>JARQOD010000001.1:414606630-414678104 GCA_033576555.1 Oophaga sylvatica
ATTTGTTTGGGGGTGGTACGGTGTAGTTCTTATCTTCTTGCACCGTACAAGTGATAGAACTCTCTAAACAATTCGGCTTCAAAAGCAGGTCAGTTAACACTTGCTCTGGATATCCATGGGGTCTGCAGAAATACGCCTGAAATGTCTTTGCTGCTGTTTCAGCTGTCAGATCTTTGACAGGGGCAACCACCAGGAACCTGGAGTAGTGATCCACCATCGTCAGGGCATACGAGTATCCTGACCTGCTGGGTGACAACTTGACATGGTCCAAGGCCACGATCTCCAAGGGACGAGTCGTCTTGTTGGGCTGCAGGGGTGCTTTCTGACTACTGTAGTCTTTTCTTCGGAGGCTACAGGATGCACAGTTTTTACACCATTTCTCGATGGAACTACGCATTCCCACCCAGTAGAAACGACACTTCAGCAGGGTTTCCAGCTTCTTCCAGCCAAAGTGCCCCGCTCGATCGTGGTGGGCTTCCAACACCATCTGGATGTCTGTTCTTGGGACCACTATCTGCCATACCATCTCATGGGTTCTGGGGTTGACGTACCTTCGGCACAGCTTCTCTCGGTAGATAAACAGCCGACTTCTCTCATTCCACAGCTGCTTTGCTTGTTGAGACGCATCCTTCTCCAAGGAGGAACCTTCCTGAGTTATCAGTTCCTTGATGTGGCTGACAACCGGGTCACTGTTCTGGGTCTCCTTCCAGCTGTGGTGAGGTAAAGGGTTTAACGTCTTACCACGCTGCCTCCTGTAGGCTCGTTGCTCGTGGATCATCCCATTTCGGTGGAATGCAGGTAGCTCAATCTCTTCTAGGTCATCCGATTCCTCTTCCGTGTCGGACTCATGCGGCATTCTGGACAAGGCATCAGCGTTGGCATTCTTACGGCCCGCCCTGTACTTGATTGTGAACCGAGCCATCCAACGTTGCTCCATGGCTCCCAGCTTGGCTGTTTCAAGATGTGTCAAGGGGTTATTGTCTGTGTAAGCAGTGAACTTGCTGGAGGCTATGTAATGCTTGAATCTTTCTGTAATGGCCCAGACCAGCGCCAGGAACTCCAACTTGAAGCTGCTATAGTTCTCTGGGTTTCTCTCAGTCGGCCGGAGCTTCCTGCTTGCATATGCGATGACTTTCTCCAGGCCATTTTGCTTCTGACTGAGGACAGCTCCAATCCTTCGTTGCTGGCATCAGTGTACAGCAGGAACGGCTGGCTGTAGTCAGGGTAGGCTAAGATTTCATCGCCTGTCAGGATTTCTTTCATCTCTTTGAATGCCTCAGCTTGTTCTTTACCCCAGTGGAATGGAGGATTTCTGCTCTTGAGGGGTTGTCCTACCAGAAGTTCCTGCAGAGGCGCTGCTTTCTTGGTGTAGTCCTTTACAAACCTCCGGTAGTAACCTGTCAGTCCCAAGAACTGGCGCACCTCCTTGAGATTCCTTGGTTCTGGCCATTTCTGGATGGCAGTGACCTTCTCGGGGTCTGGCGCTACTCCTTCTGAGCTGACAATATGTCCCAAGTACTGTACCTTTTGTTTGAGCAGATGGCACTTTGAAGGCTTCAGTTTCATCCCATACTTGGACAGTGACTCGAATACCTCTGCCAGGTGCTTCAGATGATCCTCATACGTCTTGGAGTACACAATTACGTCGTCCAGGTAAAGCAACACGGTTTCAAAGTTGAGATGTCCCAGGCAACTCTCCATCACTCTCTGGAACGTTCCCGGGGCACTGCTGAGTCCAAACGGCATCCTGTCAAACTCACAGAGTCCCATTGGGGTGGTGAAAGCCGTCTTCTCCCGATCCTCCTCAGCCACAGCTACTTGCCAGTACCCACTAGTGAGGTCAAGGGTGGAAAAGTAGTTAGCAGTTTTTAAGGCAGCTAAGGATTCCTCAATGCGTGGTAAAGGGTATGCATCTTTATGTGTTATGCGATTTACTTGTCTGTAATCTACACACATTCTCATGCTTCCATCCTTTTTCTTAACTAGGACTAGAGGTGCTGCCCAGGGACTACAACTATCCCTTATCACCCCTGCTTCCTTCATGTCACGCAACATTTCCTTAGCTTTCTGGTAGTGTGCTGGAGGTATAGGCCTGTACCGCTCTTTTATGGGAGGATGGCTGCCTGTAAGGATATGATGTTGTACTCCCTTAATTGTCCCAAAGTCAAGTGGATGTTTGCTAAATACCTGTGTGTACTCCTGTACCACCCGTAGTACTCCCTGTTTCTGGTGGGCGGGAGTGGTGTCTGTCCCGACATGGAGCTGCTGACACCAATCCTCCACCTGGGTTGCTGGGTCATTATCCTCCGCTGGTTGGCGGGAGGCTAAGGACTCTGTCATGAGAATAGAGTTGTTATCTACGGTATGTAATTTAGCAACTGTGGCATAGCGTGGTAAATTCACTTCATCTTCTCCCCAGTTGAGAAGACGTACTGGTACTCTCCCATTTCGTACTTCTACTACCCCTCTAGCAGTCAAGAGTGTAGGTCTGTGCTCTGAACAATGGGGCTCTACTACTGCTTGGTAGTTCTGTCCTCTCAGACCTATTGCTGCTCTACACCATATAAGCATTTCACTCATTGGGGGTATCACAATGGGGTTCGGGTCTGTCACCCGTACATTACCAATTTTACCATCTGTCAGCTTCGCTTGCTGCTGGCACATCAGGGCCTGGATCTCCCTCTGGATCACTCCCTTTTGCTTTGGCCTGGCAACTTCGGCGAGCTGTTGGAGCAAAAACACAACTTCTCCCAGACAGTTACTAATAATGTTTGTACCTAAAACCACATTTAAGCCATTTTCCTCATTTACAGTCTTTACTACTAAGAGTCCTTGGTCCTTCAGCTCCACTCTGCCCACCTTTACGTCCACGTTTTTGGCTCCGAATATATCAACAGGGAGACCATTAGAGGCATACACAGCAAAGTCAGGGCTCAGGGGCTGGAGACTGTCCATGGACCAAAACTTATCATACAGGACATCAGGTATGATGGTCACCTGAGATCCAGTGTCCAGCAGGGCAGGGATTGCTATCCCGTCCAGGATGATGGACAGGTAGGGTCTTCCTCCCACAAACCTGCGGTTCCAGTCTGAGGGGCCTGATGAGTCTATTCCTGGGTGTTGGCCCTCGGACCCAGGATCTGCTCGTTTAAAGGACACTGCCGGGCTAGATGACCTTCTCTGTTGCAACAGTAGCAGATGATCTCTCGGCGAGGATGGTGCTGATCAGGGGTCGCTCCTGGGGGTGGCGTTGTCCTCCTCCGGTGGGGCGACGTCCTCCTTTTCCTCCGGTTCATCCAAGGGACATCCTCTGGGCAGTCAGCTAGCAGGATCTTTCCTCCTTCTTCCTTCCGCAGTTGCAGGGCACTCATTACAGCTGCCAGGTTTTTAGTCAGCTGGCGCACTTCTGAGCGCAGACAGTCCAACTCAGTAGGGGGCGCCACCTGCGTTTTGGCTTCCGCCACCAGCGGGAAAAAGGTGGATGCTGCTGGTTTTAGAGTGGCTTCACCCGGGTGATACTGGGTTGCCACCTCAGGCTTCTCCAGGGGTCGCAGTCCTTTTATAGCCATATCTTTTAAGGCATCAAAGGTAGCTTCAGGATGTTCCAAGGACCACCAGTGCACAGTTCTGCTTTCAGCTTGGGACCTCAGTCCCCGTACAAATTGTTCTTTCAACATTTTGCTTTCATTAATAGCACTTATAGGGTTGACCTGTTTGAGAGCTCGCAGTGCCCCCTGTAGTCGACAGGCGTAGTCCCTAATACTGTCATCTGGTCTCTGGGAGCATTGGTAAAACCCCATCCGGAGATCTGTTTCAGTGCGGTCTTCAAAAATAGTCTGTAGCTTTAAGAAAATTGAAAGCACTGATTCCTGGTCTGCAGCTGTCCAAGTCTCTACTCCCCTTTCTGCAGCACCAGTCAATTGTCCCAATACCACTGCAGCTCTTTGTTTCTCTGTCATAGGGTACATGTCCATTATGCTGCATATTTTGCGCTTGAACCCTGACAGGGTATCCGGCTTACCGCTATACTGAGGGAGCCACTTTGCTCCAGGCAGGTATGGGAGCGTCAGCGGTACTATCGGGGCCACCGGACCTGGTGAGGGGCCAGCGTTTCCATCCTGCGCGGCAGCGCCGGCGGTTAAGTCACTGGAGCGGTCGCCCTGGGCCGCGCTGTCAGCTTGTGGCTGCGACATGTCTGTGCCCCCCTAGTTAAGTGTGGCCTACCTTCTCCTGAAGGCTGCAGCTCTGCCAGGCACAGCGATGGGGAAGGACTTGCGTCGCTGGCGCTCTGACGTCAGAGCGATCACTGAAGCTCGCCACAGGACCTGCCGCGCGTCAGCGTTGGGGGCATGTCCGGGACTCCGCACGCTTTCTGTAGGTACGCCCCTTCTCTTTGCGCTGTAGCGCCGTACTTTGGCGGGCAATGGCGGACAATTGGCGCCAAAAATCACAACAACATAACACAGTATTTTGTACAAAAACAGTCCACTTAGGCACGCAGGACTCACATATAGCGAGCTTCTTATCCTGTTCGTGACGCCAAGTTAGATGAGTCGCACGTAGCAGGGCTTTGGGGTACTCGGCACCGAGCCCGTTCACTTCACTGGGGGATGTCACGGGTAGCACAGCTCGGTCCGTTGCCCTGGGCGCTCACTAAAGGGGGATATTTACAGGGAATGATAGAAATGTTCGTGACGCCACCTATGGTTCCTGGTCAGGGTGACCAGCGCTGCAGGGTGAATCCTCCGAGGGGTTGTTACTGGGCAGCAAGGTGTTAAGTCTCCCACAGGTGAGACTGATCCCTCGAAGTATATGGCGGTGCAGGGGTGAAGGAGCAATAATGCAAACACACACAAGACAGTCTCTTTCTGTACCTTTACTGGTGATGAAGTTGCAGGCACGTCCCGGGAGGCCGTCAGGGTGGAGGATGCACATCCAGTAATCCACTGAGTAGGTGTAAGGCCTCCTTACGTCTTTATGAGTGTGAGTTTCTAACTTGCATAAAACAAAGTTTAACTCCGTTCTCTTTGCTACGCCCGGCTGATCTTGTGATGGAGCCTTCTTGTGGACAGAACTAAGTCTCTATATGCAGGGCCCTGCTAGACTCCTGTTCTTCCTGACCCCGGTTACGTATCAGCACTGAAGGGCCCCTCTGTGACTTGTAGTCCAGCAGGGTCTCCGGTGTCTCCTACCAGTCGTGCAGATGCTGGTAAGCGCGGACCCGGTGTCCGGTGGTGCAGAGTCGAGGTAAGCTATTAATGCTGGTTGACCTCGGTCACTCTCTTTCCCTTTTCCACTTGCCTGTCATCCTACTCTCACCACTATCATAAGCACAAGCAGCAGTAGATGTCAGCTTCCTTCTCTTCACCGCTCTCCAAGCGTCGGCACGCTTACTTTCTGAAACAGCTCACTGTTGGAATCTCAGTGGACTCAACCTTGACCAGACCAAGTGGCAATCCTTTCCACTACACTGGACTCCACTATATAAGCTGAGTGTTTGCTGAAGTCCTCAGGCTTTCAGATAAGTCTTTCTTTCTGGCTAGAGTTCCCTCTCAGCATGTCTGAGGTAACTAGCTCGTTTTCTTCCGTCTCGTCTGACAGGAACGTCTCTCTCCTCTCACTCTCTGAGGTGTTCTGCTGTTCTGAGGTAAAACCAACAACTAGCTAACTCGCAGCTAGACTGCCTTATCTCACTGCTGTCATTTCAAGGGCTCCCTCTGGTGGAACCAGGGAAAAATGTGAAATGTTGTGTGCAATGGGTTATCGTGGATTTACCTTTCCGTGCATCCTCCAGGGTAACATGTGGCTCCAGTCACAGCTGGGCTACACATCAACACAGCAGCGATCGCGCAGGAGAAGCTGAAATTTCAGCATCTCCAGCGCGATCAGTGCAGGAGCCTGTACTGCAGTGGCCGAGCTTCCTGCACTGACAGCCAGGAGCGGAGCCCCCACCGCCCCTGGCTGTTAACCCCCTGACTGCTGCGATCGAGCGCGATCGCAGCGCTCAGGGGGGAGGCAGAGGGTCGGGAGCTCCCTCTGCCTCAGATCGGCGCCCTGCAATATATTTGCAGGGCCCGATCTCTGCCTTGATGACCGGGGGGTTGTCATGACAACCTCCGAGTCATCTAGCTACGGAAAGCTGCTGTGATCATGTCACAGCAGCTTTCCCCATAGGTACAATGCATTGCAATGCTGGAGCATTGCAATGCATTGTAACTGCAATAAAAAGTAAAAAAAGTGAAAGTCCCATAAAGGGACAAGTTAAAAAAATCATTTTTTTAAAAAATTGTAAAAAAAATATTAAAAAATAATTTTCAAAAAATCCCCTAAAAAATACACATTTTTATGTAATAAAAAAAATAAAAAACAAAAAAATACACATGTTTGGTATCGCCACGTCCGTAAAAATCCCATCTATAAAAACGTAACCCTAGTTAACCCCTTCAGTGAAAGCCGTAAAAAAAAACCACAAAAAAGTAGTAAATTATACTTTTTCCGAGCGGTATCATCATACCGCTTGGAAAAAGTGCAATAACACGCGATCAAAAAGTCAGATATAAATAGTCATGGTACTGCTGAAAACTCATCTTGTCCCGCAAAAAACAAGCTGCTATACAGCATCATCAGCGAAAAAATAAAAAAGTTATAGCTCGCGGAATAAACTGATGCAAAAATAATTATTTTTTCTATAAAATTTTTTATTGTGTAAAAAACGCCAAAACATAAAAAAAATATATAAATGAGGTATCGCTGTAATCGTAGTAACCCGAAGAATAAAGCTGCTTTATCAATTTTACCACACACGGAACGGAGGAAAAAAAAAAAAAAAAAAATTCCTGAATTGCTGGTTTTTGTTCATTCTGCTTCCACAAAAATCGGAATAGGAAGCGATCAAAAAATGTTATGTGCCCGACTATGGTACCTATAAAAACATCAGCTCGTCCCGCAAAAAATAAGCCCACACATAACTCTGTCGGCCGAAATATGGAAAAATTATAGCTCTCAAAATACGGCGATGCAAAAATTTCTTACAAAAAATTATTCCAAAAAAAAGCATCTTTTAGTGTGTGACAGAAGCTAAACATGAAAAAAGGATGTAAATCTGGTATCGCTGTAATCGCACCGATCCGAGGAATAAAGTCGCCTAATCACTAATACCGCACGAGGAACGGCACAAAAAAGAAAACCAATTCTTCACCTTTTGTGGATTTGTTCATTGTGCCTCCCAAAGATCGCAGTAAGGCGATCACTGTGGTTCCCCCCCACATATGGGATATCAGCATACTCAGGACAAATTGCACAATAGCTTTTGGGGTCCTATTTCTCCTGTTACCCTTATAAAAATTTGGGGGCAAAAAGATTATTTTTGTGGAAAAAAATATGATTTTTTTATTTTCACGGCTCTACGTTATAAACTTCTGTGAAGCACTTGGGGTTCAAAGTGCTCACCACACATCTAGATAAGTTCCTTGGGGGGGTCTAGTTTCCAAAATGTAGTCACTTGTGGGGGGTTTCTACTGTTTAGGCACATCAGGGGCTCTCCAAACGTGACATGACACCCGCAGACCATTCCATCAAAGTCTGCATTTGAAAAAGGCGCTCCTTCCCTTTCGAGCTTTGCCATGCATCAAAATAGTGGTTTACCCCCACATATGGGGTATCAGCGTACTCAGGACAAATTGCACAATAACTTTTGGGGTCCTGTTACCCTTTGGAAAATAACAATTGGGGGTGGAAAGATCATTTTTGTGGAAAAGATATGATTTTTAATTTTACTGCTCTACGTTATAACCTTCTGTGAAGCCCTTGGGGGTTCAAAGCTCTCACCACACATCTAGATAAGTTCCTTGGGGGTCTAGTTTCCAAAATGGGGTCACTTGTGGGGGGTTTCCACTGTTTAGGCACACAAGGGCTCTCCAAATACGACATGGCGTCCAATCTCAATTCCAGCCAAAAAAGTCAAATGGCGTTGCTTCTCTTCCGAGCTCTGCCATGTGCCCAAATAGTGGTTTACCCCACATATGGGATATCAGCATACTCAGGACTAATTGCACAATAACTTTTGGGGTCCTTTTATCCTTTGGAAAATAAAAATTGGGATGAAAAGATCATTTTTGTGGAAAAAATATGATTTTTTAATTTTACGGCTCTACGTTATAACCTTCTGTGAAGCCCTTGGGGGTTAAAAGCTCTCATATCACATTTAGATAAGTTCCTTGGGGGGTCCAGTTTCCAAAATGGGGTCACTTGTGGGGGGTTTCCACTGTTTAGGCACACAGGGACTCTCCAAATGCGACATGGTGTCCAATCTCCATTCCAGCCAAAAAACTCAAATGGCGCTGCTTTCCTTCCGAGCTCTGCCATGCGCCCAAATAGTGGTTTACCCCCACACATGGGTATCGGTGTACTCTGGAGAAATTGTACAACTAATATTTTGGTTCATTTTCTCCTGATACCCTTGACAAAATTTAAAAAAATTGTGTCGAAAGAAAAATTTGGGAAAAAAAGTTAAATGTTCATTTTTTCCTTCCACATTGCTTCAATTCTTGTGAAGTACCTAAAGGGTTAATAAACTTCTTGAATGTGGCTTTGAACACGTTAAGGGGTGTAGTTTTTAGAATGGTGTCACTTTTGGGTATTTTCTGTCATATTGACCCCTCAAATTCACTTCAAATGTGAGGTGGCCCCTAAAAAAAATGGTTTTGTAAATTTTGTTGGAAAAATGAGAAGTTGCTGGTCAACTTTTAACACTTATAACTTCCTAACAAAAAAAAATGTTGGTTCCAAAATTGTGCTGATGTAAAGTAGACATGTGGGAAATGTTATTTATTACCTAATTTTTGTGACATATCTCTCTGATTTAATGGCATAAAAATTAAAAGTTTGAAAATTGCAAAATTTTCTAAATTTTTGCCATATTTCCGTTTTTTTCATAAATAAACGCAAGTTATATTGAAGAAATTTTACCACTATCATGAAGTACAATATGTCACGAGTAAACGTTCTCAGAATCGCCAAGATCCGTAGAAACGTTCCAGAGTTATAACCTCATAAAGAGACAGTGGTCAGAATTGTAAAAATTGGCCTGGTCTTTAACCTACAAAATGGCTTGGTCGTTAAGGGGTTAAGCAAATACATCCATATGAAATGTGGATATCTGGAGGAGCAGTGATCTAAATTAGATTAGACTTCAATAAATCACTTCATCCTGGACTCTGACAAGACCTACACAAGAGACCAGGCTCCTGTTCTTCATCTCCCCTTTATCCTGACTCCGGCAATGCTTGTTCTTAGAAATTACGTAAGGCCCATCAAACCATTAGGCAGCTAAGCTGTAATTTCCTATGAGAAGGACAGGAAGTGAGAGGCCTCGTTCTCTATTGTAGTCATTTGTTGCTGACGTTGAGCAGATTTCTCACCTTTAGCAGAGAATCACAATGTGATTATGACCTGCATAATAAACTGCATCTCCAGGTCTCTTGCATTGTATTTTATATGCCCTGAGGATTGGAAAAATTTGCAAAACTGACAGGAGTAAACTGGGCCTTTAAATTCACCTTAATTTTTAACTCTTTACTATTTTTTACCTACTCCTTCAAAGAAGAAGACAAAAATAATGTGGAATGTGTTAGGCTGGAGTCACACATAACATATAAAAGTTTAAAAGTACAACATATAAAAGTTTTTTACGGCCGAGAATCGCATCAATGTTTCATGAACAGTGATCCGTATATAATCCGTTTTCAATGCGAGGATACGATTTCCTCGCATCAAAATATCTGTGTGTCATCAGTATGACATCTGTACGGCAAGATTTTCTCACCAGCTTGCAAAATGGACATATAATGGATCCATGGCCTCAAATATTCGTGAAAACATATATGTGTGTCAATGGCATATATATATATATATATATATATATATAGTATATATGTGCATCTATACTATGTGAATACATGTATTCTATCTGTTCTATTTTAACCTCTCAGTGTGATTTTACAGTATAGTGCACTGAATTGCTGGGTTTTCTAAGTACACCGGTGCATATTTCTCGCAAGTCACACTAATGGTCCATGTGTAATCAGTATTGTTCTCGCACCAATAGACTTGCATTTGTGTTTTACAGGCGTAATATGCTGCGCCATGCCGAACTGTTTGTAACGGGACTGTTCCGCGTCCCAGTGGTCAATGAAGCCCTGAAGCACCCCAACATGGAGAGGGTAATGCGGCTATATGGCCTAATGTGTACTGAATTTGCTTTTTCCACTTCTTAAAGGACTGTCTACGCCTGTAAATGTTTTTGGGTCCTATTGAAGCGGACCATACTCCCCTCAAAGGAAGGGGGAGCTCATCTCTTTGGACTGCTGTCTCATCGTTGAGAAATGTAAATACATTCTTTTAACCCCTGGATGTCTGGGAGCCAGGAATGTTACTTCTGCACCATGGACTGATGGGGCTTACGTTAGGCCAAATGACTGTTGGTTTTTGTATGCGTTGGTCGAGGACTACCAAGTTTAAGGAAAGGGGGAGTGTAAGGGGGTGAAGGAGTATTCCTGTTTCGCCCCACCCCTTAAGTGTGTTTAATATTTTATCATGTAAATAGTCATTGTGTAAGTATAAACGTTTGGTGGTATTGCTACATAATATTATGTACTACTACTAATAGTAATAGTAATACCACTTTCATGATGTGTCACCATTGTGTACATATGTTTTTGCCTATGTTTTGTGTTTCTCTGTATAACATTATATTATGTGATGTTCTTTACATATGTATAGCTTAGGGAAAGTTAAGTGCATCCTGTTAGGACATTAGAGGAAGGCACTTTAGTATATAGTCTCTATACCTGGGTAAGTGTAGTACTGTTGTGGGCCTCTAGGTAGGGTAGGTAGGGGCATACTAGTGGGTCTTGTTAAGTATAACTGCTAGGTAGTTTCACATAGGGTTAAGTGTAGGAGGGGCTGCAGGGTAGTAGTGAAAAGTTCTTAGGAAGTTAGCTCAGACGGGGCCAGCATGCCCAAGTGTCCACAAGGTCTTAGGCCTGGACAGCCTGCAGCCACGCAATGTTAAAGAACAGAAACCAACGTTACCTACTGCTGCTGTATAATCTCACAGTGGGCCTAAACAGAGAGGAAAGATGTGGCGTTTTACCACCTGGGCCAATGCTTTTAAGGCAGAAGTTGGCTGTACTAAGGAACTGAGGGGATTTGGAGCTTCAACGAGTTCGGTACATACGGGCCGGATGCTTCACCGGGGGCCACCAAATGTAGTGATTGATAAATTCAGTACTGAGGTGAAGCAGGCTGAAGCAGGTGTGATTATGGTGAGGTCAGGCCTGGAAGGAACTGGGGAGCAGTCTAAGACGGTCCGGTCCGGGTGTGTACTGCACAGAAGTGACAGCAAGGCAGGGAGAGAAAAGGAAACAAATGTAATACTTGTTGTGCCAACTGTGGATGTAACGTGTGAAGAGTTAAGAAAAGAATGTGTTCAAGTTATTCTGGACTGTGTCTCCATTACTGGGGGTCTCAAAGAAGAGGGAACGTCTATGCCTGGGAGGTGCCCAGGAGTCGTGGAATCTGGAGATGCAGGTACGCCAGAGGGAAGAACACCATTTCATCTAGTGGAAGGGCTGGACATGGATGTTACGGTAATTCAGGTAACGACTACAGTCCGGGCCCTCCCTTACAGGTTCAATAGTAAGAAAATGGAAGAAATACATAAGTCAATCGACATCGATCTGGGGCACCATACAAAATCTCACCTCGTGGAGTATCCTTGATCATGAGGAAGGTGAGAGATCAGCCTAAAACTACACTGGGGGAACTTGTTAATGATCTCAAGGCAGCTGGGACCACAGCCACCAAGAAAACCATTGGTAACACATTATGCCATAAAGGTTTACAATCCTGCATTGCCCGCAAGGTCCCCCTGCTCAAGAAGGCACATGTGCAGACCCGTCTGAAGTTTGCCAATAAACACCTGGATGATTCTGTGAGTGATTGAGGAAGGTGCTGTGGTCAGATGAGTCCAAAATGGTGCTTTTTGGCATTAACTGTTCAGCATGGTGGCTCAGTGGTTAGCATTGCAGCGCTGGGGTCCTTGGTTCAAATCCCATCAAGGACAACATCTGCAAGGAATTTGTATGTTCTCCCCGTGTTTGCGTGGGTTTCCTCCAGGTTCTCCAGTTTCCTCCCACATTCCAAAGACATACTGATAGGGATTCTAGATTGTGAGCTCCAATGGGGACAGTGCCGATAATGTTTGTAAAGCGCTGTGGAATTAATGGCATTATAGAAATGAGTAAAATAAATAAACATAAATTAACTCAACTCGCTGTGTTTGGAGGAAGAGAATTGCTGCCTATTACCCAAAGAACAAAGTCCCCACTGTCAAGCATGAAAGTGGAAACATTATGTTTTGGGGGTGTTTCTCTGCTAAGGGCACAGGACTACTTGACCGAATCAGTTAGAGAATGGATGGAGCATGTACCGTAAAATTCTGAGTGACAACCTCCTTTTTTCCGCCAGGACATTAAAAATGGGTCGTGGCTGTGTCTTCCAGTAAGACAATGATTCAAAACAAACAGCCAAGGCAACAAAGGAGTGGCTTAACCCCTTAATGTCCATGGACGTGCACAGTCCGTCATAGCAAGGTGTCAGTTCCGGCACCAGGACGGACTGTGCACGTCCAGCCTTTAAACTACCACTGCGTGTAAACACGCAGTGGTGTTCAGTGCCGACAGCTGTCACAGACAGCTGACAGGCACAGCAAGCGGTGCGGGGACCTTTGCAGTCGTCCCCACACCTACAGCGCTGTGATTGGTCAGTCAATGTGGCTGACCAAACACAGCAGCGATCAGGTAGCAGAGGCTGAAATTTCAGCCTCTGCTGCCTGATCAGTGCAGGAGCTCAGAGCTGCAGTGGCCGAGCTTCCTGCACTGACAGACAGGAGCGGCGCCCCCGCCGTCCCTGGCTGTTAACCCCCTGACTGCTGCGATCGAGCGCGATCGCAGCGCTCAGGGGGAGAGGCAGAGGGTCGGGAGCTCCCTCTGCCTCAGATCGGCGCCCCGCAATGTATTTGCAGGGCCCGATCTCTGACTTGAAGACCCGGGGGTTGTCATGACAACCTCTGGGTCATCTAGCTACGGAAAGCCGCTGTGACCATGGTCACAGCAGCTTTCACCATAGGCACAATGCATTACAATGCTGGAGCATTGCAATGCATTATAACTGCAATCAAAAGTAAAAAAGTGAAAGTCTCATAAAGGGACAAGGTAAAAAAAAGCATTTTTTAAAAAAAATTTGTAAAAAATATTAAAAAATAATAAAAAAAATTCCCCTAAAAAATACACATTTTTATGTAATAAAAAAAGCAAAAAACAAAAAAAATGCACGTTTGGTATCGTCGCGTCCGTAAAAATCCCATCTATAAAAGCGTAACCATAGTTAACCCCTTCAGTGAAAGCCGTAAAAAAACACAAAAAAGTAGCAAATTATACTTTTTCCAAGCGGTATCATCATACCGCTTGGAAAAAGTGCAATAACACGCAATAAAAAAGACGGATATAAATAATCATGGTACCGCTGAAAATGTCATCTTGTCCCGCAAAAAACAAGCCGCTATACAGCATCATCAGCGAAAAAATAAAAAAGTTATAGCTCGCGGAATAAACTGATGCAAAAATAATTATTTTTTCTATAAAATTTTTTATTGTGTAAAAAACGCCAAAACATAAAAAAAATATAAATGAGGTATCGATGTAATCGCAGTGACCCGAAGAATAAAGCTGCTTTATCAATTTTACCACATGCGGAACGGAGAAAAAAAAAAAAAAAACAATTCCTGAATTGCTGGTTTTTGTTCATTGTGTTTCCACAAAAATCGGAATAGGAAGCGATCAAAAAACGTTATGTGCCCGACTATGGTACCAATAAAACGTCAGCTCGTCCCGCAAAAAATAAGCCTACAGATAACTCTGTCGGCCGAAATATGGAAAAATTAGAGCTCTCAAAATACGGCGATGCAAAAATTTCTTACAAAAAATTCTTACAAAAAAAGCGTCTTTTAGTGTGTGACAGAAGCTAAACATTAAAAAAGGATGTAAATCTGGTATCGCTGTAATTGCACCGATTCAAAGAATAAATTTGCCTAATTACTAATACCGCACGAGAAACGGCGTAAAAAATAAAACCAATTCTTCACTTTTTATGGATTTGTTCATTCTGCCTCCCAAAGATCACAGTAAGGCGATCTACAGTGGTTCCCCCCCACATATGGGGTATCAGCGTACTCAGGAAAATTGCACATCAACTTTTGGGGTCCTATTTCTCCTGTTACCCTTATAAAAATAAAAATTTTGGGGCAAAAACATCATTTTGTGGAAAAAAATATGATTTTTTTATTTTCACGGCTCTACGTTATAAACTTTTGTGAAGCCCTTGGGGGTTCAAAGTGCTCACCACACATCTACATAAGTTCCTTGGGGGGTCTAGTTTGCAAAATGGGGTAACTTGTGGGGGTTTCTACTGTTTAGGCACATCAGGGGCTCTCCAAGCGCGACATGACACCCGCAGACCATTCCATCAAAGTCAGCATTCGAAAACGGTGCTCCTTCCCTTCCGAGCTCTGCCATGCGTCAAAATAGTGGTTTACCCCCACATATGGGGTATCAGCGTACTCAGGACAAATTGCAAAATAGCTTTCGGGGTCCTATTTCTCCTGTTACCCTTATAAAAATAAAAATTGGGGGGCAAAAAGATTATTTTTGTGGAAAAAAATATGATTTTTTTTATAATCACGACTCTACGTTATAAACTTCTGTGAAGCACTTGGGTGTTCAAAGTGCTCACCACACATCTATATAAGTTCCTTGGGGGGTCTAGTTTCCAAAATGGGGTCACTTGTGGGGGGTTTCTACTGTTTAGGCACATCAGGGGCTCTCCAAACGTGACATGACACCCGCAGACCATTCCATCAAAGTCTGCATTCGAAAACGGCGCTCCTTCCCTTCCGAGCTCTGCCATGCGTCAAAATAGTGGTTTACCCCCACATATGGGGTATCAGCGTACTCTGAAAAAATTGCACAATAACTTTTGAGGTTCTGTTCCCCTTTGGAAAATAAAAATTGGGGGTGAAAAGATCATTTTTGTGGAAAAGATATGATTTTTTAATTTTACGGCTCTACGGTATAACCTTCTGTGAAGACCTTGGGGGTTCAAAGCTTTCACCACACATCTAATAAGTTCCTTGGGGGGTCTAGTTTCCAAAATGGGGTCACTTGTGGGGGCTTTCCATTGTTTAGGCACATCAGGGACTCTCCAAATGCGACATGGCGTCCAATCTCAATTCCAGCCAAAAAGTCAAATGGCGCTGCTTCCCTTCCGAGCTCTGCCATGCGCCCAAATAGTGCTTTACCCCAACATATGGGGTATCAGCGTACTCTGGACAAATTGCACAATAACTTTTGGGGTCCTTTTATCCTTTGGAAAATAAAAATTGGGATGAAAAGATCATTTTTGTGGAAAAAATATGATTTTTTAATTTTACGGCTCTACGTTATAACCTTCTGTGAAGCCCTTGGGGGTTCAAAGTGCTCGCCACACATCTAAATAAGTTCCTTGGGGGTATGGTTTACAAAATGGTGTCACTTGTGGGGGGTTTCTACTGTTTAGGCACATCAGGGCTCTCCAAGCGCGACATGACACCGCAGACCCTTCCATCAAAGTCAGCATTCGAAACAGTGCTCCTTCCCTTCCGAGCTCTGCCATGCGTCAAAATAGTGGTTTACCCCCACATGTGGGGTATCAGCGTACTCAGTATAAATTGCAAATAGCTTTCGGGGTCCTATTTCTCCTGTTACCTTATAAAAATAAAAATTTGGGTGCAAAAAGATTATTTTTGTGGAAAAAAATATGATTATTTTATTTTCACGGCTCTACGTTATAAACTTCTGTGAAGCACTTGGGGGTTCAAAGTGCTCACCACACATCTAGATAAGTTCCTTGGGGGGTCTAGTTTACAAAATGGGGTCACTTGGGGGGTTTCTACTGTTTAGGCACATCAGGGGCTCTTCAAACGTGACATGACACCCGCAGACCTTTCCATCAAAGTCTGCATTCGAAAATGGCGCTCCTTCCCTTCCGAGCTCTGCCATGCGTCAAAAAAGTGGTTTACCCCACATATGTGGTATCAGCGTACTCTGGACAAATTGCGCAATAACTTTTGGGGTTCTGTTCCTCTTTGGAAAATAAAAATTGGGGTGAAAAGATAATTTTTGTGGAAAAAAGATATGATTTTTTAATTTTACGGCTCTATGTTATAACCTTCTGTGAAGCCTTGGGGGTTCAAAGCTCTCACCACACATCTAGATAAGTTCCTTGGGGGTCTAGTTTCAAAATGGGGTCACTTGTGGGGGGTTTCCACTGTTTTTTAGGCACATCAGGGACTCTCCAAATGCGACATGGCGTCCAATCTCAATTCCAGCCAAAAAAGTCAAATGGCGCTGCTTCCCTTCCGAGTCTGCCATGCGCCCAAATAGTGCTTTACCCCCACATATGGGTATCAGCGTACTCTGGACAAATTGCACAATAACTTTTGGGGTCCTTTTATCCTTTGGAAAATAAAAATTGGGATGAAAAGATCATTTTTGTGGAAAAAATATGATTTTTTAATTTTACGGCTCTACGTTATAACCTTCTGTGAAGCCCTTGGGGGTTCAAAGCTCTCGCCACACATTTAGATAAGTTCCTTGGGGGTCTAGTTTCCAAAATGGGGTCACTCGTGGGGGGTTTCCACTGTTTAGGCACATCAGGGACTCTCCAAATGCGACATGGCATCCAATCTCAATTCCAGCCAAAAAAGTCAAATGGCGCTGCTTCCCTTCCGAGCTCTGCCATGCGCCCAAATAGTGCTTTACCCCCACATATGGGGTATCAGCGTACTCTGGACAAATTGCACAATAACTTTTGGGGTCCTTTTATCCTTTGGAAAATAAAAATTGGGATGAAAAGATCATTTTTGTGGAAAAAATATGATTTTTTAATTTTACGGCTCTACGTTATAACCTTCTGTGAAGCCCTTGGGGGTTCAAAGCTCTCGCCACACATTTAGATAAGTTCCTTGGGGGGGTCTAGTTTCCAAAATGGGGTCACTCGTGGGGGGTTTCCACTGTTTAGGCACATCAGGGACTCTCCAAATGCGACATGGCATCCAATCTCAATTCCAGCCAAAAAAGTCAAATGGCGCTGCTTCCCTTCCGAGCTCTGCCATGCGCCCAAATAGTGGTTTACCCCCACATATGGGGTATCAGCGTACTCAGGACAAATTGCACAATAACTTTTGGGGTCCTGTTACCCTTTGGAAAATAACAATTGGGGGTGGAAAGATCATTTTTGTGGAAAAGATATGATTTTTAATTTTACTGCTCTACGTTATAACCTTCTGTGAAGCCCTTGGGGGTTCAAAGCTCTCACCACACATCTAGATAAGTTCCTTGGGGGGTCTAGTTTCCAAAATGGGGTTACTTATGGGGGTTTCCACTGTTTAGGTACATCAAGGGCTCTCCAAACGCGACATGGTGTCCGCTCTCGATTCCAGCCAATTTGACATTCAAAATCTCAAATGTTGCTCCTTCCCTTCTGAGCACTGCCGTGCGCCTAAAGATTGGTTTTCCCCCACACATGGGGTATCGGTGTACTCTGGAGAAATTGTACAACAAATATTGTGGTTCATTTTCTCCTGATACCCTTGACAAAATTTAAAAAATTGTGTCAAAAAAAAATTTTGGGAAAAAAAGTTGAATGTTCATTTTTTCCTTCCACATTGCTTCAATTCTTGTGAAGTACCTAAAGGGTTAATAAACTTCTTGAATGTGGCTTTGAACACCTTGAGGGTTGCAGTTTTTAGAATGGTGTCACTTTTTGGTATTTTCTGTCATATTGACCCCTCAAATTCACTTCAAATGTGAGGTGGTCCCTAAAAAAAATGGTTTTGTAAATTTTGTTGGAAAAATGAGAAATCGTTGGTCAACTTTTAACACTTATAACTTCCTAACAAAAAAAAATTTGTTCCAAACTTGTGCTGATGTAATGTAGACATGTAGAAAATGTTATTTATTAACTATTTTTGTGACATATCTCTCTGATTTAAGGGCATAAAAATTAAAAGTTTGAAAATTGCAAAATTTTCTAAATTTTCGCCATATTTCCGTTTTTTTCATAAATAAATGCAAGTTATATCGAAGAAATTTTACCACTATCATGAAGTACAATATGTCACGAGAAAACATCTCAGAATCGCCAAGATCCGTTGAAGCGTTCCAGAGTTATAAGCACATAAATTGACAGTGGTCAAAAATGTAAAAATTGGCCTGGTCATTAACCTACAAAATGGCTTGGTCGTTAAGGGGTTAAAAAGAAGCACATTAAGGTCATAGAGTGGCCTAGCCAATTTCCAGACCTTAATTCCATAGAAAACTTATGGAGGGAGTTAAAGCTCCAAGTTGCCAAGCGACAGCTTCAAAATCTTAATGATTTAGAGATGATCTGCAAAGCGGAGTGGAGCAAAACTCCTCCTGACATGTGCGTAAACCTCATCATCAACTACAAAAAATGTCTGACTGCTGTGAATGCCAACAAGCGTTTAGTCACCAAGTATTAAGTCTTGTTTGCCAGAGGGATTAAATACTTATTTCTCACTGCAAAATGCAAATAAATTTATATAATTTATACAATGTGATTTTCTGGATTTTATTTTTGATATTCTATCTCTCAATGTTAAAATTAACCTACCCTTAAAATTATACTGTAGACTGTGCATGTCTATGTCAGTGGTCAAACTTACAAAATCAGCAAGGGATCAAATACTTATTTCCCCCACTGTATGTAACAATATTTATCTTTCTTATGTCTACCAGTCTATCTAATCTCTATTTATTTATCTACAGCTGCAATTAAACTTATTCAACCCCCACTTATAAACTTGCTGTTGTTTGCAAAAACTCATTGTGGTTTCTCCGAACACAACGAAAAAATGTCACTTTTAATGACTACTGCAGTCTCTACAGTTAAGTTAGCAAAGTAAGGTGCATAGTAAACGCTGAAGATCTTCATGCCTGGAGACGTACTGTACAACCTCTACTAAACCAAAAATACAGGAAAAGTCAAATCCAATATGCTCAAAACTGTTTAAAGAAAGCCAGAATACATTTTGAGATTCTGTTCTATTGAGGAGTGAGACAAAACTGGAACTTTTAGGCATATGGATCAGCTGCATGTCTGGAGGACAAAGAATGAAGCATGAATGCCCTGCGTACAATGAAGCATGGTGGTTGCTTGGTGATGCTCTAGGACTGGAATCCTTCAGTGTGTGGAGTGGAAGATCGATTCATCAAGAAATCCTAGGAAAAACATCATGCCTTCTGTGAGGAAACTGAAGGTTGGGAATCTTTAGACCTTGCGACAGAACAATGATTCCAGAGTCCACCAAGGTTTGGTTTCATAAGAAGTCCTGGATCATTCTGGAGTGGCCATCATACTTGCCTGACTTCAACACCATGTAAAATCTATGGGATTTGAAGAAGGCAGATGCAGTACACAAACCCTATAATATAGTGAACTGGAGCCCAATGCTCCTGAGGAAAGTGTTAGATTCCCTAGGAACACTGTTAGAAACTGGTGCTATGCATTATATTATTCTTCGGTCTGTCTATTTATATGTCAATCATACATACAGTGCCTACAAGTAGTATTCAACCTGCTGCAGATTTAGCTGGTTTGATAAGATGCAAATAAGTTAGAGCTTTCAAACTGCAAACGAGAGTAGGATTTATTATCAGAAGCATAAATCTTACAAAACAAAAAGTTATGTTGCTCAGTTGAATTTTAATAAATTTTAAACATAAAAGTGTGGGTCAATTATTATACAACCCCTATGTTCAATATTTTGTGGAATAACCGTTGTTTGCAATTACAGCTAATAATCGTCTTTTATAAGACCTGATCAGGCCTGCACAGGTCTGTGGAGTTATCTTGGCCCACTCCTCCATGCAGATCTTCTCCAAGTTATCTAGGTTCTTTGGGTGTCTCATGTGGACTTTAATCTTGAGCTCCTTCCACAAGTTTTCAATTGGGTTAAGGTCAGGAGACTGACTAGGCCACTCCAACACCTTGACTTTTTCCCTCTTGAACCAGGCCTTGGTTTTCTTGGCTGTGTGCTTTGGGTCGTTGTCTTTTTGGAAGATGAAATTACGACCCATCTTAAGATCCTTGATGGAGGAGCGGAGGTTCTTGGCCAAAATCTCCAGGTAGGCCGTGGTATCCATCCTCCCATGGATGCGGACCAGATGGCCAGGCCCCTTGGCTGAGAAACAGCCCCACAGCACCACCATGCTTGACTGTAGGGATGATATTCTTGGGGTCGTATGCAGTGCCATCCAGTCTCCAAACGTCACGTGTGTGGTTGGCACCAAAGATCTCGATCTTGGTCTTATCAGACCATAGAACCTTGAACCAGTCTGTCTCAGAGTCCTCCAAGTGATCATGAGCAAACTGTAGACGAGCCTTGACATGACGCTTTGAAAGTAAAGGTACCTTACGGGTTCGTCTGGAACGGAGACCATTGTGGTGGAGTACGTTACTTATGGTATTGACTGAAACCAATGTCCCCACTGCCATGAGATCTTCCCGGAGCTCCTTCCTTGTTGTCCTTGGGTTAGCCTTGACTCTTCGGACAAGCCTGGCCTCGGCACGGGAGGAAACTTTCAAAGGCTGTCCAGGCCGTGGAAGGCTAACAGTAGTTCCATAAGCCTTCCACTTACGGATGATGCTCCCAACAGTGGAGACAGGTCAGGCCAACTCCTAGGAAAGGGTTTTGTACCCCTTGCCAGCCTTGTGACCCTCCACGATCTTGTCTCTGATGACGTTGGAATGCTCCTTTGTCTTTCCCATGTTGACCATGTATGAGTGCTGTTCACAAGTTTGGGGAGGGTCTTAAATAGTCAGAAAAGGCTGGCAAAAGAGGTCATTAATCCACACATGTGAAGCTCATTATTCTTGGTGCCTGAACTACTTCTTAATACTTTAGGGGGACCAAACAGAATTCTTGTGGTTTGAGGGTTGAATAATAAATGACACTCTGAATTAACTTTTAATGTTTTTTTAAAAAAAAAATATATATTTAAAACAAAAATTTTTGCAGCAGTGCATTTCCCACTTCCAGGCTGATCTACAGTACAAATGTCACAATGCCAAGTTAATTCTGCATGTGTCAACCAGCTAAATCTGCAGGGGGTTGAATACTACTTGTAGGCACTGTATATCAGTGTCCTGATAGCTGATCAATGCTCTAGATCAGTATTCTGAAGTTAAGAGTGTTCACTTTAGAATGTTATTGGTCACTTACTGACCACTAATAATAATAATCTTTATTTTTATATAGCGCTAACATATACCACAGCGCTTTACAGTACAGTTTGCACACATTATCATCGCTGTCCCCAATGGGGCTCACAATCTAGATTCCCTATCAGTATGTTTTTGGAGTGTGGGAGGAAACCAGAGTGCCTGGAGGAAACCCACGCAAACACAGGGAGAACATACAAACTCCTTGCAGATGTTGTCCTTGGTGGGATTTGAACCCAGGACTCCAGCGCTGCAAGGCTGTAGTGCTATCCAATGAGCCTCCGTGCTGACCACTGTAACCATCATAGTTATCCTTAATTCATTTTGAACTATTTGGCTATTTTTGGGATAAGAATCTGTAAGCCAAAACCAGGAGTATCTCCAAAACATGGGCAACATAGAAATCTTTCCAATCAGAGAATCATAGAATGTTAGCGTTGGAAGGGACCTCAAGGGTCATCATGTTCAACCCCCTGCTCAATGCAGCACAGAATTCACTAAACCATATCAGACAGATGTCTGTTCAGCCTCTGTTTAAAGACTTCCATTGATGGAGAACTCACCACCTCTCCTGGCAGCCTGTTTCACTGATTGACCATCCTCACTGTGAAGAAGTTTTTTCTAATATCTTATCTGTATCTTCTCCCTTTCAGTTTCATTCCATTGCTTCTCGTGTTTCCATATGTAAAAGAGAATAAGGATGATCCTTCTACACTGCGACATCCCTATTTGTAGACCGCTATTAAGTCTACTCTTAGCCTTCTTTTTTTTGCAAGCTAAACATTCCCAGATTCTTTAACCATTGCTCTTAGGACATACTTTGCAGTCCATTCACCATCCTGGTAGCTTTTCTCTGAACTTGCTCCAGCTTTTCAATGTCTGTTTTAAAATGTGGTGCTCAGACACAGTATTCCTGATGCGACCTGACCACGGAGGAGTAGAGACGGGAAAGTCTCACGAAATCTGTTGGAATAATGCATATTGATTTGTATGTATTGCAACAACTACTACTGTACTGTTTGATATGTTGTGCATATTGTGAGGTTGTTAACAAAGTTTTGTAAAAAAAAAAACCCCTCACTCACAGACAGGATGCCTCCTCCTTCTCTTCCTGTGTTGTTGTAATTTTTTTTCATGCTGCAGCCATAGCAGATATCAGGCTGATCACATTGCATGCTGTGTTGTAAGCTGTCTATACTGGATGTAAATAAATCTACATTCTCTGTTGCTGACTCCGGATGTTACGCTGGTTAATCCGCTGCTAACAGGTTATGGGCCCAGAGTTCACAGAGTGCCCAGAGTCCTAGAGTCCCAGAGATCCCCAGAACACAGAGAAAAGAAAGAAAGACAGCAAAGATGGCCACCAGCAGCAGCAACTCCATGAGGTTTACAGTACCAAGTCTCACTAACCAGAACTATCAATCCTGTAAATTCAAAGTGAAGATGCTGCTGATAAGGGAAGGTACGTGGAAATACACACAGGAGCCTAAACCTGACCCAGTACCACAGGAGTGGATAGAGATGGATCAGAAAGCACAGAGTACCATATCACTCAGCATAGATGATGATCAGATTGTTCATGTGTGTAAATGTGATACTGCAAGAGAAATGTTGGAGCAGCTGCAAAAGGTACATGAGAGGATTAATTTAAGCAATAAACTGTATCTTATGAGAAAACTGTACCAGTCTAAGCTACAGAAAGGCCAGGATATGCAGGAGTATATCAGGAGTATTCTAGAGCTTGTAGAACGCTTGAGAGGCATTGGGGAAGATCTGAAGGACTTTCATGTAGCCGCATTACTGCTTAGTGGTCTTCCAGAGAGCTATGACACGCTTGTGACCGCACTAGATGCGCGCCCAGATGATGAGCTTACTCTGGAGTATGTAAGAGGGAAGCTTATAGATGAATATAAACGGAAGGCAGACTGTATAAGCACCAAGACAGAGTCTGCTTTACAAACACAGAGTCTATATGATAACAGAAAGCACCTAAAAGAAACATGTGAATGTTTTGTTTGCAAGAAATCAGGACATTTGAAAGCCGACTGCAGAGTTTGGAAAGCTAGAATGAATCAGCTGAAAAAGCAAAACAGTCAGCAAAGGGTAAAGAGTGCTGTGTCTGGAGAAAATGATTCTGTGAATACTGAAATTGCATTTGCTGTCAGTGCAAATACATCAAAGCATGCATGGTGTATAGACTCTGGAGCAACTAGTCACATGACTAATAACAGAGACTTCTTTTCTAAGCTTAATCAAAATAAGTCAGAGAAAGTGATTATGGCTAATGGTCAGTACATGAGTTCAGAAGGCATAGGAGATGGTTATATTGATTGTCAAATCTCACCAACACAAAGCAGGAAGATCCCAGTAAAAGATGTGCTCTATGTGCCTAGTCTTGAGAGTAATTTACTATCTGTGAAGAAACTCACAAAACAAGGAAATGAAGTTACATTTAAGCATGATAGCTGCATCATCTCAAAAGAGGGTCACACACTAGCAGAGGGAAAAATCACAGATGAACTTTATCAACTGAAATGTAAAGAGTGTGTGTATACTGCTCAACAAGAAGAGCACAATAACTGTATTCATGTATGGCATAGGCGTCTGGCACACAGAGACCCAGAAGCAATAAGAAAGTTAGTTCAGAAGCAACTAGCTGATGATATCACAATTGATCTATGTAACCAGACAATGAAGTGTACTAGCTGCATCAAAGGGAAAATGTCTAGAAAAGCTTTTCCTAAGAGAAGTACTACAAGAACAGAACAGCCACTAGATTTCATACACACAGATGTCTGTGGTCCAATGAGCACTCAGACTCCTGGGAAGAAGAGATATTTTCTCACATTTATTGATGATCATTCCAGATATACAGTTGTCCATCTGCTTCACAGCAAGATAGAAGTTCCAGAGAAACTTGAAATATATCTAGCTGAGGTATATAATAAATTTGGAAGAATGCCAAAGATTCTACGTGCAGATAATGGGACTGAATATACAAGCAATGAGACACAGAGCATTCTAAAGAAAAATGGAATCCTATTTCAGACCACTGTACCGTACAACCCTGAGCAAAATGGTGTTGCGGAAAGAAGGAACCGAACACTCTGTGAAAGTGCAAGAAGTATGTTATTTGATGCAAATCTGCCTACAACATATTGGGGTGAGGCAATCATGACAGCTTGCTATCTTCAGAACAGACTACCAGGTAAAGCTACAGAGAAAACTCCATTTGAGCAATGGAACAGCAGAAAGCCAAAACTGCACCACATAAGAATATTCGGAAGTAAAGCATTTGTACATATTCCCAAAGAAAAGCGAACTAAGTGGGAATCTCACGCTAAAGAAGGTATCCTGGTAGGCTACAGTGAAACCCAGAAAGGTTATAGGATTCTACACCCAGAAACAAACAAGGTCACAATAAGCAGAGATGTAGTGATTGATGAGAACTTTGTATCACCAAAGTTTTGTGACATCATGCCAGTAGTCCAGCTGAAGTCACAATTACAAGACAACAACAAGGAGGATGTAGAAGTCTGGCTGGATTCTTCATCCACTGAAGGAACAACAGAAAAATCAGAAGAATCTGAAATCAGAAGATCGTCAAGATCAAACAAAGGTATACCAGCTAAACGTCTATCCTACATTGTCAAGACACTACCTGAGTCAGAGCCGCAGTCATGGGATGAAATGCAAGGACTACCTATCCATGAAAGAACAAAGTGGATTTATGCCGCTAATGAGGAAATCAAGTCGCTTCATCAACTCCAAACTTGGAAACTCACCAAGCTACCACAGGGCAAAAAGGCAATCAAGTGCAAGTGGGTCTTTAAAACCAAATATGACTCTGAAGGTAAAGTCCACAGATTTAAAGCAAGGTTGGTCGCAAAAGGATATTCTCAAAAGTATGGCGAAGATTACGATGCTACATTTGCTCCAGTCGCTAAACAGACTACGTTCAGAGCTTTGTTAGCTGTAGCTGCTGTACAAAAGATGTATGTCAGACATTTGGATATAAAAACTGCTTTCTTAAATGGTGACATTGAGGAGGACTTATACATGACTCAACCTGAAGATTATGTAAAAAGAAGTGAAGAGAATCTTGTTTGCAAATTACAAAAATCTCTCTATGGTCTTAAGCAATCAGCAAGAGCATGGAACACCAAGATGAATAAAGTCTTGTTGGAAGAAGGATTTAAAAGAAGTCAAGCAGATCCATGCTTATACACAAAATATACAGAGGGAAAAGTCGATGTATATTCTCTTATATATGGACGATGTGATTGTAGTTCATCAAGAAGACGCAGAAATTGGAAAAATGACTGAAATTCTGAATCAGCATTTTGAAACAAAAGACCTGTGTGACATATTATCTAGGAATCCAAATCCAGAGAGAGGAAGATGGGAGTTTTCTTCTAAACCAAAGTGCAAAAATTAATTCGATTCTGAATCAATTTGGAATGTCAGAGGCCAAAGGTATATCAACCCCAATGGAACCATCCTACCTGAAGCTGGAAGAAGAAGATGACCTGTTGCCTAACAATGAGAAATATCGTCAGGCAGTTGGGGCACTTCTGTACATATCAACTATGACTCGACCGGATATCACAGCAACAGTTGGAATCCTTTGCAGATATGTGGAAAAACCGCGCCAAAGAGACTGGAATGCTGTTAAAAGACTTCTGCAATATTTGAAAGAAACGCAAGATGTAAATTTAAAACTATCTGCAGCGGGAGATCTAGAACTTACCGGCTATGTAGATGCGGATTGGGCTGGTGATTCGCGTGATCGTAAATCCACAAGCGGATACTTGTTTAAAGTTGGAGAAAGTTCAATCTCCTGGTCTAGTAGGAAACAATTGTCTGTTGCCTTGTCATCCACAGAAGCGGAGTATGTGTCCGCAGCCTATGCAAGCCAGGAGGTCGTTTGGCTAAGACAATTGATGGACGATCTTGGCAAACCGTCAACTCAGCCGACGGTGATTTATGAGGACAACCAAGGATGCATTAAACTTGCATGCATTGAAAAGATCAGTGCTAGAACCAAGCACATTGACGTCAGACACCATCATCTACGTGATTTGATAGATCGTGGCATAATTCAGTTTGTCTATTGTGAAACTGATGAGATGCTAGCTGACATTATGACAAAGCCATTGCCACGAGCCAGGTTCCAAGAATTGAGAACCACAATGGGAGTAAGAGGATAAGTAGTTGTTGAGTGGGGGTGTTGGAATAATGCATATTGATTTGTATGTATTGCAACAACTACTACTGTACTGTTTGATATGTTGTGCATATTGTGAGGTTGTTAACAAAGTTTTGTAAGAAAAAAAAACCCTCACTCACAGACAGGATGCCTCCTCCTTCTCTTCCTGTGTTGTTGTAATGTTTTTCATGCTGCAGCCATAGCAGATATCAGGCTGATCACATTTCATGCTGTGTTGTAAGCTGTATATACTGGATGTGAATAAATCTACATTCTCTGTTGCTGACTCCGGATGTTACGCTGGTTAATCCGCTGCTAACAAAATCAGCCAAGATATCAGGAAGAGAATTGTGGTCTTGCACAAGTCTGGCTCATCCTTAAGGTACTGCCACACTAAACAATCCCGCTAGCGATCACGATAACGACGCATACTAATGCGATCGCTAGCGGGATTGTTTCTATATCGCTAAGTGCGGCCACATTTAGCGATATAGTTAACGACGCTATCGCCGTTAGCGATCTTCTTAACGACTTTAGCGGTACAAAAGTACCGCTAAATCGCTAAGAAAAGGTGCCACACAGCGATTAGATACTTACCCAGCGGGAGCGCCGACGAGAAAATAGGGTCCGGAGCGATTCCAGCGACGAGCGAGATCACAGCAGGAAGCTCGTCGCTGGAAGCTGCCGCACTGAACAACATCGCTAACAGGATCGCTAAATAGTGACGTTTTTTAGCGATCCCGTTAGCGATATTGTTTAGTGTGGCATACCCTTTAGATACAATTTCAAGATACCTGAAGGTGCCTTTTTAATCTGTACAAACAATTATACTCAAGTTACAAACAAGATGGGAATGTCCAGCCATCATACCTATCAGGAAGGAGACGGTTCTGTGTCCCAGAGATGAACGTGCTTTGATCCAACATGCTCATAACAACACAAGGACAAAAGAAAACGACCTTGTGAAGATGATGGCGGAAGCTGGTAAGATTGTGTCAATATCCACAGTGAAACGAGTACTGTAAACATGGGCTGAAAGGCCACTCTGCCAGGAGGAAGCCATATCCCAAATGTTTGACACAAGTCATTGACACTGTTTGTATTGCTGCTGTAATACTGTAATTTCCCCCCGGGATCAATAAAGTGTATCGTATCGTATCGTATCGTATTCAGTTTAAGGGTAATGGTACCAAATACTAATGAAATGCATGCAAACTTTTGACTTTGCACTAAGTAATATAAATGCCTTAAAACATTCTCTCTCTCATAATTCTGGCATTTGGCAAATATTAATAATTATGGTAATCCTAATTGACCTTAAACGGGAAAGGTTTATTCTGATTTCATGTCAGATATTGAGACAAACATGCAGATGTGTATTTTTATAAAGTGTATGTAAACTTCTGGTTTCAACTGTACTACCGTATTTTTCGGACTATAAGACACACTTTTTCCCCTAAAAATTTGGGAGGAAAATGGGGGTTATGGCATTGATGTAGCAGCTGAACTGGCAGCGGCAGAGGTGTGGCGCTGCTGATGCTTGCTGTCAGCGGTGGGCAGTGCGGAGTGCATCATTGGTTTCCCTGCGGCCATTTTCCCAAAGTCATGGGAAATTCCTCTGCAATTTCCTCTGTTAACTCTTTCAGTACCCTAGGATGTAATTTATCTGGATCAGGAGACTTAAATTTATTTAAATTAGCTAAGTGCTCCCTCACAATCTCTCTGTTTATACAGTGGGTTCATAAAGCATTCATACCTCTTTACATTTTTCACTTTTTGTTTCATTGCAGCCATTTGGTAAATGCAAAAAAAGTTCAATTTTTTCTCATTAATGTACACTCTGCACCCCATCTTTACTGAAAAAACAGAAATGTAGACATTTTTGCAAATTTATTAAAAAAGAAAAACTGAAATATCACATGGTCATAAGTATTCAGACCTTTTTCTCAGTATTGAGTAGAAGCACCCTTTTGAGCTAGTACAGCCATGAGTTTTCTTGTGAATGATGCAAAAAGTTTTTCACACCTGGATTTGGGGATCCTCTGCCATTCTTCCTTGCAAATCCTCTCCAGTTCCGTCAGGTTGGATAGTGAACGCTGGCAAACAGCCATTTTTAGGTCTCTCCAAAGATGCTCAATTGGATTTAGGTCATTGCTCTGGCTGAGCCAGTCAAGAATGGTCACAGAGTTGTTCTGAAGCCACTCATTTGTTATTTTAGCTGTGTGCTTAGGGTCATTGTCTTGTCGCAAAGTGGACCTTTCTGCCAAGTCTGAAGTCCAGAGCACTCTGGAATAGATTTTCATCCAAGATATCTCTGTACTTGGCTGCATTCATGTTTACTTCAATTGCAACCAGTCGTCCTGTCCCTGCAGCTGAAAAACACCCCAATAGCATGATGCTGCCACCACAATGTTTCACTGTTGGGATTGTATTGGGCAGGTGATGAGCAGTGCCTGGTTTTCTCCACACATACCACTTAGAATTATCACCAAAGAGTTCTATCTTCATCTCATCAGACCAGAGAATCTTATTTTTCATAGTCTGGGAGTCCTTCATGTGTTTTTTAGCAAACTCTGTGCGGGCTTTCATATGTCTTGCACTGAGGAGAGGCTTCTGTTGGGCCACTCTGCCATAAAGACCCGACTGGTGGAGGGCTGCAGTGATAGTTGACTTTGTGGAACTTTCTCCCATCTCCCTACTGCATCTGTGGAGCTCAGCCACAGTGATCTTGGGGCTCTTCTTTACCTCTCTCACCAAGGCTCTTCTCCTACGATTGCTCGGTTTGTCTGGACAGCCATGTCTAGGAAAATTTCTGGTGGTCCCAAACTTCTTCCATTTAAGGATTATGGAGGTCACTGTGCTCTTAGGAATCTTGAGTACTGCAGAAATTCTTTTGTAACCTTGGCCAGATGTGTGCCTTGTCACAATTCTGTCTCTGAGCTCCTTGGCCAGTTCCTTTGACCTCATGATTCTCATTTGGTCTGACATGCACTGTGAGCTGTGAGGTCTTATATAGACAGGTGTGTGTCTTTCCAAATCAAGTCCTATCAATTTAATTAAACACAGCTGGACTCCAATGAAGGAGTAGAACCATCTCAAGGAGGATCACAAAGAAATGAACACCATGTGACTTAAATATGAGTGTCTGAGCAAAGGGTCTGAATACTTATGACCATGTGATATTTCAGTTTTTGTTTTTTAATAAATTTGCAAAAATTTCTAAATTTCTGGTTTTTATCAGTCAAGATGGGGTACAGAGTGTACATTGAGAAAAAAAATAACTTTTTTGCATTTACCAAATGGCTGCAATGAAACAAAGAGTGAAAAATTGAAAGTGGTCTGAATACTTTCCGAACCCACTGTAGATTGTGTGGATTCTTTTATTCCTTCGATAGCTCTGTGAAGATCAGTTGATGTCAAATTGCTGTCAGTTGTGTTAATGTGATTTCATTTTGCCAATCCTGCAGGTAAGTGATGCTTCTAATCAGGGGTGGGATTCAAATTTTTAACAACAGGTTCTGTGATTGTGTGTCGAAAACCACACCCATTTTAAAGCCACACCCATTTTTTAACCACACCCAGTTTTAAAGCCACACCCATTTTCACACACATTTACCTCAAACGTATACAAGTAGGGGAGCAGTCAAACCATACCTCCCAACTTTTGAAGAAGGGAAAGGTGATAAATTTTAGGCCACGTCCTGACCACACCCATTTCACAACTATTCACACCCATGTCCACGCCCCAACCACACCCATTTAGCACTGGTGATCACACTGACTGGTACTGAGGGCACAGTGATTTGTACTGTGGGCACACTGATACTGAGTAAAAGAAAGAACAGAGAGAGAAAAAAGAAAACAGAGAGAAAGAAAGAGGGGAAAGCAAGAAAGAACAGAGAGAAAGTAGAGAGAGAAAGAAATAAACAAAGAAAGGGGAAATATAGAACAGAGAGAGAGAGAAGAAAACAAAGAGGGGAAAGAAAGAACAGAGAGATAGAAAGAAAGAGGGGAAAGAAAGAACAGAGAGAAAGAAAGAAAAAGAACAGAGAGAAAGAAAGAAAACAGAGAGAAAGAGTGGACAGAAAAAAGAACAGAGAGAAAAAAAGAAAGAGAGGAAAGAAAGAAATAAAAGAGAGGGAGAGAGAAAGATAGATGGGAAAGAAAAAAGGGGAAAGAAAGAACAGAGAGAAAGGAAGAACAGAGAGAGAAAGAACAGAGAGATAAAGAAAGAACAGAGAGAGAGAAAGAAACAGAGGGAGAAAGAAAGAAAGATTCTATAAAGATACTATAGCAGCTCGGCTCCCATTGTAGTGCCCACCTGAGCCTCCCAATGCAGGACATATCATGATCCGCTTACATGGCCGACATCCCCGATTCCAAGGCGAGGACACGGTGATGGATCTGAAGCATTCCCTGAAGTGCTTCTATGGTTCCGTCACAATCTCCTCCCGAAATTACCTAATTTCCGGTCATCTTCCAGCACGTCACTTCTGGTGGAATATCACGTGCGAGTTTTAAAGTGCTCCTCGGGGCTCCGGCATGTACTCCTGTGTCCATGGGAAAGAGAGAGTAGTCACTGAACCGGATGGCGGCTCTGGATCCCCCCGGTATGGGGAACCGGCTGCTTTTTTAACAAGCGGTTACATTGAACCGGGGAGAACCGGCTGAATCCCACCCCTCCATATGTAGAACCCCCTGAAGCCCCCTCCACCATGTGTAGTACCCAGGCCGCAGCCCCCACCACCATGTGCAGTGCCCAGGCCGCAGCCCCCTCCACAATACAGCCCCCGCCACATTTACAGCCCCCTCCACCATGTGCAGTCCCCACAGCCCCCCCACCATGCGCAGCCCGTCCACCATACAGCCACCATGTACAGCCCTTGCGCAGGTGCAGCCCCTCTACCACCATACAGCCCCCGGCCGCCAACATGTACAGCCCCTGCTCAGCCCCTGGGCCACAGCCCCCTCAACCATAAAGCCCCACCACCATATACAGCCTTTGTGCAGCCCCCTCCACAATACAGCCCCCGCCACCATGTACAGCCCCTGCACAGCCCCCTCCACAATAATGCCCCCGTCACATGTACAGCCCCCAGGCCGCAGACCACTCCACCATACAGCCCTCGTGTGCAGTGCCCAGGCTGCCCGCAGCTCCCTCCACAATACAGCCCCCTCCACATGTACAGCCCCCTCCACCATGTGCAGTCCCCACAGCCCCCGCCACCATGCGCAGCCCCTCCACCATACAGCCACCATGTACAGCCCTTGCGCAGGTGCAGCCCCTCCACCATACAGTCCCTGTGCAGCCCCCTCCACCATACAGCCCCTGTGCAGCCCCCTCCACCATACAGCCCCTGTGCAGCCCCCTCCACCATACAGCCCCCGCTCAATTCATTTTATAAACAAAAAAAAAAATTTCCATACTTACCTCAGAGTCACCGCTGCGCTGCTCCTCTGCAGATCCTCTCTGCTTCCAGCGTCTGCGTCCGGTACATGTCAGGCCTGCGCGATGACCCGACGCGACACCGGAAGTAGAGAGGGAGGAAGAAGGAGCTGCGCAGCCGTCAAGGTGACGGCGTGCACAGCTCCCGGCCAGATACTGTGTGACGCGGGCGGCTGTGTCTGCTGACGGCCCGCGTCACATCACACAAAGCAGGCACTGGCGGCCGCACACAATTTGCTGTGCAGCCGGCCCACCCAGGCAGTGGGGTACCCGTTCGCGCCTCTCAATCTCCCCGGTTCGGGGAACCGCCTACTTTTTTAACAAGCGGTTCCATCGAACCGGGGAGAACCAGCTGAATCCCACCCCTGCTTCTAATTGAGCATGGGTCTGTGGGCATCTACTTGCCATGAAACCCCACAAGTGTTGCTTCAATGTTTAACTACCCAGGGTACCCCTGGATGTCAGGTATTTTCCACATTCACCTGCCTCTGCCTGAAAATGAGCTTGCAATGTGGAAAGAAAGTCCAGAATTTGATACATGGTAATTGGATATAGGACAGTGATTTGGAACCTGTGGCTCTCTGGTTGTTACAAAACTACAAATTCCAGCATTTATTGCTATTTTGTATACTTTGATGCAGATTCTATCATATCTAATAGAAAACAATAGTGTATATTCAGCTCTATTTTTGCAATCATAATGATTGACAATCCGGCACGACCCAGCAGACCTAATTTTAAGTCAATAGTATCTGTCAGCCATTGGTAGAATCGTTTGTATGTCAATACGTTGTTCTTTAAGCAGAAATCACAAGGCAAGTATGAAGAGAGCCGAACATGTTTCATTTTGAAAAATAACAGCTTCACACACAAACATTAAATGTCTTTAGCTTGATTTTCTGTTTCCTTCAATTTTACTACAATTTTTATGACAAGTTGTTCTGGACTTGTGTAAGTTTTACTGCCATTTTATAGGGCATTTTTCATGTCTATGGTTCAGTCCACATCAATAAAGTATTGTACATTTTCGCTTTGACGATATAATCTCTTTTGTCATTGGTTTAATTGCAGCATGAATCTGTCTTTGGGACTTGCTGCATGATCTGAGCTCATAAATAGAGGCATAATGACTTTGGATTATTAAAATCTCATCTAACCTTCACAAAAAACATTTTAATGACATTAGTATTTATTGACAGGGGACTGATTTAGTGTTTTTTTTTTTTTTTTAAACGTCATGTACAATATGAAAACAGCATTGTGGATAAAGTCAAATTACTCTATGTCACTGTGTAGACTAAAGCTTAAATACAGACAAGGTTCCTAAGGGGCAAAGAAGATTATGCATTAATCTAAATTAGTGCTACCCAACTCTATTCACCTTGTAAATAAACAGTGTCATAATCTGATAGAGGTTACAGTATTTTCTTTGCTGAATTATTATCTGAAATGTATCCTGTATAGATATTAATAGGCCACTGTCATTTCAACAAACTTTGCATAAATCAATAGCAGAAATAAATATAAGAAATTTTACTTTATATCTTAACAGAGAAATATACTTTTTTTCTCCACTTAAGAGCCTCTTCTCATCCTCAGTTTGTAAACTGAACGTTCATCATTCATTCTGAAAAACTGTTGACTTCTGTCTTCATCAAAATAAGACGACCAACTCAGTGACGGACCAGATTACAGCAGTTTATTGAAGTATATAGAGTAATTGGATGAACAAAATGAGAGAGAGGCAGAGTGAGACAAACAGACGGTGCTGCGTCTTTCTAGTAAGTGTTTATCTCACCACTGTGCTTGATTCACTATACTGCTTAGTGTTGCTGTATAATGTCCTCCTGCTTTTTTGCCTGTGTGCTACATAGCAGAAATCACTCATGTCTGTGTTTGCTGTGAAACATCATAGCAGCTTGTCTGAACTACCAGCTCAGTTACATCTAAAAATGAAATTAAAGCTAAAACTGGTGAAAAATACATGCTGCAAGCCATTAAATGGCAGGAAATTGTGTTATTCCTTATGTACAAACAGGACGGCTTATTCTGAAAGGTCACTCGAAATGACAGGTACGCTTTAACTATATTTGCACTTTCACTTACAGTTCTGTAGTTACATAGTCATTCCCTGTAAACAGACAGTCATTCATTTCAATTCTCGTCACAGAAAGGGGTTAACTATCGAATTATTCATATCAAGACATACTACTGCCATTACAAGTCTCTTAACACTGGCATGTCAAGCATGTTACTCTCCAGAAGGAGAGATGTTACTCCTTACACGACAGTCAGAGGTTTCTCATACAGCCAAATCAGATCTCATGCCTTGCACTGAAGATGAGCAACACCCTGAAACACAAGTCTGCAAATTGAGATTCTGGTTTAGCTTTTATCCTAAGTCATGTTGCAAGGCTTGTTAAAGGGTCGATATTGACTTTTATGATTGCTACTTCCAATAGATGGCATATGAGTTCCAATCATTTTCCTCTACGAAGAATAGCTATTGAAGGGCTTGTCCCCTTTCAGATAATATTCGGTTATGACTGAAGTTTGTTAAAACATATCTAACCGCACTATACTCATCTTCCCCCGGTCAACCAGCCAGTCTCCACTGCTGCTCCTGGTGTCATCAGCTCTGCCCATGTTTACGAAATGCCCCCTCTCAGAGTTGCTCAGCTCACTTATTTGTTGCCATACAGTCGATGTGATGTCCACACCTCAGCCAATTCCAGACACTGCACTGGAAGCAGCTGGTGGACGGAGGAAAGGTGAGTACAGTGCGGTTTATTATGCTTTAACAAACTGCAGCAGGGGCCGAACATCATCAAAAAGGAGAAAACCCCTTTAAGGCACCAATATATACAAGCATGATCAGAAATATTTAGCTTTAAAACTTTCTTAGACTGACAGATAGAGTTCATATTTGTGATTTCCAATCTGCCAGAGTGGAGACTTCAAGAGCTTCAATTAATTAGACTGAGAGGAGGATTAATTAGTTTAGAGGTAAGATAAGAGGTTGCTGCTTTCTTTCCATTCCTTAAGCAATAAAACATCAGTTTTATAATTAAAGAACAACTAAACCTAAAGAGCAACTTGTCTTAGACCTCATTCAGATGTCAGTGATTTTTCTTGTATGTTAAAAACAAACTGATTTTCATCAGTTTCATCAGTGTTTGGTCAGCATGTTAGTTTTTAACAGCAGAGTTTCATCAGTTTTTCACAAATCCATAATAATAATAATAAACTTTTTATATAGCGCCAACATATTCCGCAGCGCTTTACAGTTTAACAGTTTCAAAACACAGGTCATAAGTAACAACGTTAACAATACAATATTTAAAGCAAAATAAGCCGCCCCTGCTCGTGAGAGCTTACAATCTACCATAAGGTGGGGGAGATACAAAGTACAGGTGTAGTATATACAATGGTGCATTTACAATGATGGTCCAGCCATCTTGAGGGAGTGAGGGATGGATGGGAGATGATGGAATAGTGGGCTACACACACACACTTACACTAGAATGACTTTGATTAGTGAATGTGATAGGCCGCTCTGAACAGATGTGTTTTGAGGGAGCGCCTGAAACCATGCAAATTGTGGATAGTCCTAATTTCTTGGGGTAGAGCATTCCAAAGGATTGGCGCAGCGTGGGAGAAGTCTTGGAGTCGGAGTGGGAGGTACATCCAATCCATAAACTTGAATGAGTGACTTTTATCTGTGACTAGGATAAAAAAAATCTGTAATCTCACCATTTTTTTTGCAGATCACTTAGTCCACAAAAAACACGATCTCGTGTACAACCATATACACTGTAATGGGTACGTATTCTTTCTGTGAAAAACACAGATAGAACATATGCCTGAAAAACAGACATCTGAATGAGGCCTAAACTGATTTTGGGAGATGGAGTACAGAAGGAGTCCCCTTCCTGCATCAACCCCTTAAATGCAGTGGTCACTATAAATACAACACCCATGGAGTTAATAAGTCAGGATTGGCGCTAGCACCAACCCCGCCACATAGCAGCATGTTAGCTACATGATATATCAGCTACAGATGGAATGGTCTCATCCTTTGAATGTCAACCATCAGTCTGCTATAATAATATGCCAATGAGTAACCGCCCAGGAAGTAATTGTATGTCTCGTGGTTGGAACGTGTTGTCACCCATTGATTATAGCCGTCAGGCCCCCACTGCTCCAATAGAAAGGTGATAAATGCTTGTAGCTGGAAAATCCCTTTAAGTCGTGAAATCACTTAATAAACTGCAGACAACATCACAACCAGTTCAACACCCTGCAGCATCTTTATAGACCTCTATATAGTGAAGTATGGAGCAAGCAAAGCAGCGACAAAGAGAATGAAATCATGGTCTATTATCAGCTATGGCTTTTGAATAAGAACAAGCAGTGAAGAGAAGTTCAAATTTATGTAGCTTATTGAAAAGAATGGAAAGTCATACATAGAAATTCTCAATACTGTGTTCTCAGACAGCGCACACACTCCATGGGGAAATGAAGATTTAACCTCCTGGAGGGTGAAAGGTACAATGAGTTTTAAATTGCATGTGGTTGACAGTTTTCACATCAGGACACTGGTGGAATACTAGAGAATCTCATTGCCTGACGCTGCTCACAATCCTTTTCTGAGTATCTCACAATTTATTTCCAATTTATTCTAAAAAGTGTTTTCTGAGATCTTTAATGTGTTAAGCTGGGATTTCAAATGGTTTATTTGAAATATCTATTATAGGATTACAAAGGAGAATTAGACTCCCTGATAAGTGTCCATATACACAATTGTAGTAGACATTTGCTATCCAGTGGTATAGAGCTGTAAGGGCTCACCAGAATAATTTAGGGGGCCCCAACTCTGGTCCAAAGATCCAGCAGAAGACAATGCTATTTAAAGGCATTTTTCTACTATTTCATTTATCACTTGTACACAGAATAAGTGATAAATAATCACTCAGGTATAACTGCTGGGACCCCACATCCTGAAAGGGGTACCTCAAAATCCCCTGTATGAATGGAGCAGCAGTGGGCATGTGCATTTCTAAGAAATTGACGAAGATAGCAAAGTACAATTCTTGGTGTTCTATAATGGATTTGAAGATGCATTACTATATGGATTCACACATAATGGCTAAATTACATAATACAGTTTATTAAAAATTTAATAAAAAATAAATGCAAGGGAATATAAAAAACACACACAATATAGAAAAAAATGTGTATAATATATCAAAATATTTTTAAGTAGCTGCATCCAAGTAAAAAAAAACATGTATTATACTCAAACTCCATATCTGGAGAAGTTTCAGAACCCAGAAGTGGTTGAAAGATTTAGTAAAAGACTGAACATGTGCAAAGCAATGTTGTTTTTACATTGCTGAGCAGCACTATATTCATTTTTTGCTGCGGTTTTGCAACGCTTTTCAGGCTGATTCCAGGAGGAATCCGCCTGAAAAAGATGTTGTGTGCACATACCTGTCACAATTCGACTGGCGAGTGACCTGGGACCAGGGGCACCTTTCTTGGCCCTAACATTAGGGGGCACCCTAGCTCGCCGTTTCCCGGGATACTTCAGATGGCGAAGATACCAGGGCCTCCGCCCTTGCCTTATCTACTAGAACAGCCCTTCATCTGTACCCTTCCCCCATCCAGGGAAAAGAGGTGCTACTGTGCACCGCAGTACACCAACCCGACAGACAGGGTAACAAAGACAAGGGTAAACTGGAAACTCCACACACACAAAATATACACTCACATATAACAGACGTATTCACCAGGGTGTGTAGGGAGGGGGAGGGGGGATGAGAAAGCAAAACAGGAAAGGATAAGGAATTTCCAAGCGTACAAACCAGACAACAGTCGCTAATAATCGAGTCCAGATTTTATAGGGAAAAGGAGTGGCTAACCGAGCACAGCTGATTGTAGGAGTTTCCAATATGGCCGATAACCGCTGTTCTGCTGGAAGAAATGTTGGAATATGTTTGGTGCAGCAACTCCATTTCTGTCTATGACTGTTTAGTTGCTAGATTTGTATGATGTTTATAAAGTTAGAACAAAAAAAAAACTCCCAGAGGCTCACACAGGAAGAGCATGTGACTGTATTTCTTGTGTCTGTGCATGAGGAAGCAGCCTGCTGTAGATGCTGCACAGATAGAGACACACAAATGATTTATTCCTGATCTATTAAGCTTATCTTATATTATTATCTATGAGGACAACCAAGGATGCATTAAACTTGCCAGCAGTGAGAAGATTAGTGCAAGGACTAAGCACATTGATGTAAAACATCACCACTTACATGACTTAGTGGAACGTGGTGTAATCGAGTTTGTTTATTGTGAGTCTGACAAGATGATAGCGATGGTATGACAAAGCCATTATCAAAAGCCAAGTTGGTGGACTTCAGAACCGCAATGGGACTAAACAGATAAATAGTTGTTGAGTGGGGGTGTTGGAATATGTTTGGTGCAACAACTCCATTCCTGTCTGAGTGTTTAGTTGCTAGATTTGTTTGCTGTTTATGAAGTTAGAACAAAAAAAAACTCCCAGAGACTCACACAGGGAGAGCATGTGATTGTATTTCCTGTTTTCCTGTGTCTGTATATGAGAGAAGAAGCAGCCTGCTGTAGATGCTGCACAGAGACACACAAATGATTTATTCCTGATCTATTAAGCTTATCATATATTGTTCCTGATTGTTCCTGAATGTTGTCACACGCTTGAAGAGTATCCTGAATAATCAGCTGCCAACAAGAAATAAACTCTTTTAATACATTGGAGATGTCCTTGTTCTCAGCATAGTAGGAGCAACCACGCTGCGGTCTTCTGACTCTGCTCCGTTGCGTTAACCCTGTGACAATACCCTTGTTTTTCAAGACTTCTGCAATTTGCCCTGGCATGCTGGATATCAACTTCTTGGCCAAATCCTGAGTCATGTCTAATCAGTACTTGGAGTTTACCACATTTTCTGTTTTTGTTTGTCCACCCGAGCAACTTCTCCCAACCATCCAGTAGCAATTTCATGACGAATAATGATATTTTCAGCATAATAGAGACTATCCCACGATTCAAAAGTGATAACTAAGGCTACTTTCACACTTGCGTTTTTTTGCGCTGCGTATCGAGCGCACATCAAACGCATTAACAAAACGCATGCAAACGCTTGTAAACGCTGCGATATTTAGTCGCATAAGCGTGCGCATTATGAAAAAAAAAACCGCAGCGTTTGGACGCGATTGTATGCGATTTCAAGCGTTTTTGCATGCGTTTGTGTTTTTTCGGTGCATGGGTTGTCACTTTTCTATCATCTCTGTCTCTGTCATCTCTGTCTCTATCATCTCTATCATCTATCATCTCTGTCTCTATCATCTGTCTCTATCATCTGTCTCTATCATCTATCATCTCTGTCTCTATCATCTGTCTCTATCATCTGTCTCTATCATCTATCATCTCTGTCTCTATCATCTCTGTCTCTATCATCTGAGATCTCTATCATCTGACTCTATCATCTCTATCATCTATCATCTCGGTCTCTATCATCTCTGTCTCTATCATCTGTCTCTATCATCTCTGTGTCTATCATCTGTCTCTATCATCTGTCTCTATCATCTCTGTCTCTATCATCTCTGTCTCTATCATCTGTCTCTATCATCTATCATCTCTGTCTCTATCATCTTTGTCTCTATTATCTGTCTATCATCTCTGTCTCTATCATCTCTATCATCTCTGTCTCTATCATCTATCATATCTGTCTCTATCATCTATCATCTCAGTCTCTATCACCTTCTTTATATCTACACTCCTCACAAACAATGTTGCTTGTGTAGGGGGTTGTTTAAACAAGTGTTTAGACATTATTTACTCAAAAATCGCATGCGCGCAAAAGCGCTGACGAGCGCACAGTCATGTGCACGCCTGCGCACCCATAGACTGTAATGTTATTTTTTGCACATAGCGTGCGCACACGTGCGCATGCACTTTTTTAAAGTGGTTGGGTGGAAAAAAATGCAACATGTAGCGTCTAGCGCGTATGGGCGCACACCTGGAAAATGCGCAGTGCACGACAAATGCAAATGAACTCATGCAAGCGCTAGACCATGCGCCCGCCATGTTAAAGATAGGGGAACATTGCGCATGCGACCGATAGCGCACGATGCGCTGCGCGATAAAACGCAAGTGTGAAAGTAGCCTAAGTGACTCGGTGAACAAAACATTTGACATTTTGAGTCAATGGCCAGGAAACTTTCCAGATCTCAATCTGATTGAGAACATGTGTTCAATCCTCAAAAACCAGGTGGACAAACAAAAACACAGAAATTGTGATACACTCCAAACACTGATAGCAGACAAGTCATGCCAGACTAATTTATTTTCCTTCTATGATAGAACTACTGACAGGATAGATCAGGGAAATGTGGTAGATATAGTATAGCTCAACTTCAGCAAAGCATTTCATAAAGTATCTCATACTGAAAAATGTATGGGATTTACAAGGCTACGGTTAGGTGGATTTCTAACTGGCCAGAGATCGTACTCAAAGAGTGGTAATGAATGGTTGTACATTGGAAGAGTATTTCAAGTGTGGTACCACAAGGCTCTGTCCTGGCCCCAGTGTTGTTCAACATTTTTATAAATGATCAAGATAAGAGTAATGAAGGTAAACCAATCAAATTTGTAGATGGTGCAAAGCTAGGAGGGATAGCTAACACTAGAGAAGACAGAGAAAGGATTCAGAAGGATCTAGTTAAGCTTAAACAATAGGCAACGGTATTTACCAGGGAGAAATGCAAGATTCTATATCTGGGCAAGAAAAATGAAAATTATATCTACAGAATAATTGGCATAGAACTTAGAATCATAGAATCATAGAATGGTAGAGTTGGAAGGGACCTCCTGGGTCATCTGGTCCAACCCCCTGCTCAAAGCAGGATTCACTAAAAATGAAATTTATATCTACAGAATAATTGGCATAGAACTTAATAGCTGCCTACAAATATCTGAAGGGATGTCACAGTGTAGAGGGATCATCCTTATTCTTATTTGCACATAGAAACACAAGAAGCTATGGAATGAAACTGAAAGGGAGAAGATACAGATATTATTAGATATTAGAAAAAAAAAATTGACATTGAGGATGATCAATGAGTGGAACAGGCTGCCACGAGAGGTGGAGAGTTCTCCTTCAACGGAAGTCTTCAAAAATGGGTTGGACAGACATCTGTCTGAGATGGACACGATGACCCTTGAGTTCCCTTCCAACATTCCATGATTCTATGAGTAGGCAAGAATGGGTTGACATCAGTTAGGAATTTGGACCAGAACATGATATCCAGCATCCCGGGCGAAGAGCAGAAGTCTTCAAAAATAAGGGTCAAAATTGTAAATATTGAGTCATAAATTTGATGTATTTGCCAATAAAAGTTGAAAAAAACGTATGAAATGCTGATAATTGTACTTCAGTAACCATAGAAACATCCGACTAAAATATTGAAGACCAATGAAGCTGTAAACTTTGTGAAAACAAAAATTTGTGACAGTTTCAAAACTTTTGGACATGAGTGTACACACACATGACAATCTATTCTTAAAAGTCACCAAGAAAGGGCAGTTATGGTAAAAAAAAAAAGTATTTCCGGTCTGGTATTGAGTTTGTTTACAAGAGGAGTTTGGTCTGCAGGTTGTATGGATTCTGGCCTGGAGTTGATATTTTGGGGGTTCTGTTCTGGGGTCTGTACATAGAACTAACCTGGAGCTTATGTAAAGGGGAATGTTGGTCCTGGGGTCTATATCTTTATTTAGTAGGTCTGGTGTGTGGGATATATATTTACTTAAGTGGTCAGGTGTGATGTCTGTATGTATTTAGGTGGTCTGTTGTGCAGTCTGTATACATTTAGGTGGTCTGGTATGTGGTTTGTATTTATTTAGAAGGTCTGTTGTGTCATTTGAACTGTCCTGAAATGGGTCATATGCTCTTTTTGCAATTTATATACCATGGGTTAGTGGATGCCCTATATGAATGGGAGAGGCGAATGAAAAATAATTAAACTTTGTGCTCAGTGTTTTTTTCATCAATGTTTGGAATCTGCTGGTTGTCATTTCCTAAAACTGGGCAAGTACAAGTCTTAGGAACGTCCTAATGAATACTATAAGGTTTCTCCGTTAAGTGTCTGTAAGGAAAGGGACGTCGCCATTTTGTATACCAGCCTCCATCTTGTCTGTTCACAGAGCCACAAACTTTTAACTACACAGGGCCTATTAGCATATCCAGTACGACCGGTTTTGATGTCCACTAGGAATCAAAGGGGCTTTAGCATGCTAATTAGTTTAGGCCAGTGTCTGAATAAGATGGTCAGTCGTATGGTAAATAGCTCAAGCTCAAGCCATTGTTTCCTGCTCCATATGAATTGCAGGCCAGTTAATATGCGTGCTTCAAAGCAAAAGGGAAGGGCCTAGCAGGTTTAAGAATTGTAGCCATGTACAGGGTGGTCATTCCATTTTAGACACAGAAGCCAAGAAGATGGTCTAGGAAGGACCAAGGGACTATCCAGCAACTGAAGACTGTACCTGGGAATGGTAGAGCCCCTGCCTTCCCATGACCATACTACCCGGTAATATTGATCTATAGCTTATACCTTTAAGCCTTGTACATTATCGTTGTATTTCTTCTCTGACTGCAAATCCATTGTAATTACGTTGTATAGCTTTACTGTATATTTCTGTAATTATCTAGTGCGCTCTTAAGGCGATTAAACCATAAAATTAATCTTGGGCTGATGCTTTTACTCTGATCACGAATCTTAGAATACCCATTGGGTAACAGGACACCCTCCCCGGCGGCCATTTGCTCTAGGTGCAGTTCCCTTACTGACCTGAGAGACAAAGGGGGCGCCGGAGAGTGGAGTTACGTCCCATTGGTGACGTGGGAGGAAAGGGGATCGTCCCCCACATTTGGTAGCGGAGGTGGGATCATAAGCTGTGATACCCAGGCTACCGTGTGGCGGTCGGCTTAGTTCCTCACAAATTGGTGGCAGCGGTGGGATCAGAGTAATAGTGTGCGTGGGACCCCTACTCCCAGACACTAGAGACTACCAGTGGTACTTTCACTGCTGGGGTCTCAAGGTCAGCCCAGCACTAGACGGTCAGAGTGTAAATATAATAAGTTGTGTGCAAGGTCAGGGTTGCAGCTGTTTCAGTAACCAAAGGTTCCCAAGATGGCGGAAGGCACCAGGAGTAGGGCAAAGGGGGAGGCCAATGCTGTGGCCTATGAGGGGTTCGATACCGATGAGGGGGAGCTCAGCCAGGGCTCCCCAAGGAGCCCGACCCCCGTGCTCAGTCTCACAGTGGACTGTCCACCCCCTGCCCGTCCCAGCCTGTCCAGATCGGAGGCCCTCTTCCAAGCGGCTATGGCACAGCTCGAGGCTGGTAATGACGCCGCCTATGACAGACTCCTGGTGGCGCAGAGAAAGCAGCAGAGCGTGAGCAAGCAGCAGCAGAGCGGGAGCAAGCAGCGGCAGAGAGAGCAGCGGAGCGTGAGCATACAGAACGCCGTGAAGCTGCGGAGCGCCGGCACCTACTGGAGATGGCTCAGCCCGGCCCCCACTGGACGCACCAGGCCCACCGGAGACAAGGGCTTCCAAGGTCCGGGCGGAGGACTTTCCCTTACTTGAAAAGGATGGAGACCTGGATTCCTTTCTGCTTGCTTTTGAGAGGACATGCCTCCAACATCATCTGGCCCTGGATCAGTGGGCAAGGTACCTGACCCCCCGTTTGAGGGGTAAGTCCCTGGAACTTTTGGGGGACTTACCTGCCGGGGAGGAGCAGGACTACAACAGCATCAAGCGGGCCCTGATCCAGCACTACAACCTCACCCCGGAGTCGTACCGCAGAAAGTTCAGGAGCCTGCAGCGGGGTTCAAAGGACACCTGGACCGACCACATGCGGGCCCTGCTGAGATTGCGGAGCACTGGACCTGGGTCTAGAGCTCACTACCCACCAGGAGGTCCAGGAACTGTTGGTCATGGAGCAATTCTTGTGGAACTGCCCAGAGGACCTCCAGCAGTTCCTCCGTGATCGGAAACCAAAGGGGGCTTCTGCTACAGCCGCCCTAGCAGACGAGTATGCCAACAACAGGACGCCGGAGCCAAAGAAGCCTGCCAGCAGCACCTGGAGAGGGGGTAAGCCCAATCCTGCCCCAGCCCCATATCCAGCCCCCAGAGTGCAAGGGCTGTACCCCCCGGCTGCCCTCTCCAGGCCAGGAACCGAACCCAGACGTTGTCATAATTGCAATCAGCCAGGACACTTTAAGGCTGCGTGTCCCCAGCGCCAGAAGGCCCCATCCCTGTCCCAGAAATCAACCACTGTTTTGTGTGTGGGAGGGGGTGGTGGGAGGTCCCTAGACAATTACCAACCCGTCACCATCGGCCGCTCAGCGGTCATGGGACTGCGGGACACAGGCGCTGAACGAACCCTGGTACGCCCTGAGGTGGTGTCCCCTCAAGACTTGGTACCTGGGAAAACCCTTTCCGTCTCCGAATTGGAGGCGTTGAACCGGCGCTGCCCATTGCCAAGGTGTATTTGGAGTGGGGCGCCGGGAGAGGGATGCGGGAGGTGGGAGTAACGCCGAATATTCCTGCAAATGTGTTGCTTGGGACCGATTTGGGGGCAGCTAGTGTTCCAGTATGTGGCCACTGAACCCCCAAGTTCGGCTCCCCAAGAATGTCATGACTCTACTGTGAATGCTAATGTTAATGTATTGAATGTGCCTCCAACAGTGGAGGAGGGAGTGAAACCTGATGGTAAGCCATGCACTGACACTACACACACAGGGCTCACAGTGAGGACAGGTGAGGAGGCTGCACGGGAGAGCTCAGAGGTGGGGGGAGGGGCTGCTATGGGCAGTGTAGGGCCCCTAAGTGAACCCAGCCTGCTGAGTCTAGGGCCCCTGCAGGAAGAGGAACAGGCCATGGGGGGAGGGGGTGTCCCAGGAGAGGAACCACCAGGTAGGACCCCAGGTCAGGAGGTCCCCACATCCGGGATGTCAGGAAGTCAGGGAAGTCTGCCTGACCCGGCGACTTGGTCAGGGGACTAGGGAAAGCAGGCGCGCTACCCGTGGTCTCAGCGGTCGTGGCCGCTGTTACCAGGAGTGGGAGCGCTGAAGCCCAAGGAGCCTCGCGGAGGTCCAACGGTTTCCCCCTCTCCGACCAAGTGGCTGCCGAGTCAGACAGTAGCCAGGAGACAGATCCCGGGGAACTGACAGAGGACATGGCAGTTTCATCAATTCTTGCCACATCAAGTCAGGGATTTCAGGCAGCGTTGGAAGCTGACCCTAGCCTGAAGACTCTCAAGGAACAGGCGGCACAGCCTCCCCTGGAGTCCGACCGCGAGCGAGTGGTCTGGGACCAGGGACGGCTGTACCGGGTAACGGTCCAGCAGGGTTCACCGGAGGCGTGGCCCAGGGACCAACAGTTAGTGGTACCCCATCCGTTCAGGGCTGAATTGTTGCGGATCGCACACGAGATTCCAATGGCCGGACACCTAGGGATCACTAAAACCAGGGCCAGGCTAGCTCAGCATTTCTACTGGCCTGGAATGAGGACCGAGGTGATAGCCTACTGCCGTTCGTGTGACACCTGTCAGAGGGTGGGGAAGGCGGGCGGCGCCCCAAAGCCCCACTGGTAACTCTGCCCATCATCGAAGAGCCTTTCTCGAGGGTGGCTGTGGATCTCATTGGACCTCTGTCCACTCCCAGCTGCTCCGGGAAATGCTTCATACTAACGGTAGTGGACTATGCCACCCGGTACCCGGAGGCGGTAGCTTTGTCGTCCATTCGGGCCGACAAAGTGGCCACTGCCTTACTGGAGATTTTCTCCAGAGTGGGGTTTCCCAAGGAAATGCTCACCGACCGAGGGACCCAGTTCATGTCGCAGCTGATGGAGTCTCTCTGTAAGCAGGTACAGGTGCAACATCTGGTGGCCAGCCCGTATCACCCACAGACCAATGGCTTGTGTGAGCGGTTCAATGGCACCCTAAAGCAGATGCTGAAGATGTTGGTCGACTCCCACGGGAGAGACTGGGAGCGGTATCTCCCACACCTGCTGTTTGCCTACCGGGAGGTCCCACAGGCCTCAACGGGGTTCTCCCCCTTTGAGCTCCTGTACGGGCGACGTGTACGGGGGCCCCTTGCTCTGGTGAAGGAAGCATGGGAAGGGGATTTAGCCACCCCTGGAGTGTCGGTCATTGAGTATGTCGTGCGCTTCCGGGACCGAATGATGGCCTTGACGCGGCTGGTGCATGACAATGTGGCCCAAGCTCAGGCTGACCAGAAGCGATGGTACGACCAGAATGCTTGTGAGCGGACCTACCAGGTGGGTCAAAAGGTGTGGGTACTGGTCCCCGTACCACAAAACAAGCTTCAGGCGGCCTGGGAGGGTCCATACCTCGTGCACGAGCAGCTCAACGCCGTCACCGACCTGGTCACCCTGGACCACGCCCGTGGAAGGAGGAAGGCCTTCCATGTGAACATGATGAAGGCCCATCATGAGCGGGAGGCTTATGCTCACCCAGTGTGCAACCTTCCAGAGGAAGGAGAGGCAGAAACCCTCCTCGATCTGCTCACCCAAGTCAAGGCGGGTGGATCCATCGAGGATGTGGGGGTTGGCCACCAGCTCTCGGAGGACCAACGTTCCCAGCTGGGGGCCACCCTGCACCCCTTTCGGGAGCTGTTCAGCAGCCTGCCCGGAAGGACTGAGGCAGCACGTCCATGACGTGGACACTGGCAACCACCCCCAATCCGGCGTTCAGCATATCGGGTCTCTCTTGAGGTGCAGCAGCAGATGCGCCACGAGATAGACGAGATGCTGAGGCTGGGGGTGATCCAAGCATCCAACAGCGCGTGGGCTTCGCCTGTAGTCCTCGTTCCTAAAAAGGACCAAACTACACGGTTCTGCGTGGACTACAGGGGGCTCAACGCTGTGTCGGTCACCGATGCGTACCCAATGCCGCGTATCGATGACCTGCTCGACCAGCTGGCCGGGGCCAAGTACCTGACCATCATGGATCTGAGCAGGGGGTATTGGCAGATTCCCCTGACCCCTAGGGCACGGGAACGCTCTGCCTTTATCACCCCATTTGGACTGTACGAGTCCACGGTGATGCCCTTCGGCATGAAGAATGCCCCTGCCACTTTTCAGCGGATGGTCAACACGCTGCTCGAGGGACTGGAAGGGTATGCGACCGCGTACCTGGATGACATTACCATCTTCAGTCTCACCTGGGAGGATCACCTAGAGCACCTGGCGCAGGTGCTCGGGCGGATCCAGCGAGCAGGCTTGACCATTAAGCCGGAAAAATGCCAGCTGGGTATGAGTGAGGTCCACTACCTGGGACACCGGGTAGGTGGGGGAGCTCTGAAGCCAGAGCCCGGGAAGGTGGATGCCATCGCATCCTGGCCCACCCCCAGGACCAAGAAGCATGTGATGTCCTTTTTGGGTACTGCTGGGTACTATAGGAGGTTTGTTCCACACTATAGTGCCCTGGCCAAGCCCTGACGGACCTCACCAAGAAAGGCTGCCCGTCGCAGTCGACTGGACAGTCGCCTGCGAGACAGCTTTCCAGGCGCTCAAGACCGCCCTTTCTAGTTCTCCTGTACTACAGGCAGCCGACTTCACGCGGCCATTCTTAGTGCAGACCGATGCCAGTGACTTTGGCCTCGGTGCTGTGCTCAGCCAGGTTGACACGACGGGCCATGAACACCCCATTTTGTACCTGAGCAGGAAGCTCCTGCCGAGGGAAGTGGCCAATTCCACGATGGAGAAGGAATGTCTGGCAATTGTGTGGGCCCTGCAGCGTCTGCAGCCATACTTGTACGGACGCCAATTCACCATGGAAACAGACCACAACCCCCTCAGCTGGTTACACACGGTCTCTGGGACGAATGGGAGGTTGCTACGCTGGAGCCTCGCTCTCCAACAGTACCACTTCACCATTCGCCACAAAAGAGGCAGGGACCATGGTAACGCTGATGGGTTGTCCCAGCAAGGAGAGGGTGCAGTAGGGCGCACGGGGGAACACAGGAATGTGATACCCCCTAGCGCCCTCAAAAGCAGGGAGGTGTAAGGAAAGGGACGTCGCCATTTTGTATACCAGCCTCCATCTTGTCTGTTCACAGAGCCACAAACTTTTAACTACACAGGGCCTATTAGCATATCCAGTACGACCGGTTTTGATGTCCACTAGGAATCAAAGGGGCTTTAGCAAGCTAATTAGTTTAGGCCAGTGTTTGAATAAGATGGTCAGTCGTATGGTAAATAGCTCAAGCTCAAGCCATTGTTTCCTGCTCCATATGAATTGCAGGCCAGTTAATATGCGTGCTTCAAAGCAAAAGGGAAGGGCCTAGCAGGTTTAAGAATCGTAGCCATGTACAGGGTGGTCATTCCATTTTAAACACAGAAGCCAAGAAGATGGTCTAGGAAGGACCAAGGGACTATCCAGCAACTGAAGACTGTACCTGGGAATGGTAGAGCCCCTGCCTTCCCATGACCATACTACCCGGTAATATTGATCTATAGCTTATACCTTTAACCTTGTACATTATCGTTGTATTTCTTCTCTGACTGCAAATCCATTGTAATTACGTTGTATAGCTTTACTGTATATTTCTGTAATTATCTAGTGCGCTCTTAAGGCGATTAAACCATAAAATTAATCTTGGGCTGATGCTTTTACTCTGATCACGAATCTTAGAATACCCATTGGGTAACAGGACACCCTCCCCGGCGGCCATTTGCTCTAGGTGCAGTTCCCTTACTGACCTGAGAGACAAAGGGGGCGCCGGAGAGTTGTACCTGTGGAGTTACGTCCCATTGGTGACGTGGGAGGAAAGGGGATCGTCCCTCACATTTGGTAGCGGAGGTGGGATCAGAAGCTGTGATACCCAGGCTACCGTGTGGCGGTCGGCTTAGTTCCTCACAGTGTCAAATTCAGTTCTTCCAGTTCAGCGCATGTTTTATACATAATGAGAACAACAGCTTTTCCATCAGTAAATTATCTTTGACGTTTGTGCGAAACATAAGCAGCAATGTAAACATAACAGGGCAAAGCGGATTACACTGCAACCACAAGTCACATCTAACACTAGAGAGCAGATCAAAGACTCATTGTCCATTATTGTTCCCTAAAGGACTATTTGTACAAAGTCTAAAAATGATCTCATTTCATGGTGCAGTGAGGGCTGTGTTTTTGCACACAGGGAGTTAAGCTGGGGGAAAATTTGTTGCAATGCGTTTCTTTTGTTGATTTGATGTATTAGTTGTCATGCAGCGATATAAAAACCACAGCTTGATGGATGTGTTCTATAGTTATTTAATGTTTGATTAAAGGTGTGTGTGGCTGTAGTCAGTGAAGCCTAAAAATAACTCTACACTGGCTCAAAGGCACTTTGTTGTCTGGAATACAAACATCTATTTTATGTTCACCCTGCGAATGCAATGCACTTTTTCTAAAAGGCATGCTCTGTATTTCTAAACCGCAATGTTAAACAACCACTGACTGCAGATGCTTAGACACGGGAGAGTCCACAAAAATGATTTATGGCAGTAGGCAACTTTATTATACTGCCATGTGAGTGATTTGTGAGCGTTTCATCTCATAGCTCAGTTTGGAACAAAATTTACAAAACTTAAAGTGAAGCTTCACCCTTGGCCAACACTAAATATGGAGCCAGAAAATGTTAAATCTAGCTTCTTTGTAACAGATTTTTATAACTTTTTTACTATTTGAACTTTATTTAGAAGTTAGTTTACACTCTGCATGGCATTAAAGGGAAGCCGTGGAAAGCTAATCTGCAGGTAAATGGTGTTTAACACTAGGACTACTGGACTCGTGACCCCGCCTAGAACTACTGAAAGGAGTCATTTTGACTCCTTGCTTGTTTTCGTTTATTTTTAGAGTTTCATTTGTGGTTATTTATTAATAATTATATTTTTTGTAATGTATTATTATTGTGAGATCCAACAGTAATGCTTTTGATTGTTTTTTTTCTGCTTTTCTTATTTTTCTGCAGAAAATAACAATAATTATAATAGACGTTTTTCAAACATTTTTTTTTATTCAAGTGCACACATATAAACAACAACTGAAGAACAAAAAGCAGAGAAAATGTAGGTGGAGGAGCATAAAAATGAAAATATGGTGCAGAATTCACCTTCTAAACATTTGGTGTTTCGCATTTTAGGCATTGCCTTTGATTTATGGCAGTACATTGCCCACACAAAGACTTACCACAAGTCTCACAATTGCCGACAGATCTATTTTTCTTGCACTTTTCTTTGATCTGGCAAAATTTTGTTTGAACCATCACTTCTGAGCATGTAGAAACTTGGGACGTGGAACCCTTTTCCCTATCTGTGACATAAGGACCACTCAACTCTCTCACAAGCGTTTGCAAAAATGCCTTGCGTGACATTTTTTGGTGGGTTATCTCATTGAATATTATCCATGCATTTATACCCGCAAAGTCTAAGGCATTTTCAAATGCATGAACAGGCCATCTCCTTGTGCATGTTTGTGTGGTATATTTTCGTGCCATCTGATCCACTACATCTACTCCATATTTTGTTTCATTGTAAAACTTTACCGTTTCTGGAGTTTTTTTAGCGGAATCAGACGCAACAACAACATCTGGATGGACGGAACTCAAAATGACAACATTTTTGTTGGGCTTTCCTTGATATACTGTAAGTGTAAAATTGTCTTCATTTCTAAACACTTTAGTGTTGTACAATTCCTCTTTCATGGATTTTATTTCTTTAGGCACTTCTCACCTTATCTTGTTCAGTGTTCCCACGATGGTTGTTCCTTTGCTTTTTAGCTGTTTAGCTAATTTTACTGAAGTAAAATAATTATCGGTTGTAACATTGCGACCTTTTTTCAAAAACGGGTCCAATAACTTCATTACCACATGGTCAGCTAAACGGTCCTCAGCACGGCATGTGTCATCTTTGCCTAGATAAGGGAAGCCATTTGCCAGATATTTGCTCTCCTTATCAACAGCTAGCCAATATTTGTGGCCATATTTATCTGGTTTGGAAGGCATGTACTGCGTGAATGGACACCTAGTTTTGCTTGGGAAAAGTTGCTCATCCACCGTTATGTATGGGCCAGGTTTGTAACACGCAATACAATTTTCAATAAACCTGTCCCACACAGTAGAAAATAGAGCAAACTTGTCCGTTTGCAGTCTCTCCGATCGAGTAGATTTCTCATCAAATATGAGAAACCTCATAATTTCAACAAAGCGGTCCGTAGACATTGTCGCTTTGCAAAACGGTATTCCCCAGTCATTACACCAAATACTGCTAATCGAGTGACGGTTCGTGCCAGATATTCCACGAGCATAGAATATCGCAATGAATGCATCTAGCTCCTCATCAGATAGAGTAAACTGTAAATTATTGTTCCTGCGTGCTTCTGCAAGCGTACAGTTCTTTATATGTGTCAATATATATGAATAAAAAAATAAACGCCATGCGCTCAAAGGACTATCGATAATGATATTTCTTCTGGCGTATCCTGTAGGGCCAGGTGCTTCTCGAAGAATATTTTGGCTGTCACGCCTACCAGGCAAGTGTTCTCCAATTTCAACAGGTTTCCATTGAATACCATCCGCTGAAACTAGTATTCCTTCAGATTCGCCTTCTCTGGTGTTTGTTGTTGCATTACCTTCGCCGCCATCGTTATCTGTTGTTCTTTCATTTCTGGGACGTTTTGCTGATTTTTTCTGTACACGACCAGGAGGATGGTCACGAGGCAACATAACTGCATTAGCCCGATCCCCAGTTGATGTGCTTGGAATATCTGGAAAAAAGTTGATGAATATTTAGAATTTTTGTTTTGTAAGGGTCCGTGCACACTGGCTGGATTAGCGGCGGAATATCCGACCGGATATTCTCACCACAATCCGGCCCGTACCTGCCCGCTCAGGTACAGAGCGGAGTTTCATACCTGAACCTCCGCTCCGAATCCCGGGCTGGAGCCGCTGTCTGGGACGGAGCCGTGCTCGCGCGTAAGCAAGCGCTGCTCTGTCCCTGACAGCGGCTCCAGCCCGGGGTTCGGAGCGGAGCTTCAGGCATGAGCGGGCAGGTACGGCCTGTATTGTGGCAAGAATATCCAGATGGCTATTCAGCCAGAATTCTGCTAGTGTGCACAGGCCCTAACTCAGTGTGTGGAAGAACAAATAAATACACATAACTACTTACCTTCTGGATTTGTTCCTTCTGAGTCTTCAGATTCACTTGATATGTTCTGAGGAATGAAATCTTCATCACTGTCAGAATCAAATACATGTTCCTGCAATTCGGATTCCGATTCATCCTCCGGTATGGATCGCAAAGTAGCCAGAATATCCTGAGGCTTTATCAAACGTCTTCTCTCCATATTCCTCACAAATTCCATAATTCTATATAGTTCCCTGCTGAAAAATAGAAATGAAATGAAAACTAAAAGAAATAATAACTGTTCTGCCACCTTCAAAAGTAGGTGGGCTGAATCAGTTGACAGACAGCTAAACTATTTCATAACAATTCATACCTGTATGAGTCTTCAGAGCTCGTATGTCTGCGTCTGTTCTCTTTGTCTCTTCAGCTGAACTGAAAGTAAAGTTACTATCCAGAATACTGTCTCCTGCTAGGACCTTAGAAAAACACCACCCTTCATTAGCATAAGATAAGAGCCTAGAGTAAACAAGCTATTTTGTTCAGCATTACACAGTAATACAAGCAGGTAAAACACAAGGAAAATGTGAAAAGTTGACATGTAAATTGAACTACATCTACATGAACATCAGGGTAAATAAGACAGAGTGAAAAAATTATGCACAAAACTTTATAGCAACATTTAGTGACAAAAGGACCTCAAAATATAGTAGGGAGTCAAAATGACTCCCTTCAGTAGTTCTTGGTAAATTTTGAAAAAAACGCGCAAATTTTTCACCAAAATTATTTATTCTCACAAAATCTTTTTTCACATCATATTTGAGGAAAAGTTACCGAGTTTCAAGCCGGAATTCTGAAAAATGTAGTCACAGAAGAGAAATAAAAAACGAAAGGAGTCAAAATGACTCCATCAGTAGTTCTAGTGTTAAATATTGTTTGAGAGGCTACATGAAGAAAATGAAATTATATTCTCCCCGCAGCCGCTCGCCCACCAGTCATCATGGTGATGCAGGGAGCTGTTACAGTCACTGCTCACTACTAGTGTTGAGCGATACGATACTGCAAATATCGGGTATCGGCCGATATTGGCTGTATCGGAATTCCGATTCCGAGTACCGATATTTTCGTCATATCGGATACCGGAATCGGAATGTCACTGTCACTGTCAGTGTCCGTCGGTCGGGTCTGTCAGGAGTCAGCGGCACTTACCCGGCAGAAGATCTCCGGCGGTCACATCCCGGACTGCTTGATGGCCGCCATCCTCTTCTCCCTGGCGGTCACATGCAGTTTCTCGCGATAACTGCAGTGACTGCTGGGTAATCGCGGCCGTAAAGCAGTCCGATGACGTCACCGCCGGGGAAGCAGGTAAGCAGCTGTGCTGCGCCGGGATGTCAGGCTCTGCCTGTCATTCCGATGTAGCAGAGCTGGATCGTCGTGGGACACTCGTTACTATGGACTGCGTCGGACAGGTGGTATACTGTTGGTTTGTTTTTTTTCTTTTTTTACAGGAGATCGATGGCGTCGCAGGAATGAGAGTGTAATAAAAGAAATTAAAACTGTGTTGTCTCTTTTATTTCATTAAAAGACTTTTTTCTTGCTGTGTCTTTTTTTTTAAACATTTAAAAACTTTGGGATCAATAATGGATCGGTGTCTTATTGACGCCTCTCCATTATTAACCGGGCTTATTGTCACCGTGCAATCAACGGTGACATTAACCCCTTATTATCCCGCTTGCCACCGCTACAGGGCAAGTGGGAAGAGCCGGGTAAAGTGCCACAATTGGCACATCTTTTGATGCGCCAAATGTGGGGCTGCTGTAGCCTGGTATTATCAGGCTGTTGAGGGCCAAAATCCATGGGCCTTGACAGTCTTTTAATACCAGGCCGCAGCAGTCTGCATTTTACTTGGCTGGTTAACAAAAATAGGGGGGATCCCCACGCCGTTTTTTTTTCGAGGGGATCCCCTATTTTTGTTAACCAGCCAAGCTAAGCAGACTGCTGTGGCCTGGTATTATCAGGCTTGCAAGGTCCATGGATATTGGATCCTTACCAGCCTGAAAAACCAGGCCTCAGCGGTCTGCTTCATCTGGCTGGTTAACAAAAATAGGGGGGACCCCACGCTAATTTTTTTCGAGGGGATTCCCTATTTTTGTTAATCAGCCAAGATATGCAGACTGCTGTGGCCTGGTATTATCAGGCTGGCAAGGTCCATGGATCTTGGCTCCTTAACAGCCTGAAAATCCAGTCCTCAGCGGTCTGCTTCATCTGGCTGGTTAACAAAAATAGGGGGGACCCCACGCCATTTTTTTTTCGAAGGGAACCCCTATTTTTGTTAATCAGTTCCCTCTGACGTCACTGATGGTGTCCCTGGCTGACCTGAAGTGAAAGTGGAAAGCAATCAATTAAGCTTTCCACTTCCTCTCCTGTCAGCCAGAAGAGGAGCTGTTATGTTTCGGTAGCTGAGGAGTGCAGGTAAAAAAGGCAATACACCAGAGCAGTTGGAATCTATAAGATTGCAGTACCCTGACTAACCACCACAACTAGAGGCAGCCGTGGAGCGTTCCTACGTTGGTCCTAGACGCCTCGTCACAGCCTGAGAAACTAACTACACCTAAAGATAGAAATAGGAAAGCTATCTGCCCCGGAGCAGAACCCCAAAGATAATAGAAAGCCCCCAAACAAGTAATGGCGGTTAGACAAGAAGAAATACTGACACAGAAAGAAAATAGTATGAGCAAACGCTGGGGCCCAAACTAACTAAATAGAAGAGGATAGGAAGGGTATTTACTGCAATCCCAGAAAACCCTGAAAAGCACCAACTCTACTAATTTCAAAATCACCTGAGATCACACGACCTCTACCACCTAAATTAGTTCTCTGGTGTAAGAAAATCAAAACAGCAGCCACTGAAAAAACTGGAAAAAGCAAAAGCACAAACATCAGTGGCTGAACTAAACTGAGAGGGCAAAAGCCCCCCGGAGGGGACGCAGAAGGCCCCCACAGAAGTGCAGGACAAAATGCAAAAATATAGCAACAAAAACAAAAAGAAGAAAATGTCTTATCTGTTAGCAGGAGATGCAGACACGACACAGCAGGCTAAAAGGGAAACAGGAATGAAGGATTCAGACCAGAACAATTGATCACCGGCAACCCTGATGGGAAGGTGACTCCCTTATATAAGACCAGTCAGTAACACCGATTCCAGTCCTCAATATCTTCACTGAACAGACCAGCACCGCCTGTAACCACCAGAGGGAGTCTCCGCTCAGAACTCATCTCAAACCCATTCACAACAGTACCCCCCCCTTGAGGAGGGGTCACCGAACCTCATTTGAGCAACCAGGTCGGTCAGGATGAGTTCTATGATACGCACGGATGAGTCTCCTAGCATGGATGTCCGAAGCAAACACCCAAGAATTGTCTTCCTGACCAAACCTCTCCACTTAACCAAATACTGGAGTTTCCGTCTAGAAAACGAGAATCTAATATTTTCTCAACCACATACTCCAGATTGCCCTCAACCAAAACAGGGTCAGGAGGCACAGCAGCAGGAACCACTGGCTCAACAAACCTCTTCAACAAGGACTTGTGGAACACGTTATGGATCTTAAAATGTCCCTGGAAGAGCAAACGAAAAAGAAACAGGATTAAGAATCTCAATGACTTATAAGGTCCAATGAACCTAGGCTTAAATTTAGGAGATGCTACTCTCATAGGAATATCTTTGAGGACAACCAGACCAAGTCCCCCACTTTAAACCGAGGACCATCAGTCCTATGCCGGTTAGCAAACCGCTGGGCCTTCTCCTGAGAGAGGGACAACCTCTCCACTACCTGGTCCCAAATCTGTTGCATACGCTCCACAACAGAGTCAACACCTGACAGACAGAAGCCTCCGTCTGTCCTGAAGAAAATCGAGGGTGAAACCCAGAATTACAGAAAAACTGAGACATCAAAGTGGCAGAGCTAGCCCTATTATTAAGAGCAAACTCAGCCAAAGGCAAAAAAGAGACCAGTCATCCTGATCAGCAGACACAAAGCATCTAAGATAAGTCTCCAATGTCTGGTTTGTTCTCTCAGTTTTGACCATTGGTCTGAGGATGAAATGCCGAGGAGAAAGACAATTGAACACCCAGTTTAGAACAAAAAGTCCTCCAAAATCTGGAAACAAACTGGACTCCTCTGTCAGACACAATGTTCTCAGGAATGCCGTGAAAACGAACCACGTGCTGAAGGAACAACGGCAACCAATTCAGAGGAGGAAGGCAACTTAGGTAATGGCACAAGAATGTATCATTTTGTAAAACCTATCACAAATTACCCAGTGGTGGTCATTCTCTGAGAAACAGGAAGGTCGGAAATGAAATCCATAGAGATATGGGTCCATGGTCTCTTGGGCACAGGCAATGGCATCAACAAACCACTAGAGCGAGAGGCAAGGCTTGGAGCGAGAGCAAGTCCCGCAGGACTGCACAAATTCCCTGACATCACGAGACAAGGTAGGCCACCAAAAGGACCGACTAACCAAGTCTCTGGTACCAAAAATTCCGGGATGCCCAGCCAATGCGGAACAATGAATCTCAGACATCACACTCTTTTTCCACTGGTCCGGGACAAACAATTTTCCAACAGGGCAGCACTCGGGCCTATCCTCCTGACACCCCTCCAGAGCAAGTCTCAAATTGGGCGAGATGGCGGAAAGAACACATCCTCTTTCAAAATAACAGAAGGATCAGATAACTCAGGAGAGTCCGCAAGGAAACTCCTCGAGAGGGCATCCGCCTTAACATTCTTAGTGCCAGGAAGAAAGGAACCACAAAATTAAAACGTGTGAAAAACAAGGCCCACCTGGCCTGTCTAGGATTGAGTCGCTTGGCAGATTCCAGATAGACCAGATTCTTATGGTCCGTAAGGACCACCACCTGATGTTTGGCTCCCTCCAGCCAATGTCTCCACTCATCAAAAGCCACTTCATGGCCAATAACTCCCGATTACCCACGTCATAAATTACGTTCAGTAGGAGAAAATTTTAGAGAGAAAAAGGCACAAGGGGTTACTTTTAGAGGTCTCTGGATCTTTTTGGGACAAAACGGCACCTGCCCCAATTTCAGAGGCATCAACCTCCACCTGAAATGGCAGAGAAACAGCAGGCTGCCGTAGACAGGAGCAGAAGTGAATCTCTGCTTAAGTTCCTGAAATGCAGAGACTGCCCAGGAGGCCAATTCACCACATCAGAACCCTTTCTGGTCAAATCAGTTAATGGTTTAACAATAACCGAGAAATTACCAATAAATTTACGATAAAAATTGGCAAACCCAAAAATCTCTGAAGAGCCTTTAATGAAGTAGGTTGGACCCAATCACAGATGGCCTGAACCTTTTACCGGGTCCATTTCAAATAACAGATGGGACAAAATGAATCCCAGAAATGAGATCCTCTGTAAAGCCAAAAAGACACTTTGATCCCTTCACATACAGAGCATTCTCTCTCAAAATCTGGAATACAGTTCGAACAGTTTTCACATGAGAGTCCCAGTCATTAGAAAAAATCAAGATATCATCCAAATAAAAATCAGAAATTTGTCCACAAAATCCCTGAAAATGCATTCATGAAGGACTGGAAGACGGAAGGAGCATTAGTGAGCCCAAAGGGCATCACTAGGTACTCAAAATGCCCTTCAGGGGTAAAGATGCCGTCTTCCATTCATCCCCGTGCTTAATGGAATAAGGTTATAACGCCCCCCTGAGGTCAAGTTGGTAAACCAAGTACGTTTTTCACCCTGGAAAACAGGTCAGAAAATCAAAGGGGAACGGGTATTGATATTTCACAGTAATATTGTTCAAGAGACGATAATCAACACACGGCCTTAATGAACCATCTTTTTTGGCCACAAAGAAAAAACCGGCACCTAAGGGTGAAGAGGATGGGCTGATAAGACCCTTCTCCAATGATTCCTTGATATAAGACCACATAGCGTCATGTTCAGGTACAACAAGTTAAAATGGCGACCTTTAGGGAATTTACTACCCGGCACTAATTCAATAGCGCAGTCATAGCCCTATGGGGAGGCAAGGAAGCAGATTTACTTTCGCTAAACACATCAGAAAAATCAACAAAAAGTCAGGAACATCCTGAGCCTGGGGGAGGCAAAAAAAACAGGAGTGTTGGTATTAACACATTGGCAGCCCCAACTGGTTACAGACACGATTTCCAATCCAAAACAGGATTATGAACTGAAAACCAAGGAAACCCAGCACGATAATGTCATGCAGATTATACAGAACCAAAATTTGCAGCACTCCGGTGATCGGGTTCAAACCCTCATTATCCCTGAGTAAAAAAAATGGGTTTATTCTCAGCCAAAGGGGTAAATCGATCCCCAGAGGGGAATAACTTTGTAGGGGTTCAAGGGAAACCACAATTTTTTAGCAAAATCATAATCCTCAGGTTTGCTGCCCCAGAATCAAACGAAAGCCTGAGCAGAAAATGAGGACAGAGGCATATCAGAGTGACAGTTAATAAAAACTTAGTCTGAACACTCCCAAGACAACTGAGCTGCAAAACTTCTTCCCCTTAGGAGACTGAAATAGCATGAAGGGATACCACAGTAGAAACTAACCCATTGCGCTTTCGAAACTCATGAGCGTGCCCCAGCACCACCTATCACCTGCATGGGTTTAAAGCTGGTTCACAAGGCAACACCATTCCGCAAAACTTCTCCGCCACGTAAGTCTGTCAATTTGAATCGCTAATGACATAGAATCATTGAGACCAGGGGGAAAGGGGGAACCCCACCATAACACCTTTAATTACTGACAACCCTTCCGGGAAAAGGGCTGCCAAAGCGTCGTATTCCATTTGGTCAGGATTTGCCCACCTACGGAATCCTGACAGTTAACTCAGCGTATAAGCCCTGATTTAATCCAACAAGGCTTTTTAGTTTGATCATGACTTAGGCCATCGTAAATAACCCCAAACCCTAAAAAAATGCATCAACATCACTCAAAAACGGATCCCCAGGTGTCAGGGAAAAAGCCCAACCTGAGGATCGCCGCGGAGGAGAAGATGATAATTTGAACCCTGCGCTGCGTTCCCTGGGATTGATTTTAAGGCAAAAAAAAAAATTTACAATTATTTTTGAAATTCTGAAACTTAGCTCGTCCCCCAAAAACAAATCTGGAAATGGGGATCCAGGTTCCCCCAAAACAGGCAACCTGCAAGATATCAGCAATACTTGAACCTCGTGGCAAGCTGATCCACACGGCCAGACAACCGTGCAAACTCCATTAAGAAAAAGATCCTCCCCGCACCAGAGTAAGAGGAAAAAAAAATGAACAAACAGAAAAATCTCTGACAAACTTGACAACCTTTTTTTTTCACAATATTTTTCCCTTCTGTGGTACCATACAATTTTAATTTTTAGGCCGGTGAAACGTTATTTTCGGTAGCTGAGGAGTGCAGGTAAAAAAAGGGCAATACACCAAGCATTTGGAATCTATAGATTGCAGTACCCGATAACCACCACAATAGAGGCACCTGCGTTCTAGTTGGCAGACGCCTGTCACAGCCTGAGAAACTAACACACCTAAAGAAGGAATAGGAAAGCATCTGCCCCGGAGCAGAACCCAAGATAAAAAAAGCCCCCAAACAAGTAATGGCGGTTAGAAAAAAAGAAATATGACCGAAAGAAAATATATGAGCAAACGCTGGGCCCAAACTAACTAAATAGAAAAGGAAGGAAGGGTATTTTACGCAATCCCAGAAAACCCTAAAAGCACCAACTCTATAATTTCAAAATCACCTGAGAACACACCTCTACCACCTAAATTGTTCTCTGGGTGTAACAAAATCAAACAGCAGCCACTGAAAAAATGGAAAAAGCAAAAGCCAAACATCAGTGGCTGAATAAACTGAAAGGGGGGCCCCAAAAAGGGCCCCCCCAAAGTGCAGGACAAAATGCAAAAATATAGCACAAAACAAAAAGAAGAAAATGTCTTATCTGTTAGCAGAGATGCAGACACGAACAGCAGGCTAAAAGGGAACAGGAATGAAGGATTCAGACCCAAAAAATTGATACCGGCAACCCTGATGGGAAGGTACTCCCCTAATAACCCCCGTAAACACCTGATTCCCAGTCCTCACAATTTCCTGAAAACCCCCCCCCCTAAACCCCCAAGGGAGTCCCGCCAAAACCATCTCAAACACATTCAAACAAGGAGTATTTTTTGGGGGGTTTTACGTGGCGCAGCTTAGCGGTCCCTGCAGTAAACATTAACCCTTTCTGAAGGATTACCCGTGGGACTGACGTGCGGGGGTGGTTTTAAAAATAATTTTTGCTTTTTTTTTATTTTTATTACAGGAAATGGTTTTAGAGGTAAAAAAAAATGGTCAAAAACGTGTGATTTTTTCTTAAAAAATTTTTTTTTTTAAAAGGGGTGTTTGTTTTTTTATAAATGGATTAAAATTGATAGTTTCAATTTTACAGCCCCAAAATTTTTAAAACCGGTTAAAAAGGGGGCCTTTCAATTGCAAGGGTTTTTTAACCCCTTATTAAAACCCCCGCCCCGCACAGGGAAAGGGGGGGAAAAACGGGAAAGGCCCCAAAAGGGGCAAATCAATTTTGAGATTTGCCCTTTCTGGGGTGTTGGGGGCAGATGTTGACCGGGGGGGGGGAAAAAAAAATGGTCCTCTCGGGCTATTATTATTTGCCCCACCATGGCTTTGTCTGTCTGGTTGCGAAAAAGGGGGGGGACCCCCCCCATTTTTTTTCAGAAAATTTACACCTATTAATTTATTTTTTTCTTGAATTTGGACACATAATATAAAAATTTTTTAGTTATACACTTCTAATAGTTAATCCGCTAATTCAATTCCGGGGTTTTGTAAAAATGCGAACCCGACATAAAAAAACACTTGGTTTACGGGGTTAACCCCGTTTTTTATGGTTTGATTCGTTTTTCACAAACAATTCATGAGTGTAAGTGGCAAAATTTACATTTTTAAGGGTTTAAAAAATTTTTAAAAATTGTAGCAAAAAAGTCCGGTTTTTTTACAACGAATTTATCCTTTAATTAAACCCTTTCGTGTGAAATTTTCACACTTAAGGTACTGCCCCCCAAACAATTCGCTAGCGATCACGATAAGACGTACTAATGCGATCGTAGTGGGGTTTTTTCTATATCGCTAAGTGCGGCCACAATTTTCGATATTTAACGCGCAAACCCGTTTTCGTCTTTAAGACTTTGCGGTAAAAATACCCTAAATCGCTAAAAAAGGTCCACCCCAGCGTATATACTTACCCAGCGGGAGCGCCGACGAGAAAAAAAAGGGGCCGGAACATTCCAGCGACGGCGAGATCACAGCGGAACTCGTCGGGGGGCCCCCCTGAACAACATCGCAACGGGATCGTAAATGTGATTTTTTTAGAAAACCCTTTTGCGATATTGTTCAGTGTGGCATACCCTTTACACTCATGTAATTTTTGGTGCAAATCAGATTCAAACTAAAATGAAAAGACATGGTTAATCTATTAAACCAAGTGTCATTTCATGTCGGGTCTTCTGCTTTTCACAAAAGCGGTTTTTACCCCGGCAATTGAATCAAGGCTATTTTACTATGTAGAAGTGTTAAAATTTAAATATTGTTATATATAAGTCAAATGACAGTATAATAATATAGTATTCTATGTGTGTATATTTAGTGTTTACAAGGAAAAAGAGGTTTTTTAGTTACGAAATTTTTTCCATAACTTAATTGGATTTCCGGTATGGAAATCGGGTATCGCCGAATATTTTAATGGTTCGGCGTCCCATTCCGATTCCGAACTTTTGGATATCGGAACATCGCTCAACTTTTACTCCTACACATTTGTAACCCCCCCCTGCACACACAATCCATTAATTGAAGGGAAGTATAACAGCAGCTTACTTTGCAGAAAGTGGTGACGTAACATCTTCCTGCACAGCCTCGATGACTGGAGGCGAGTGGGCAGGGGGGAAATGTAACTTCATTTTCTTCTGTAGCCCCCTTTTTCCAGAAGCCTTCGAAAAAATCTGTTCCTTTTAAAAGGGCATTGTCAGTTCATACTGACGCATTCCTAAGCCTATGCCTTAGAGGGAAAAACACAGTCCCCATAAAAATCGCTTCTTTAGTGTTCTAATTGCTGCCTGCATTTTGCAGAAACTGAACTTTTATCAGATCTAATAATTAGGGGCTTGGTAAAACCGTTCCTTTTGCCCAGGTTTTACATGCCCCCAATTCCCTTCTGATAATTGACAGGGGCTGGTGACTAAGCTAGCACTGCCTACAGGAAGCTTAGGAAAGGCAGTGCATCATTCACCAGTAAGGGAGGCAGGGCATGCAAAACCAGTGGGCAAATGGTCCTGACAATTGGCCACGCCAAGTATTCTAATTAGCATATTTGATTACCCTTTAGTTCCTGAGGAATCGCGCAATAATTACAGCACTAATTTTATTATTCAGATCTCAGGAATTTTTGCTGTATGCCAAAAACAGCCATTTTAAATTTAAAAAGTAAAGTTACAAATTGCAAAAGTACACATACACTGTGTCAGAATTATTAGGCAAGTTGTTTTGAGGGATTCTTTTTATTATTGAACAACCAACTATGTTTCAATCAACCCAAAAAGATATAAATACCAAAGTTTTAAAATTTTTGGAAGTTGAAGATTTTTTTTTTTTAGATTTGGCTATCTTAAGGAGGATATCTTTGTGCAGGAACTATTACTGTCGAATGATTAGGCAACTTAAAAAAAACCAAATATACACTACCGGTCAAAAGTTTAGGGTCACTTAAAAAAATTTCCTTATTTTTGAAAGAAAAGCATTTTTTTTCCAATGAACTAACATTAAATGATTCAGAAATTTCACTCTATACAGTGTTAAGTGGTAAAATGCTTTTACGGAAAAGTCTGTTTGTAATGAATATTTATATGAAAAAGGCCCTTTCCCAAAAACCAAAAATCCAGTTACTTAGGTTTTTTGTGTTCGCTAATGTTAAAAAGGCTAAAGATGGTTTTAAAAACCCTTTAAAACCCCCTTTGCAAGTATGTTAACACAGCTGAAAAGTTTGGTTGATTAGAGAACTATAAACCTGACCTTCCTTTGAGCTTTTTGAGAATTGGAGCATTACATTTGTTGGGGTTCCCCCTTTAAAACCCCAAAAGGCCAAAAAAAAAAACTTTTTTTGAAACCGACAGTTATTCTTGTTCTTAAAATGAAGTTTTCCTGCGAAAAAAATTTTCCCCAAAAAAAAGAAGAATTATACAAAAGGTGTGTTTACCCTTTAAGGGGTGCAAAACAAGTCTAACCCCAAAAGAAAGACAAGTGGAGGCCCCCGCACAATGAGCAACAAAAAAAGTACATTGATCTTTGTTTTAAAAAAATTTCCCCAAGGTAGTGTGAGCGTATGCCGTTTTTTAAAAATATCGTTCGAAATTGTATCGCCGATAGCACAAATTCTCGATTCCGTTTTGGGTACCGGAAGTCCATGAAAATTATGGGAAAAAATATCGCAAAAAAAAACCCCTTTTTTTCGTTTAAACACAAATTACCCATAAAACATATATAAAAATATAATGTATGTGAATATATATATCATATGTTGGGGGCCTAAATTTTTGGGGACAGAGACAACATTTATCTAATTTTGGTTTAGATTTTCCAATAAATTTGAAAAAAAACAAATCAATGCTTAAGTTCAGACTTTCAGTTTTTTTTGGGGGTTCCATTTTAAAATTGGATGAAGGGTTTAGGAGTTTCGCTCCTTAACATGTGCCCCCCTTTTTTTAAAGGACCAAAAGAAATTTGGGGAAAATTTTAAAAAAATTGAAAAAAAAAGTTTTTTTTTTCAGTATTGGGTTTTGAAAACCTTTGTTAGCAAGCTGCCGAAGTCTTAACCATGGACTCCCAAAACACTTTTCCCCTTTTTTGATGCTTTGCCGGCCTTCCCCCGCGGTGGTTTCATTGTTTTTTTTTGTGGGCCTTTTGTTGAAGTTTAGTCTTTAAAACAAGAAAAAAGATTTAATTTGGGTGAGATGGTGATGACTTGGCCATCAAGAATATTCCATTCTTTGCTTTAAAAACCCGGTTTTTTGGCTTTATGTTTTGGGTCATTCCCCATCTGTAGTAAAAACGACGACCAATCATTTGGGCATTTGGCGGGAAAACGAGCACACATAGGGTTTTTGAATACCCGTTTTCATTCGGCTTTTTCTGTCCTGTGTCAATACAATAAACCTAGTGACCCGTGCCCGGCGCCAGCTGCCCAACCCCCATCACCCTGTTCCGCCATGTTTTAAATGATGGGTTTTTTTGGATATGAGTGTACACCCTTGCCTTTTTTTTTTTTCCCCATTTTTCTAGAAGGTGTTTTTGGTTTCATCTTCCAAAAATGTTTTTCCCAAAAACGTGCTGGCTTTTTAGTTTTTTTTAGCAAAGCCCCCTACCCTTTTTTTATTCTTGATTTTAGGGGGGGTTGCACCGTGCAGTGAACCCTCTTTTTTTAATTTCTGCAGTCTTCTCTTTATGGTAGATTTGGTATTGATACCCAAAACCCCCTGGAGGGGTTGGGTCATTGGTTGGCTGTTGTAAGGGGGGGTTTTTTTCCCGTGGAGATTTTTTCCGTCATCCACCACGTTGTTTCCCCGGGGGCGCCCAGGTCTTTTTGCATTGAGGTTTTCACCAGAGGTTTTGAGCGAAACTTTCCGATTCTAAAGTTCGGAATGGAATGGATCCCGATATCACAAAAATATGGCGTCCCCGAACCGATCCGGAAGTCCCATGTAAATCAGGGAAAAAAAATTTAAAAAATTTTTTGGGCAAATTAAAATAGAAAAATAAAAAAACATGGTTAAACTTTTTGTTTTTTTCACCAAGTTTTATTCTTGGGGGCCCGGGTCACCCACATGAATGACACTTGGGGTCATGGGTTAAACATTTCTTTTCATGTCCCTTTTTATTTTTGCCAAAAAATTAAAAAACGATAGTGTGCAAATTTCAACCTTGGGGGTTAATTAAAGGGGGAAAATTTTGTTGAAAAAAAAAAAGGATTTTTTTTTCGAATTTTCCCTTTTAAATTCCCCCAAAGGGGGAAATTTTCACAAAGTTGATTTAAATTTTTTTGAAATTAGATAAAGGAATGAAAAGACAGGTTTTAAACCCTTTACCCAAGTGTCATTTCTGCGGGCCCCACAAAAGCCCCAATTGAATTAGGGCTTTTATACTATGTAGAAGTTTGAACACAAATTTTTAAAAAAAATATATGGCACAAATTAATGACATGTATATATAATAGAGGGGTAAAATTGTGAAAAAAAATGCGTGGGCTCCCCCCTATTTTCGCAACCAACAACAAACCGTGGTGGGGGGGGATAATAAAAGCCCCGAGGGGACCATTTTTTTTTCCCCCCCCCCCGGTACTAAAAACGCCCCCCGACCCCCAGGAAAACAAATCTATAATTAATTTGCCTTCTGGCACTTTGCCCGTCTATTCCATTGCCCTGTACGGGGGGGGAATGGGTTAATATGGGGTTAAAGCCACCTTTTTTTTTAAAAAGGGGGGGCCTTAACCGGGGTTTAAAAATTTTGGCTGTCAATTTTAAAAAATACAAATTTTTAACCTATTGCATGAAATAAAATTAAAAAAAACACCCCCTTTTAAATTTAAAAATCATTTTAATGAAATAAAGACACATGTTTTTGACATCTTTTTTTTACTGCAAAAAAAATTCCTGTAAAAAAATAAAAAAAAAGCAAAATTATTCTTACCTATCCCTTTTCCCGTCAGGCCCCGGTGAACCTTCAGAAAAAGGGTTAAGTTTACGCGGGACCGAGTAATGCTGCAGCCTCACAGTAAAAACCCCCAAAAGAAAAAGTTCCTCTCCTGCCGAAAGGAAGTAAAGGGGGGGGTCACATAAAAATACACCGCGATCCCCCAAAAATATGCACTTGCAGGATCGCTGGTGTACGCTACATGATCGCTGCGAGCTGCCAAAAAGGGGGCTCAGGCAGGATTGGGACAGCGGGCCCCCCGGGTAAATCGCTAAAAGGCCCCCCCACATAGGAATGCTACCCCGATCGCTGCTGAGTCACTAGTTTTGGACGCGCAGCGAGTCACCACGAATCGCGTGTGGACTTCACGACATAAGCCCCCCCCCCGGGTATCGTGATCGTCGGAAAAAGTAGGGCCCTTTTTTTTGATCGCTGGTTTCCCCCCGACAGGCCCTGCGCGTGGACAGGCGGGAAACACGATCAAAGGTCCTGCTTTTCGCACGATCAGCGTCCCGGGGGGGGGGGGATCGTCGTGAATTCCCACAGCGTATCCGGGGAGCCGCGCTCGTCCAAAACAGTGACCAGCAGCGATCCGGGAGCGATACGCTAGTGGAGGGGGGCCTTTAAAAGGGGGAAATTTTTTTGATTGCTTTCCCTTTCACTTCAGGCACCGGGGGCACAATCAGTGATCAGAGGGGAATGATAACAAAAAAAGGGGTTCCTTCGAAAAAAAAAAAGGGGGGGGGTCCCCCCTATTTTTGTTAACCAGCCAGTGAAGCAGACCGCTGAGGCCTGGATTTTAGGCTGTTAAGGGGCCAAGATCCAGGACCTTTTCCGCCTGATAATACCAGGCACGAGTCTGATATCTTGGCTGTTAACAAAAATAGGGGATCCCCTCAAAAAAAAAATTGGGGGGGCCCCCCTATTTTTGTTAACCCCCGATGAAGCGCCGGAGGCCGGTTTTCAGGCTGTTAAGGAGCCAAGACCAGGACCTTGCCGCCGATAATCCACCCACGGCAGTCTGCTACTTGGGATTAAAAAAATAGGGGATCCCTCAAAAAAATTGGGGGGGGGGGCCCCCTATTTTTGTTACCAGCCAGATGAAGCACCCCGGGGGGCTGGATTTTCGGCTGTTAAGGACCAAAAGCCAGGGCCCCTTGCCCCCTGATAAACCAGGCAAAAAAGTCGCAATTTGGTGAAACAAAAAAGGGGGATCCCCTCGAAAAAATTAGCGTGGGGCCCCCCTTTTTTGTTAACCACCCCAGATGAACAGACCGCGAGGCCTTTTTTTTCGGCTGGAAGGGGACCAAATACCCAGGGACCTTGCAACCTGAAATACCACCCACAGCAGTCTCTTACTTGGTGGTTAAAAAAAATTGGGACCCCCTAAAAAAAAAAAACGGCGTGGGGCCCCCCCTATTTTTGTTAACCCCCCAAAAAAAAAATGCAGACTGTGCGGCCTTTTTTTTAAAAAAGACGTCAACCCGGGGTTTTGGGGGCCCTCAAAGCCGATAATACCAGGCTACGCCCCCACATTTGGCGCATCAAAAATGTGCCAATTGTGGCTTTTTATGGCTTTTCCCACTTGCCCGTAGGGGGGGGGGAAAGGGGGAATAAGGGGTTTTGTCCCGTTATTGCACGGTGACAATACCCCGGTTAAAATGGGGGGTGTAATAAGACACCGATCCTTTTTTTTAATCCCAAATTTTAAATGGGAAAAAAAAGACAAAGCAAGAAAAAAGTATTTTTTTAAATAAAGAGACAAAACAGTTTTATTTCTTTTATTTACATCTTTCCCCGCGAGCCATCGATCCCTGTAAAAAAAGAAAAAAAAAAAACCAACATAACCACCTGTCGCGCAGTCCTAGTAATTTTTTCCACGACATCCAACTCTGTACACGCAATGACAGGCGAGCCGTCATTGCAACGCAGCACAGGATTACCTGCTTCCCCGGCGGGCGTCATCGGATGACTGCTTTTCGGGGCCGGGGTTACCCCCCAGTCATGCTTATCGCGGAAATGATTGTGACCCCCCGGGGAGAAAGGATGGCGGCCATTTTGCAGTCCAGGGGGGTACCGCGGAGATTTCTTTTGGTAAGTGCCGCTGACTCCTGACAGACCGACAGGGACACTGACAGTGACATGACATCCCGATTCCCCGGATCCAAAAACGAAATATGGGGGCTGGGGGTCGGAATTCGATACAGCAATTCCGGCCGATCCCCCCAATTTGCATTGGGGAAATTTAACACTATTCACCAGTGCTTTTTTCTTTCTCAGAATGTACCAAATGGTTTCCCCCTCAAAATTGTAAATTTTTCCCGGGGGGTTTTTTTTTTTTTTTGCAGCTTAAAGGGTAGTTGTTTCCCCCGCTGGAGAGCCCTTTTCCCCCATTTTTTTTCACACTAAAACCCTTTCCAAAAGCAAAAACCAAACCCAAATAACACACCCTTTTATTGCTTAATTTGAGAATGATATAAGAAGGGTTTTTCCCCCCCCTGCCCCTAAAACCTTGGAGTAAAAAGCCAATTACTTTTGGTCCCTTTAAAAACAGGGTGGCACATGTTAAGGACTGAACTCAAAAACCCCTTACCCCATTTTAATGTGGATACCCCCCAAATGAAAGCTGAAAGTCTAAATTAATGACTGATTTTTTTTTTTTCAAATTCATTGTGGTAATGTCTAAACCAAATTAGATAAATGGGTTTTTTTTGTCCAAATATTTAGGACCTAACTGTATATTTATGTTTATTACAAATTCATAGTAAATAGCTCTGATTCAATTGCCGGGTAAAGCCTGCATACCCCATAAACTCCGGGGGGGGTGCCGAGTACCCCCCAAAACCTCGGCTCTGTGGCTCAAAATTGGGGTCAGAAACAGGATCTGTACTTGCTATAAGCGAGTCCCCTGTGCCCGAATTTAACTGGTTTTGTGCTTTTGAATTGCTAAAATCATCAGAGAATGTATTTGCCATTTTTCTGCCATTCTGCGTCACGACGAGGCACTGGTAAAAGAAGGGCGGCTCTTAGGGGGGTAACTCCAGTTAGGCGAAAACGATGGCTCTAAGGTACGAATGTAAGATTGGGCCCCCAGTCTTAGTTCCCCTCCTCATCCTCCTCAGGGGGCGGAAATAACACAGGTTCCCCCCCTCCCTACAAAAAGGGGCCCTCCCCGATGCTTGACACTGGATTGGCAGAGATGGCTAATGGCCGACAAAGTGTGAGGGTGGAGCGTCGAGTCTCCCCCCCGGAACGACCCGTCCCCGGGGAACCCCCGTTGGCCCCCGGGGTGGAAACCCCCTACGCTGCAAGAAACGGAGGAACCCTAAGAGGCCGGCCCGGCACCGGGAGGAGGTCCCGGATGGAAGGAGCTGGCTTTCCCCCAAAAAATTGGAGCGGCGCCAATCCCCCTTCCCCGAGTGTCTGCCGGAAGGTGAGGCACCCGTTTATAGGATTTGCAATGTGATCGGTTGACTTTGTCGCATGGGCCCCGTCGTGCAAAAAACTCTGCACCGGCACCCCCCAGATCCCGCTGTCTGCCCCTGTGCTGAACAAAGAAGCGACCCCCTTCATGGAGGGGGCCCGGGGGGACCAGGCACTACTCCCTTACCGGACCCCCCACTTTTTCCCGTTCCAGAGCCGGCTGCTTCCCCCGCAGGTGAGGCCCCCGGGGGTGGGGGGGGCCAGGAGAGCTGCCCCCAAAAAGGGGCACGTAAGCTGCTTTTTAGGTGGAGACAGGAGCTGTGGTGGAGGAAAAATTTAACCCCGTCAGGGGAAGGGGACCCGTTGGGAGCGGGAGCAGGCGAAAAGGGGCAGGGGAAAACCCAAAAAACTTCGCCAATAAACCGGAAAAGGGGGCGGGAAAAAGGGGCCGGTGAGAAAGGAAAAAGGGAAAACCCGAGGGAGCCCCGGGGTAAGGGTGAGTACGGGCTTTAAATTGAAAGGGGGGTTGGGGCTTCATCCAGGCCCCCGGATTTTATTTAAAAATTTTTGTGAACCGGGGGGTGGAGGCTCACCTCCCGAAGGACCCCCGGGGGGGGACCTTTCCCAGGGACTTGGGGATTAACCCGACCGGGGGGTTCAATGGATGGTCCCCCAAAAATTTTTGGTCGACCCCATCCCCAGAGTGTCAGGAACCTTGAGCCCCGGGCCTTTAGCCCCAAATCCAGGCCTTTTTCAAAAGTGCCCACCCCACCCGTAAATTCCCCCAACCTCCCTAGTGGTCTCCTCAGCAGCCCAACTATGGACATATAAGTATAGTGGCCATACCCGGGCCGTTAGGCCCCCGGGGCTCGTTTTGTCCGGGGGGATTGGGTTCCGACCCGGGGGGGGTGAAAGAGGTGGCCACACAGACCAGATAGGGGTCCGATTGATGTACGGCCCAGACGTCATCAGGCCCCGGTGGTTTTGGGGCCCCCGGATTTTGGGAAGCACAGAAGGTCCAGGGGTCCGGGGAAACCCCCCCCCAAAGAATTATAAAAAACCCGGGGCAGGGGCCCTGTTTAAATATTTTAAAAATTTTTTTGTACCCGGGGGGAATGTTCAAAAAAAATTTTTTAATTTAATAAAAAAAAAAAAAAACACGTTTTTCATTACTTTTATTACTTCCCCCCTGCGACGCCCCCGTTCCTTAAAAAAATGAAAAAAAAAAAAAAAAATTTTCCACCGACCGACGCAGTCCATTAACGGTGTCCCCGATGTCCAGCTCTGCTACACGAATGACAGGAAAGCCCCTCATCCCGGCGCAAGCTGATTTTCCCGCTTCCCCCGGGTGCTATCGGATGGTTTCGGGGCCGGGGGTTTCCCTGCATCATGCAGTTATCGCGAAAAAAATGCTGTGGGGCCCCCGGGGAAGAAATGGCGGCCTCAAGCGTCCAGGACGTGAGCCAGAGATCTTCTGCCGGTAATCCGTGACTCTACAGAACCCCCGACGGAACCCGTGACGTGACAAATCCATTCCGGGTTTTTGATAAGACGAAAATATCGAAACAAATTATCGAAAGGAGATGGCAATATCGGCCGAAGCCGAATTTGCAGTATCGTATCGCCAACCTACTCACAGGGGCCCCAACTGGCGCTTCATTTTAAAAGTCACATTAACGCCAGGTCAAAATTCAGTTAAAGGGATTTGGGGGTGGCCTTCGGGGGAGATTGGCAAAAAAAAAGCCAAAAATTCCTCGGGCCCAAGTCTGTGTTCTTTTTTCCCATATTAATCTTTTCCTTTCATTTAAGCCGTTTAAAAAGGCTTTTGTTTTGCCAAAAATTGCCCTGAAGGCCGCACCCCCAACGCCCCCTTTATGTAGATGTTGACATGGCGTTTTTGTGTACGCTTAAGAAGCTGCCCCTTGGGACCGTGAGGCGTCAATTTTTTTAAATAAAGACTTAAGTTTTTTGTTTGTTGCTCA
>JARQOD010000001.1:414678204-414777413 GCA_033576555.1 Oophaga sylvatica
AACAGAGCAGAGCCAGAAGACTGCAGCGTCTGGTGGCTACTACTCCGTCGCTGAGAAGAAGCACTTCTCCAGTGTATTAGACTGGTTTATTTCTTCCCGCTGAACAGGGGTTAATCGGCCATGTTGGAAATTCCTGCATTCAGCTGTACTCAGTTAGCCACTCCTCTCTCCCATAAAATCTGGGCTCGATTACCAAGTCCTTGTCTGAGTTAGCAATTGCTACAAGACATAGGAGTGGTAGAAGTTAGTTTTGTGAAGGAGTGCTGGAGGAATTTATTAGCGACTGGTGCCTGGTTTATATGATTGGATATTCCTTATCCTTCCCTGTTTTGCTTTCTTTCCCCTCCATACACACCCTGGTGAATACCTCTGTTATATGTGAGTGTATATTTTGTGTGTGTGGCGTTTTCAGTTTACCCTTGTCTTGTTACCCTGTCTGTCGGGTTGCTGTACTGTCTATCAGGTTGCTGGTACACAGTAGCGTCCCCTCTTTCCTGGGTGGGGGGAAAGGTACAGATGAAGGTCTAATCTAGGAGATAGGGCAAGGGCAGAGGCCTTAGCGTCTTTGCCATCTGAAGTATCCCAGGGAACAGGGCGAGCTAGGGCGACCCTTAGTACTAGGGCCAGGAAAAGTGCCCCTGGTCCCAGGTCAATCGCCAGTCCAATCGTAACAGCAATGCTCTCTCCCTCCCTAGACTAAATGCAGAATGTATGTGATACAAACAGCAAAGCAAACGATTAGCACCTAGAAGGGCTGTTAAGCCAGAGTTAGACTACAGTAGAATACTCTCAGCTGGCGACAGTTTCTTAGAAAAATAAGCACATTGTTGCCATATACCAGGAGACACACCCTGTGACAATACACTCCCACCTCGGATGCATCAACCTCCACAATGAAAGGCTGAGAGACGTCAGGCTGTATAAGTATCAACGCAGAAGCAAAGCACCTTTTCAATATGTCGAACGCCTCCCTGGCAGGACTTGACCACTTGGAGAAGTCCTTCCCCTTCTTAGTCATATCTGTGAGAGGTTTGGCTAGTACTGTAAAGTTCTTTATGAATTTACGGTAGTAGTTGGCGAAACCCAAGAATCTTTGTAACGCCTTCAGATCCTCAGGATGATCCCACTCCAATACCGCCCGGACTTTTGCAGGATCCATGCGAAAACTGGTGGCGGACAATACATATCCAAAAAAGGGATCTCCTCAACTGAGAACATACACTTCTCCGGTTTGACATATAATTTATTGTCACGTAGTATGTGTAAGACCTGCCTGACATGTCCCTGGTGTGACTCAAGGTCAGGTGAATAAATAAGAATATTGTCCAGGTAAATCACAATGAACCTGCCTACCAGGTGACTAAAGATGTCGTCAGACCAAAAGGCATCACCAGATTCTCATAGTGTCCTTCTGGCATATTGAACGCAGTCTTCCACTCATCCCCTCTTTAATGCGGATGAGATTATACGCCACCCTGAAATCCATCTCAGAAAATCATTTTGTCGCAACAATTTGATTAAAGAGGTCAGGGATCAGGGGAAGTAGATACGGATCACGGACAGTGATCGCATTGAGTTCCCGAAAATCCAGGCAAGGACGTAACCCCCCATCTTTTTTTGTGACAAAAAAGAACCCCGCAGCAATGGGAGATGAGGATGGTCTGATTTGACCCTTAATCAGACTTTCCGTAATATAGTCTGGCCTGCCTCTCTGGACCTGAGATGTTATAGAGTCTGTTCTTGGGCAGCTTGACACCAGGTACCAGACTAATGGCACAATCATAAAAACGATGGGGAGGTAGTTCTTGGCTCCCCTGCTCTGAAACCATATCCCCAAAGTCTTACAAGTAATTGGACACAGACTGGGTATCCACCCCAGCCAACTGGGTACCCGAGCAGTGTCCTTGACAGTATTTAGTTCACTTAACCACTTTCTGTGTCTGCCAATCAATTACCTGATTGTACAGAGCAAGCCAAGGAAGTCCCAGTATGACAGTTGAGGGCAGGCCTCAGAGTGTATGGCCCCAACATGTAGCTACAAGTCACAGACCACCTGCGTAAAGTGCCCTGCTTTAGGTGGAGCAGAGTCAATTGCAATAATGGGTATAGGTCTGGACAATGTATGTTGGATGAGGCCTTGGTCCCAGACGAACCTAGCGTCGACCAAATTAAACCCCGCTCCACTGTCCAGGAAGGCGGAAACATCCACCTTATTTCCACCCACGTGTAAAGTAGCTGGTAAGAAAAAATGAGTCTTACCCATTTCACTGAGGTAATAAGTACACCAGGTTGCCAACTTCCCTGCAACCCAGGCCCACTGGGTTTTCCGGCGGTTGTTTAAATTGAGGTCGGGAAGGACATGTTCTCACAAAATGGCCCTTTGTACCACAACAGAAACATACTCCCCCCTTACGCCAGACTACAGATGATTTGCCAGCATGAGACGCCGCACCCACCTGCATGGGTTCCACAGTAGGCTAAGTACTTATCCCCTCGACCCCGGACCTCCCACCCCCAGAAAACATCTCAAATCACTCGGACCAGTGTTAATCTATGGGGCAGCTCACATCACCGTATTTTTTCTCAGGCATATTCGACATACACGTAAAATCGCAGCATGCTGCAATTGAAAACGTATATCGTCCAAGACTCGCCAATGCAAACCTATGGGTGCGAGAAAAACTCGGACACCTCACAGACCATCAGTCTAGCTTGTGACAAATAAACACACATTTTCCTCATTTCTGCACAATAAGCAATATAATTCAATGGGGAAAATCGGTGAGAAATGTAAAGCCATACGCATGTTATATGGGTGTCATACGGATGCCATACGGATACATGGGTGGGAGAAAATCACATCATCACATTGCAAACGCATTACACACAGATTACCATACGAAAAATAATTGTGCGACTCTTGACAGGGAGACTTGGTTGGACCCTGACCCAATATCAATCATTAAACCAGGAGTGTTTGGCAGTGAAGTGTTCTGGGCTTTTAGGGAGACTCTGGCAGTGACGTACAGAGTTTTATAAGTGTATATCCCGCCTGAGACTGGGAATAATTATATCGCCTTCACTGCAGCATGCCCAATAGCCAGTACACAGCAAAGCGACCCTTCTGGTGACTACTTATCCTAGGTGTAGTTCCCTGACTGACCTGAAGGTAAGGGGGGTGCCAGAGAGCTGCAAGTTCCAAACCGGAACTGGAAAGTGGCATATAATAAATCCCCTGACAAACTGGGGCAACCAAACACCACCAGTTCATGACATCTTCTAAAGAACCTAATAACTGTAAGATAAAATACGTCTATCCATCCTGTGATTTCCGTAATTCCAAGATGAAATACAAACAGGCATAAAATAGAGCAAGCAAACGCTGGGGCCCAAACTGTCTAGATCTATAGAGCAGGACAGGAAAGAATACTGTCTGCAATCCAGCAAAAACTCTAAGAAAAATTCTAACACGTCTGATTTCCAAAAATACTGAGACCACACGATCTCTCCCCGCTAGATCAGAACTTTGGTGTGAACTGGTAGCTAACAAATAGTAAAAATAGGAAAATTGGAAAATAATACAAAATAATAAATTATATAATCAATAATAATAAAATTATATCCAAAAAATTCCTAAAAAAATGGATGGCAGACCATCCGGAAACATGAAAAGAAACCAAGGAATATGGTATGGTAAAGCAACCCTTACAGGGGAAATAATAAAAAATGCAGACAGCACCAGAAATATAAACCAATGTAAGAATTTATTAATGGCACAGAATTATACAGAATAAACTTTAATTATTATAATAAAAGAACATAAATAAAATAGGAGACCCTATCCATATAAGCTGGAATAATAGGCTATTAAACTGCTCAAAATATATAACCAGGAAAGTGTGCAGTAATAAATGTGCATGAACAAATGTACAACCAGCCCAATAACCTATATAAAAAGCTATAGCGAACTTATATAAATGTGCAGTATGAATAACAAAAAATAATTAATTCAAAATAATGTGCAACTAAGCGCAATTAACCTAAATTGTGAAACACAAATCGCATAGTGCAATGATAGTGAAGGAAAAAAAAAAAACGGTGCAGACCAAAAATAATAATAAGGTCGCTATATAGCGATAGGCATGGATCGCAAAAATTACCTGGAAGCAAAGTGCGATAATAGTGAAGGAATAAACAGTGCGAACCAAAAATAATAAAATCGCTATAAAGCGATAGGCATGGATCGCAAAAATTACCTGGGAGCAAAGAACCAGCACAGGAGGGATCTCAACCACGCGCCCCAACGCGCGTTTCGGTATATAACCTTCGCCCCTGACGAAGGTTATATACCGAAACGCGCGTTGGGGCGCGTGGTTGAGATCCCTCCTGTGCTGGTTCTTTGCTCCCAGGTAATTTTTGCGATCCATGCCTATCGCTTTATAGCGATTTTATTATTTTTGGTTCGCACTGTTTATTCCTTCACTATTATCGCACTTTGCTTCCAGGTAATTTTTGCGATCCATGCCTATCGCTATATAGCGACCTTATTATTATTTTTGGTCTGCACCGTTTTTTTTTCCTTCACTATCATTGCACTATGCGATTTGTGTTTCACAATTTAGGTTAATTGCGCTTAGTTGCACATTATTTTGAATTAATTATTTTTTGTTATTCATACTGCACATTTATATAAGTTCGCTATAGCTTTTTATATAGGTTATTGGGCTGGTTGTACATTTGTTCGTGCACATTTATTACTGCACACTTTCCTGGTTATATATTTTGAGCAGTTTAATAGCCTATTATTCCAGCTTATATGGATAGGGTCTCCTATTTTATTTATGTTCTTTTATTATAATAATTAAAGTTTATTCTGTATAATTCTGTGCCATTAATAAATTCTTACATTGGTTTATATTTCTGGTGCTGTCTGCATTTTTTATTATTTCCCCTGTAAGGGTTGCTTTACCATACCATATTCCTTGGTTTCTTTTCTGGTAGCTAACAAGCAGATACTGAAATAACAGGGACTGAAAACACAAAAACAGTGGAAACTGAGAAACAGAGACCAGCGCAGGCCCCAGCCGGGGAACCTGGCTGACCTCACTCCAGAAGTCAAGAAAACAAAAGGGAAAACAAATGCCACAGAAATAACCAGCAAATAACTTATCTGAAAGTTGCAGGAGAAAGTAGGAAGCAAGCTGACTTCCAAAAGGGAACAGGAAGAAACAAATCACCGGAGAGAATAATGGGAAGGTTGCTCACTTATATCTCCCCAGTCAGTGAGACCTGATTGCCAATCATTGCCCCCAGCTGATAGACCTCTGTTAGCCAAACATGCCGAACAAGAGAACCAAAGGAGCATAAAGGTTAATGAAAATATCAAAAATTTTATTAACAATTGTATATGTCAGTGTACATAAAAATAAGTCATGCAGGACATACATCGCAGGTAGCAGCAAAATTACATGGAGTCCATTACAAATCACACCATTTGAAATCCCAAGTACAGATAGATACATCTGAACAAAGCCGAGCCTCAGTACGAGATAGGAGTATGAGAGCCACTAAATAGGTATAAGTGAATCTTTTTAATGCAAAAAGTGCTTAGTGCAAAGAACTATATGGCGTCTCACATAGACAACAAAACATATTACACATGCCCGGCAGAGAACTCTATCAACACCCCATGTCCGGTCAAAGGGCGCAGGGAGGAGTGAACTGAGCACATAGAGGGGCTATAAGCACAAGAAACAGTGTATGCATGTGAGCATATACGTGCACTGATGGCCAAATATGCAGTACCTCTGCATGAACAAATAGCCTCAAAATGTGACTACAGTAAAGCTAAAAACAAGCACCTCATAGTAGGTTTACATGGAGTCAGGGATCGCAAAGTAATGTGACCAGTAGCAGTAATTGTAACAATTCAAAGGTCTCACCAGGATTGACTGGAAAGGTACCCCCAGCACTAGTGCGGCTGTCCGGTCCCGACGCACGTTTCACGGGTTAAACCCGCTTTCTCAAGGGACGGTACGCTGCGGTAGAGGACCAGGACCTTCTTAAGCCCAACGTCACCCGTCACGTGCTGCCAGTGCGGCCAATCAGTGTGGTGTAATTGGCGCATGCGCAGTGCGTCTCCCAAGTCCTGCAGCATGAGGCCAGGGCATCAGAACAGGCGGTGCAGGCACAGGGAAAGGGTTCCCCGGGCCCGCCCTCTCCAGTGTAGCGACGCCCGGCGGCATGCCAGGAGAGGTAGACACAAAAGTGCATACGCTCCACCAGCAGTCCTGAATTGGACTTAAAGACTAACCCGCGCCATTTTTTAAGGCATCATGATGGCAATGTGGCGACCTTCATGATTAGGGGCATTGACATTCTCCATCTGGGCATAAGAGGTGGCATTTACTAGAAGATTTTGGCCCAGATGGAAACAAGGTGGATTAACCCGCGAAACGTGCGTCGGGACCGGACAGCCGCACTAGTGCTGGGGGTACCTTTCCAGTAAATCCTGGTGAGACCTTTGAATTGTTACAATTACAACTACTGGTCACATTACTATGCGATCCCTGACTCCATGCAAACCTACTATGAGGTGCTCGTTTTTAGCTTTACTGTAGTCACATTTTGAGGCTATTTGTTCATGCAGAGGTACTGGCTATTTGGCCATCAGTGCACGTATATGCTCACATGCATACACTGTTTCTTGTGCTTATAGCCCCTCTATGTGCTCAGTTCACTCCTCCCTGCGCCCTTTGACCGGACATGGGGTGTTGATAGAGTTCTCTGCCGGGCATGTGTAATATGTTTTGTTGTTTGTGAGACGCCATATAGTTCTTTGCACTAAGCACTTTTTGCATTAAATAGATTCACCTATACCTATTTAGTGGCTCTCATACTACTATCTCGTACTGAGGCTCAGCTTTGTCCAGATTTATCTATCTGTACTTGGGATTTCAAATGGTGTGATTTGTAATGGACTCCATGTAATTTTGCTGCTACCTGCGACGTATGTCCTGCATGACTTATTTTTATGTACACTGACATATACAATTGTTAATAAAATTTTTGATATTTTCATTAACCTTTATGCTCCTTTGGTTCTCTTGTTCGGCATGTTTGTTCGGAGCAGGTAATTGTTTTCTGTTTTCTATGTAGACTACTACGGGTGCTTCTTTGTTCACCTTCTGGTCTAATATGCAGCTAGGTTGTGTGTTGGCATTAATTTTCTCTGTGTTTTTCACAGTTTTCCCTAGTAATCCAATGGATTTTCGGGCACGTGATAAAACGTGGCGTGCCCAGATCAATGATGCGTTCCAGGACAACACTGGAGGTGGTAGCAATGGATCCAGTAACAATACACAGGAGGTTGCAAATCAGTTTAAAGAATTACTGAGAAAACGTACTAGGATATGGTGGAACCGTGAATTCCTTACTAAATATATTGAAAAGGAACTAGTCCCGAGGGGACTACGTATCCAGGTGTTCCCATCCTTCCCCATACAAGACGAGAAGTTTATTGAGAAATGGGAGTCCCTAGCAAACACCTGTTCTATAGGTTTCATGGAGTTACTCCGAGACATGAACCAGCAGTCCCTGACTTCTCTTGAGTTAGAAATGGAGAACTTGCAGGTCACCCTTAGGAAGGATATGAGTAGTGATGTCCTTAAAAAGTTTAATGATGAAATGGATACTGAGTTCCAGAAATGGGTGCTTGAAATTCGAACTAATAAGTCCAAAAAATTCAGACGTGATGTCCAAGATAAACAATCCTCAACGATGTATAGATGGCGTAAAAATACGGAGCGTTCTAGGTCACGCTTCCGGTATTCATCATATTCACGCTCAAGATCTACATCAAGGAGACCAAATCACTCTAATCATGGGGAAAATATTGCTAAGGCATCTTCAAACAATACGACATCTGCCCCTGAGCCATCTACATCTAAGATTTCCACTCGCCAAGCGACCCGTAATAAGCATCGGGGTGAGAACCCCATATCGACTGGCCCCCAGGGCGGGCTACAGGTACTTAACCTCTCGTCTCATTCACTGTCGGATACACAGCTGCAAGTCCTGAGTAAGGGTTTAACATTTTCACCCACTAATTCTTTTGATTACTTTACAGCTTTGAAGGACCTGCAGCTGTTTTCCCGTAAACTTCTGCTGAGGAAACTACACAGTAAACAACATTGTGGTGATGATTTGAGTGACGCCGAGAGGGAGGCGCTACGTAACTTGGAAGAGCTTCTTGATGAACAGGCTTGCCATCCACGTAGGCAGTTTCCTACTGGTATTTTACCAAAGTCAACGAGATTTCCCCCCTTGTCCCTATGCCCAGCAATTGACATCTTTACTAATTGGTGTCTGATGACTTTAAAAAACTTTCAACTAAGCGTAAATTTGATAATTTAACCCACAAAGAGCGACAAGCTCTGGCGCAATTACAGTCACTGGATGATGTGGTGATTAAGGCTGCAGACAAGGGGGGAAACATCGTGATCTGGCCTCAGGACAAATATATACATGAGGCTCTTAGACAGTTGAAGGATGGCAGTACATACCGTAGATTATCTTCCAATCCTACCGCCTCCTTCTCGGCGGAACTTGAAGTTATCCTTTTCTCAGCACTTGAAGGTGGTATTATCACCAGGGATGTCTTTAATGGTCTATTGGTTAAGACACCTAGAACCCCAACCTTTTACTTGCTACCCAAAATCCACAAGGATGCCCTTAACCCTCCAGGGCGCCCCATTGTGTCTGGAATTGGGAGTCTAAATGACCCAGTATGTAAATTTATAGACTACTATTTGAAACCCATTGTTACAACATTACCATCATACATACGTGACATTGCGGACGCCCTGGCTAGGGTAGACGGCATCCTTGTGGATCAGGATACTTGGCTCGTAACGGCTGATGTGGAGAGCCTGTATACATGCATTGACCATTCTCATGGCCTGGATGCGGTGCGCCTCTTCCTTGGGTCCTCTGACCTGGACAGCCCTATGTGCGAACTGATACTCGAGCTGTTGCACTATGTCCTATCCCACAATTATTTTGTATTTAAGGACGTATTTTACAATCAGATATGTGGCACAGCCATGGGCGCGGCCTGTGCGCCCTCGTACGCAAACCTCTTCCTTGGCTCATGGGAGAGGTTTGTTTTTGGAGACGGGGGAATACAGGCCGCCTCCCATGTGCTGTGCTGGTACCATTACATTGATGATGTCATTTTTTTGTGGGATGGGACGGTGCATCAGCTCGAGGATTTTATGGCAGAGCTTAATCATAACTCTCTCAATATCCGATTGACTTATACATACGATCGCAAGAAAATCAATTTCCTGGACGTCACTCTGGATGTCGACCCTTGTGGCCGCATCCAGACTGACGTCTACAGGAAACCTACCTCTGTCAATTCATTGATCCATGCCACATCAGCGCACAACCCAGCCACGATTAGGGCTGTCCCGGTCGGACAGTTCCTAAGGGTGAGGCGCATCTGCTCATCCGAGGTGAAGTTTGAGGCACAGGCCCTGTACTTAAAAAAATTGCTTTTTAGCACGGGGGTACAGTAAAAGGTGCATTAAACATGTGTATGATAGGGCCCGCAGGACCCCCCGGGGTGAGCTACTCCACCCGAATAAACAATTGCAGAGTAAAGAGATTGAAACATCGATTTGATACATCTCGACGTACAATCATGAGTGGGGACACATGCGCAGTGTTCTGATGAAGCACTGGGCTGTTCTGAGTGCTGAGCCCGCACTGGGGACAGCAGTGGGGGAGTTTCCGTTGATGACGGCCCGGCGTGCTAATAATCTGGGTAACCTGCTTGTTCAAAGCCATTTCTCTATGAAACCTGGTAACCCCTTTGGGTCAAAGGGACCCATTTCTGGATCCTTTCCGTGTGGTCATTGCGTTGCCTGCGCGAATGTCCTGCGCTGCTCCACTTTCCGGTCCTCTGGTGGTGATAAAGAATTTAACATCCGACACCGCATTTCTTGCGGGAGCACCCATGTTATTTATTATGCTACATGTGGTTGCCCCAAAATTTATGTCGGTCTCACCACCAGGGAACTACGGGTAAGGGTACGGGAGCATGTGCTGGACATTCACGCAGCTAAGTCGATGACTGACCAATCCGACTTAAAGACTATCCCGCGCCATTTTTTAATGCATCATGATGGCAATGCGGCGACCTTCATGGTTAGGGGCATTGACATTCTCCATCTGGGCATAAGAGGTGGCAATTACAAGAAGATTTTGGCCCAGATGGAAACAAGGTGGATTGCTAAATTGGACACTTTGGCCCCAAAGGGCTTAAATGAATCTATGTCTTTTGCCCCATTTCTCTAATTCTCTCTTCTCTTTCTTGTTTCGGTATATATATTTCCCTCGCACTATGCGGCATGTCCATGTTTTTAATTGTTTTTAATTTGATCTTGTTTTTCTGTTCAAATTTTAGCCCATATGACCCTGACCACTTATGTATGGACATTATCCCTCAAGATCAGCTTTGGACCAACCGGCTTAAAGTATCTGGCCCTATGAATACACTCATTGCAATACTCAAGATGGTCAACATGATTATATACTGTGACCAGTGTTATTACACCATTATTTGAATTTCTTACTGTGTGTATTTTATATATATTCTGTATTGCCAATTGGGGGATACTAGCCCTAAACGTTATTGTTATTCATTTGTCATTTATGTTCCACCATATCCTGCCACAGTAACTGCCATACATGATGCTCCATGTCCAATTCAGGACTGCTGGTTGAGCGCATGCGCTTTTGTGTCCCCCTCTCCTGGCATGCCGCTGGGCGTCACTACACTGGAGGGGGCGGGCCCGGGGAACCCTTTCCCTGTGCCTCCACCGCCTGTTCTGATGCCCTGGCCTCATGCTGCAGGACTTGGGAGACGCACTGCGCATGCGCCAATTACACCACACTGATTGGCCGCACTGGCAGCACGTGATGGGTGACGTTGGGCTTAAGAAGGTCATGGTCCTCTACCGCAGCGTACCGTCCCTTGATAAAGCGGGTTTAACCCGCGAAACGTACGTCGGGATCGGACAGCCGCACTAGTGCTAGGGGTACCTTTCCAGTCAATCCTGGTGAGACCTTTGAATTGTTACAATTACTGCTACTGGTCACATTACTTTGCGATCCCTGACTCCATGCAAACCTACTATGAGGTGCTCGTTTTTAGCTTTACTGTAGTCACATTTTGAGGCTATTTGTTCATGCAGAGGTACTGCCTATTTGGCCATCAGTGCATGTATATGCTCACATGCATACACTGTTTCTTGTGCTTATAGCCCCTCTATGTGCTCAGTTCACTCCTCCCTGCGCCCTTTGACCGGACATGGGGTGTTGATAGAGTTCTCTGCCGGGCATGTGTAATATGTTTTGTTGTCTATGTGAGACGCCATATAGTTCTTTGCTCTAAGCACTTTTTGCATTAAATAGATTCACCTATACCTATTTAGTGGCTCTCATACTCCTATCTCGTACTGAGGCTCGGCTTTGTCCAGATTTATCTATCTGTACTTGGGATTTCAAATGGTGTGATTTGTAATGGACTCCATGTAATTTTGCTGCTACCTGCGACGTATGTCCTGCATGACTTATTTTTATGTACACTGACATATACAATTGTTAATAAAATTTTTGATATTTTCATTAACCTTTATGCTCCTTTGGTTCTCTTGTTCGGCATGTTTGTTCGGAGCAGGTAATTGTTTTCTGTTTTCTATGTAGACTACTACGGGTGCTTCTTTGTTCACCTTCTGGTCTAATATGCAGCTAGGTTGTGTGTTGGCTCTGTTAGCCAAAGCAGCTTCATTACTATCAGCAGCCACCGGGGGAGCCCAAACTCAGAAGTCAGATCCAGAGCGTTCACAACATTCTCCTCTCCCAAAGTGCCAAGGAGAAGATGGCCTTCTCTACACCAGCAGAGGCTGGACAGACATCTGTCTGAGATGGTTTAGTGAATCCTGAGCTGCACTGAGCAGGGGGTTGGACAGGATGACCCAGGAGGTCCCTTCCAATGCTAGCATTCTATGATTCTACGAAGGGGCGAAATAAAGCCACAAGTGAAGAAGGTGTAAGCAATCCAAAATTGGCTGCAACCGGTCTCCAAAAGGCAGGTTCGGGTGTTTCTGGGGGAATTGTGGGTTACTATCGGCGATTTATCCCAAATTTCACAATGATAGCTGTACCCTTAACCAACCACATTAAAGGCACGAAGATATCGATGGCCAAATGGTCTTCTGAGGCAGAGATGGAGCTCTCCCTATGTAAGCAGCCTGTCTTGATCGCACCTGACTTCAGTAAGGAATTTGTGGTCCAGATGGATGCCTCACAGGTCAAGTTGGGAGCCATGTTGTCCCAAGAAGTAAACGGGGAGTAACATCCCATCCGCTATCTAAGAAGAAAACTCTCTGCCTGTGAAAAAAACTGCGACATTGTGGAAAAAGAGTGCTTAGCCATCAAATGGGCCATCAAATGGGCAATTGACATACTGAGGTACTGTCTGTTAGGCCGGAAGTTCAGGCTAGTGTGAGATCAAGTGCCCCTGAGATGGATGAGGGAAAAGAAGAGGAAGAATGTCCGGGTGACTAGGTAGTTTCTAGGATTCCAGAATTTCAACTTTTAGGTGGAGCACAGGCCCCAGAAGCTGCACTGTAATGAAGATGTTTGGTGACTGAAGGTGCCAAAACCCCTGGCTTTGGGCAGAGGGGGCATACGTGACAAAGTCACTGGAAAAGTACTGGAGGGGAGATATGTTTCACTGAGGCTATTAGCTTCAGTGATTTGAAACCTGGAAGTTTGCTCCAGCACACTAAGTGTTGAGAGGGGTTAATCGACCATTTTATGGGCTAGGTTTTTAAATAAACAGCTGAAGAGCATGTGGGAGACTGTTCATGATATCTCTTCCCCAGGGTGGAGTTTAGAAGGTAAATAGTCAGCCTTCTGAGTCATTCAGTGTTCAGTATGCCTGGAGAGGCTAACTCCAGAGTTGTGCTAGTCTTTATAGTAAACTAAACTGTGTGTTTTTGGTAATCCTGAGCGGGCGGAGCCCCGCCGCCATATAGACTGTATACCATTTTGTTTTGCGTTCCTGTTTTTCCCAAAGGGCCGTGTTTATTTTTACATTGCACTGGTTTATGCCGCATGTACAGTACAGACCAAAAGTTTGGACACACCTTCTCATTCAACGATTTTTCTGTATTTTCATGATTATGAAAATTATAGAATCACACTGAAGGCATCAAAACTATGAATTAACACATGTGGAATTATACATTACACTTTACAAAAAAAGTGTGAAACAACTGAAAATATGTCTTATATTCTAGGTTCTTCAAAGAAGCCACCTTTTGCTTTGATTACTGCTTTCAGCGTCGGACTGGAGCACCTTGGGCCCACCAGAGAAAATCATTCTTGAGGCCCACTATGTAGCTACATAGAAATAAATACAAGACCGCCAATTGTGTGGTAAAACGCGCTATATCAGGGTATAATAGAAGGTAGTACATGTCTTAATTATGTAGCAGGGGTTGGGGTAGAATCATAGAGGGGTAGCCCCCTCATAGAATATAATGTAGCCCCCTCATAGATTATAATGTAGCCACCCTCCCAGAATATAATGTAGCCCCCCCTTATAAAATATAATGTAGCCCTCTCTCATAGAATACAATGCAGCACCCCACAAAATATAATACAACCCCCTCTTAAGGTATACCGCAGTCCCCACCATAGAATAATGTAGCACCCTCATAGGGTATATTGCAGCCTCCCCATAGAGTATACTGTAGCCCCCTCATAGGGCATAATGCTGCCCCCCTCATATAGTAGGATATAGCCCCCAGAATATAATGTAGTCCCCTGACAGAATAATGCAGGCCCCCCCATAGAGTATACTGTAGCCCCATCATATAGTAATATGTAGCCCCCCAGAAAATAATGTAGTCCCCTGAGAGAATAATGCAGCCCCTCCACAGAATATAATGCAGCCACCCCATAGAGTATACTGTAGCCCCCCTCATATAGTATGATATAGCCCCCCAGAATATAATGTAGTCCCCTGAGAATAATGCAGTCCCCCCACAGAATATAATGTAGCCCCCTCAAAGTATAGCACAGACCCTCTCCACCCCATCATTGTCCTTATCACCACCTCCATCATTGCCTTCTCCCCCACCACCCCCATCACTGCCCATTCCAACACCTCAATTATTGCCTCCTCCACCACCATCATTGTCCATTTCATCACCTCCATCATTGCCTCCCCCCACCACCATCATTGCCCATTTCATCACCTCCATCATTGCCTCCCCCCACCACCATCATTGCCTCCCCCCACCACCATCATTGCCTCCCCCACCATCATTGCCCATCATCTCCATCACTGTCTCCCCCCATGATTGCCTATCACCTCCATCATTGTCTCCCCCACCATCATTGCCCATCACCTCCATCATTGCCTCCCCCACTGTCATTGCCCATCACCTTCATCATTTCCTCCCCACCTCCATCATTGTCCATCACCTCCATCATTGCCTCCTCCCTCCGCTGCCATCATTGCCTCCCCCGCAATCATTGCCCATCACCTTCGTCATTACCTCCCCCCACCATCATTGCCCATCATCTTTATCATTGCCTCCCCCCACTGCCATCATTGCCCTTCATCATTGCCTCCCCCATCATTGCCCATCACCTTCATCATTGCCTCCCCACCATCATTGCCCATCACCTTCATCATTGCCCATCACCTCCATCATTGCCCATCACCTTCACCATTGCCTCCCCCCACCTCCATCATTGTCCATCACCTCCATCATTGCCTCCACCACCATCATTGCCCATCACCTTCATCATTGCCCATCACCTCCATCGTTGCCCATCACCTTCACCATTGCCTCCCCCACCTCCATCATTGTCCGTCACCTCCATCATTGCCTCCACCACCATCATTGCCCATCACCTTCATCATTGCCCATCACCTCCATCGTTGCCCATCACCTTCACCATTGCCTCCCCCCACCTCCATCATTGTCCATCACCTCCATCATTGCCTCCACCACCATCATTGCCCATCACCTTCATCATTGCCCATCACCTCCATTGTAGCCCATCACCTTCACCATTGCCTCCCCACCTCCATCATTGTCCATCACCTCCATCATTGCCCATCACCTTCATCATTGCCCATCACCTCCATCGTTGCCCATCACCTTCACAATTGCCTCGCCCCACCTCCATCATTGTCCATCACCTCCATCATTGCCTCCACCACCATCATTGCCCATCACCTCCATTGTAGCCCATCACCTTCACCATTGCCTCCCCACCTCCATCATTGCCCATCACCATCATCATTGCCCATCACCTGCATTGTTGATCATCACCTTCACCATTGCCTCCCCCACTATCATCGCCCATCACCTCCACCATTGCCTCCCCCACCACCCCTCTCACACACACACACAAAGCACCGCATCACCTCTCACACTCAAACAAAAAGCACAGCACCACATACATACACCAGGCACACAGACACACCGCACAGCTCACCTCCCCGCAGCAGCAGCACATCCTGGCAGCCTCTTCCTTGGTGGCAGCTTTCTGTCTGAGACCCCGTGCTGGATGATGACGTCATCCAGGGCTCTCTCAGACAGGAAGTGCCGTGCAGGAAGCCAGGTATGTGTGTGTGTGGTGCGTGGGGCTTTACATGCGGGCAGTGTTAGCTGCAGCCTGCGGCTAACACTGCCCGATATTAAAGAGAAATGGTATTCACACCTCTCCACGCCCATAGGGGCGTGGGGAAGCGTGAATATTCATTTAGCTTTAGCAGCGGGGACAGAATCCTGTCTCAGCTGCTGCTACAGCGGGCCCCCTTGACTCAGGGCCCCCATAGCCACTGGCTGGGGGCCCCTGGAGCAGTGTGGGCCCTTGGAGCAGTGAGGGCCCCAGGAAGCTGCTGGCCAGTATGCCAGAAGGTGTCAGTGCCTGGGCCCTCCGGAGAATCCTCCGGTTCTCCGGTGGGCCAGTCCGAGCCTGACTGCTTTGCACGCAGAAAAGGTGAACGGATGGACTCTACTTGCCTGGTTCCCACCGTGAAGCATGAAGGAGGAGGTGTGATGGTGTGGGGGTGCTTTGCTGGTGACACTGTTGGGGATTGTGGCAATGTGGCCCTTGGACCAGAAAAGATTATTCACTCCTGGTTTATGCCCTCAAGTAATCTTTTCAGATACATTATTATTTCTATTAGTAGATTGCTTGCAGGCATGTTTTCATAACATGTAACGTTACTAAACCCCTGAAATTATTACATTCTCATGAGATATTCAGGCTTTAACCCCCAAAAAAAATCCAATGTGAACAAACTAAAAAAAAACACCATGCCTGAAGGATTTATGCATGCTGATCCTTGTTCACCTACCATACCTTGTCCTGAGAACACAAGCATTACGAGTCATGGAATTATCTTCTAAACCTAATCTTCAGAGAATGGCAATATGTATGTACAGTGCCTTGCGAAAGTATTCAGCTCCCTGGAACTTTTCAACCTTTTCCCACATACCATGCTTCAAACATAAATATACCAAATGTAAATTTTTGGTGAAGAATCAACAACAAGTGGGACACAATTGTGAAGTTGTATGAAATTTATTGGTTATTTTAAATTTTTGTGGAAATACAAAAACTGAAAAGTGGGGTGTGCAATATTATTCGGCCCCTTTACTTGCAGTGCAGCAAACTCACTCTAGAAGTTCATTGTGGATCTCTGAATGATCCAATGTTGTCCTAAATGACTAATGATGATAAATATAATCCACCTGTGTGTAATCAAGTCTTTGTATAAATGCACCTGCTCTGTGATAGTCTCAGGGTTCTGTTTGAAGCACAGAGAGCATCATGTAGACCAAGGAACACAACAGGCAGGTCCGTGATACTGTTGTGGAGAAGTTTAAAGCCGGATTTGGATACAAAATGATTTCCAAAACTTTAAACATCCCAAGGAGCGCTGTGTAAGCGATCATATTGAAATGGAAGGAGTATCATACCACTGCAAATCTACCAAGACCCGGCCAGCCCTCTAAACTTTCATCTCAAACAAGGAGAAGACTGATCAGAGATGCAGCCAAGAGGCCCGTGATCATTCTGGATGAAATGCAGAGATCTATGGATCGCCCGCCAGTGCAGTGGGATACTGGGCCGGTGGGTACTGGGTAGTGGGGTACCGGGCCGGTGTATTGAAGGGATGTGTCACAGCGGCGGTGACCCGGTCCGTGGCCCTGGGTGTCCAATAAAAGGGTAATATTTACAGGGGATGTTTAGAGTTTGTTGTAAGGTATTCGTGACGCCACCTGTGGTATCTGGTCAATGCAGTGCAGATCCTCTGGGATAGATGGTGAGGTGCAGCAGAGTTGGTACAGCCTCCCACAGGTGAGGCTATGGGATCCCAGGGCAGGTAGATGTAGTAAAAGGTGGTAATGGTGCTGGGAGATGTAGCTGAGTGTAATAGGTGATGCAGGAAGAAACTGAGAAACAGTCAGCGAGTTGCATTTTCCAAAGCTTTACTTACAGTTTTGCAGGCAAAGTATCCAGGGCATTGAATACAGATCGTACTGTAGTAGGTCGGCCTGAAAGCAGCTGATGATCCCCTTACTACAGGTGGGATGTGAGGTCTCCTTCCTAGCGCTGCTCTCTGAGGCACTGGCTGCTATAAGCTCCTTCCAAGTTCCTCTTTCTCTCTCTCTCTTATTTAAGTTGAACTTCACTCTCATAACAGGCAGCTGTAACCTGTTTCAGGAATCACTCTCTCTTTGGTGGCTCATGTACGTTGCTGCCTTGAAAAAGAGTCTTAATTGGGACAGAGAACCTGCCGTCCTCTGCCCTCCGGATTCTGCTGCTGGGACTTTACTTCACCCTCTCAGCCTCGGACTCCCGGGGTCCGGTCTCCGGCGCTCAGACCTGTGGGTGAGCCCTGCTATGGCTCCTGTCCCCCAGCTTGTCTCTTCCATGTCTTTCCTCTCTCGTCCCTCCAGCTAGATTACTAACTCCTCCCCAACCAGAATATTCCAGGGAAGCTCCCCTCAAATCATTTGTTTGCGCTCCCCCTTCTGGTCTGGAGTCAGAAAAGGTGTTGCATGCTGTGTTACCTGCTAAGGGATCCCTCTTTGCTTTCAGGCATGACATCACCCTCCCCTGGAGGAAGGCAAGGTTACTGTGACAACCAAACTCCTGGGGTGCCACATTCCCCCCTAGTGCAATTCAGTACTCCTGGACTGAGGAAACATAACAAAAAAACATATTATAACTATTTACAGGAATTATAACATTAAATATATACATTTGGCAGAGTCTGAAATGTGGTGTCCTTTATCACCCTACAAAGTACAATGTGAGGGACCCGCCTCAAACCCTCAACGTAGGCCTTGGGCGGGCTACAAGGCTTGGATGATTCCCCTTCCTGGACCACGTCTTCAGCCACGCCAGGCGGTTTTTGTTCTGTGGTCATTAATATTAACTATTTACAAGTATTGTCCTGGTCACTCCGAGTCCAGTGAACCAATCGTCCATTTAAAGAATGAAATAAGAATGGTTAAAAGTTGCAACTATAAACATTAACTTATTTACAATACTAGTACAGTAGCATGTTAGTCCATATACCTGGCTGGGATCTGACCTCTAGTACTACGGACTGATTTACGCAGTACAGGTGTCTGTATTGATCTAGCCTGATCTAGTATGTGTGTTGGTAAGCTGGGCAGTAACCTTCTGCGATTCCCTAGACTCACTGTGGGTGTGACAGATTCACCGCTAGCAGGTGGCAGATTTTCACGTTCCACTGCAGGGGTGGCTTTTGGCACTGGAACTGACAGTCCTTCAGGCTGATCCTAAATCACTTCTCTTTCAGGCACGGCCGGTTGTGGGAAGGTCAAGACGGGTCCTACTATGGCCTGGTTTCTCTTGTCCAGTTTGACGGGAACTCGCCAAGTACAGTGCGGACCTTATCTTCCACTTTTTCTATTGACGAAGGAATGTCCTTTTCTCCGATCTTTCCTTTAACTGGTCAGGGCACGCTTTTAGGTGATCCCTGGACACTGCTGTGGAGTTTTCTCCTCCATCCTTGCTGATAAGGCACACCTTTGTATTGTCGAAGTCCGAGGGCATAATGGTATATGGCTCAGCTTCCCATTGGTCGTCAAGCTTGTGAAGTCACCTTTTCCTTTTGAGTACCTGTTCACCAGTTGACAAGGGAACTGCAGGTGCATGCTGTTGTAAGTTCTTTCTTGTTTTTGTCTTGCCTGAGACAAACTTTTCTCTACACATTCTTGCACCTTGCGGTACTGTTGCTGCTGCTCATATCCAGTCTGCATCTGGTGATGTTACCTCAGGTGTCAGGACTCCCATGTCCAAATCAATTGGTAATTTGCCAGGTCTTGCTCTCATGAGGTAGGCCGGTGTACAGTTGGTAGAATTCACCGGAATGTGGTTGTAGAGATCCACCAGATCTGGTAACTTTTCTGGCCACAAGTTTCTCTCTTCCAGAGGCAAAGTCTTCAAGAGGTCAATTACCACTTGGTTCATCTTCTCACACATGCCATTTGTCTGTGGATGGTACGGTGTTGTTCTAATTTTCTTGCAGCCGTACATGTTACAGAACTCCTGGAACACTCCTGCTTCAAAAGCTGGACCTTGGTCAGTAAGCACTCGTTCAGGGTAACCATGTGGTCGACAAAAGTGCTGTTGGAATGCCTTGGCTGCTGTCTTTGCTGTTTGGTTCTTGACAGGCATGACTACCAGGAACCTTGAGTAGTGGTCAATGATGGTAAGAGCGTAGACATAGCCTGACCGGCTTGGAGTTAGCTTCACATGGTCCAAGGTTACCAGTTCAAGTGGCTGTTTGGTGATTATTGGCTGCAACGGGGCTCGCTGGCTGTTACGGTCTTTTCTTCGCAAGTTACATGGTCCACACTCTCGGCACCAATCTTCAATGGCCTTCCTCATACCAATCCAGTAGAACCTCTCGCGAAGTAGGACTTCCAACTTCTTCCATCCAAAGTGTCCTGCTCCATTGTGGTTCGCTTCCAGGACCATTGATGCATCTCGCCTTGGGACTATCACCTGCCAACCAGTTCGTGATTCGGGCATTGAAACTCCTCCGACACAGCTTTCCTTCGTAGATGAACAGTCTGCCCTTTTCCTTCCACAACTGTTGGGTCTCTTGTGGAGCATCCGAACTAGGACGCGAGTCAGCTTGTGCCAGTAGCTCCTGACTGCTGGGTCACTATCTTGGTCTCTGCCCACTCATGGTGAGGCAATGGGTTTAGGGTGGCCTCTTTCATGATGTAGCGCTTGTTTTTCACCCCTTGGGCACGCTGGGTCGCAATTGGACGGTGGAAGGCTGGTAATTCAATTTCTTCAAGTGTGTCCAGATCTTCTCCCCATCTGGTAAGTTGGGCATTCTGGACAGTGCATCAGCATTGGCATTCGTTATGTCCCGCTCGGTACTTGATGGTGAACTCGTAGTTGGACAGCCGGGCCATCCATCGCTGCTCCAGCGCACCTAGCTTTGCGTTTTTTTCAAGTGAGTAAGCGGATTGTTGTCCGTGAAGATGGTAAACTTTGCCGCAGCTAGGTAGTGTTTGAATTGCTCTGTCACAGCCCAAACGATGGCGAGGAACTCTAACTTGAAGGAGCTGTAATTGTCAGGATTCCGTTCAGTGGGACGAAGTTTCCTGCTGGCGTAAGAGATCACTCTTTCTTTGCCTTTCTGTACCTGCAACAGTACTGCTCCCAGTCCAACGTTGCTGGCATCAGTGTAGAGGATGAATGGTTGGTTATATTCTGGATAGGCCAGAACTTCATCCCCCGTAAGGGCCATCTTCAACCGAGTGAAGGATCTTTCCAGTTCGTCATTCCAATCAAACGTAGAACTTTTCTTTCTGTCCTTCTTGGGCTGGCCCACAAGGAGATTTTGCAGAGGTGCCGCTCTTTCAGTGAAGCCCTTGATGAACCTTTGGTAGTAGCCTACCAACCCGAGGAACTGGCGTATTTCATTGATGTTGTTGGGTCTCTGCCAGTCCTGGATAACGGTGGCTTTGTCAGGGTCTGGCGCCACACCTTCTGTGCTCACTATGTGGCCTAGGTACTGCACCTTGGGTTTCAGGAGGTGGCATTTGGACGGCTTCACCTTTAGGCCAAATTTTACAGGGCTTCGAACACCTTAGCCAGGTGCTGCAAATGTTCCTCATAGGTCTTGGAGAAGACAATGACGTCATCTACGTACAACAGAACTGTCTCGAAGTTCATGTGTCCAAGGCAACACTCCATCAACCTCTGGAACGTTCCTGGTGAGCTGCAAAGCCCGAACTGCATGTAGTTGAACTCTGAGCGGCCCATTGGTGTTGCAAAGGCGGTCTTCTCATTGTCTGCCTCTGCCACGGGAACCTGCCAATACCCACTAGTGAGATCTAAGGTAGAGAAATAGTTAGCGGTTCTCAGTGCAGCTAGTGATTCCTCTATCCTAGGTAACAGATAGGCTCTTTGTGGGTAATGCTGTTTAAGTTTCCTGTAATCAACACACATCCTCATTGTACCATCTTTCTTTCTAACAAGGACTAGTGAAGCTGCCCAGGGGCTACAACTGTCTCTGATCACCCCAGCCTCCTTCATCTCTCGTAGCATACTCTTGGCACATTGGTAGTGATTTGGAGGTACAGGCAGATACCTTTCTTTAATGGGCGGATGATTTCCAGTGGGGATATGATGTTGGACCCCTTTTGCCTGCCCAAAATCTAAAGGGTGTTTGCTGAATACCCTTCAAACTCTTGAACACTACTCGGTAAACCCCATTCTTTTGGTGTGGAAGGGTGAGTCAGTGCCTACGTGCAGCTGCTGACACCAATCCCAGCTGTTTTGCAGAGCCATTGTCCTCTCGCCTGTTCGGATGAGATCAAGGATTCTGCTGTCTGAATGGCGTTGTTACTGACAGTGAACAGCTTAGCAACAGTGGCATACCGAGGTAGTTTGGCCTCCTCCTTCCCGCAATTTAAGATGCGTACAGGTACCCTCCCCTTGTGTACATCAACTACCCCTCTGGCTGTCAGGATAGTGGGCCTACTATCAGAGTACACTGGTTCTACCAGGGCTTGGTAATCTCTTCCTCTGAGGCCTATGGCTGCCCACACCAAATTAACATTTCACTTTTTGGGGGTATTGCAATGGGGAATGATCACTCACTCTGACACTGCCGACTTCTCTGCCAGTTAGCTCTACCTGCTGTCTTTGCATCAGGGCCTTGATCTCCTTTTGCAGGACCCGTTGTTCACTGGAACCAGCAGTTTAGCTACCTGTTGCAACAAAACAATAACTTCGGCAAGACAATATTCTATCACATTAGTACCTAAGGTCATCATTGGGTTACATTCTCGTCGATCAATGTCTACAATTATCATACCTTGGGCTTTTAATTCTACTAGCCCCAACTTAATGGTCACTTCCTTATACCCCTTCTGTGGCAAAGGCTACCATTGCTGGCTACTACTGTCAGCTCATCACTGGCCGGGTAAGATCAGAGTCAGCCCAGTACCGTTTGTAAAGATATATGGCATAGTTCGTCACCTGAGAGCCAGTGTCCAGCAAAGCGTTTATTGGAATGCCATCAATCACCACTGGGAGGACGGTCACCTCCGATGTACTTGGCTTGCCAGTTCTGTGGGCCTGGTTTCTTACTCCTGGGGGTTGGCTCTCTGCCCCAGGGGTCGCGATCTGGGTGCTTTTTCTGCAGCGGCGACTAATGGGCGTCCGTTTGTTGTAGCGATCGTTGTCTTCCCTCTGATTGGTGGGATCCTCTTCTTCCATCCCAGGGACGTCATCTGGACTGGAGGCTAACTCTATCTTCTCCTTTTGGGGCACTTGAAAGGACTGCACGCTTTGGTTAGTGCAGCCAACTTTTGGTCAGCTCCTGAACCTGCAGACGCAGCTCTGCAGAGGGTCATCATCCAGGGTCTGTGCGTCAGCCTCAGCAGGGCCTGAGGGAAGGATGCCGCCTCCTGGTGGTATGTAATGACTGGGCACCTAGGGGGCGCTGGACGGCTGACATTTGGTTCTGTAACGCCCGGAAGCCCTGTCTTTAAAGTCTGCAAAGCTCAAGTCAGGGTTTTGTTGGGCCATGATGCGCAGCTGTGACGTGGGGTGCTGGACAGGAGTCCCTCAACAAACTGCTCCTTTAACAATCTGTCTCCATTCTGCACGCTGTCTGGGTCAATCTGTTTATGGCCCACAGTGCCTCCTGAAGTTAAGAGCATAGTCCCGTATACTGTCCTGCATCCTCTTTTTGCACCCAAAGAACCTCATCTTTATTTTGCTGCAGTGCGGGTTCAAAGGTGCTCCTCAGCTTAGCCAGAATTTGCTTAACAGTCTCTTTATCAGTGTCCTGCTCTTGACTTTACTTCTCTTTGCGCTGCACCAGTTAACTGTCCAATGAGAATGTTCACTTTTTGGTTTTCAGACAGGGGGTAACATCAAATAAACTGCACAGTCTCTCCCTGAAATCGCTCAGGGTATACGGCTCCCCTGAGTATGTGGTAGCCAGGCCGCTCCCTGGTATATTGGCATTGAGAGCTGCAATTATAGGGACTGCTGCGGCAGTCACCAGATCTTGCTGCGCTCTGGGACTGTGGCTGCTCTGGCCTGCTGGTTCTGCTGTGCCATTGGAGCTGCGGCTGAACCTGACTCTGCATCTTGGCGGCGCTATGGGGGCTGCGCTGCGTCCGCCGCTATATCTTCTCCTGCATGAGACATTCTTTCCACCCCTAGTTAATCTTAGCCAGCTCTGCGTTTCCACTGGCTTACCAAGCTCGTCGGCGGTAGCGGTGCACCCGTGACTCCAGGCCTCAGCTCCCTGTCTCTGCAAGCTGCCGTTTTCGTGCAAGCACCCCACTTTTCCACGCTCTCACTCTGGCTCGCCCCCGACGGCATGCCTCTCTTCTCTTGCGCGCCTCGTGGTGCATATGGCGGCAACTTCCAAAACGTTTCTAGGCTAAATTCTCTGCACAAAACAGTTCAAAGTAGGCACACATGACCCGTATTCAGGGCTTGAAATCCTTTGTGATGCCAAAATGGATCGCCCCCAGGGCATGATGGTACGGTGTATTGAAGGGATGTGTCACAGCGGCAGTGACCCGGTCTGTGGCCCTGGGCGTCCAATAAAAGGGTAATATTTACAGGGGATGTTTAGAGTTTGTAGTAAGGTATTCATGATGCCACCTGTGGTATCTGGTCAATGGTGACCAGCGCTGCAGTGCAGATCCTCTGGGATAGATGGTGAGATGCAGCAGAGTTGGTACAACCTCCCACAGGTGAGGCTATGGGATCCCAGGGCAGGTAGATGTAGTAAAAGGTGGTAATGGTGCTGGGAGATGTAGCTGAGTGTAATAGGTGACGCAGAAAGAAACTGATAAACAGTCAGCGAGTTGCATTTTCCAAAGCTTTACTTACAGTTTTGCAGGCAAAGTATCCAGGGCATTGAATACAGATTGTACTGAAGTAGGTCAGCCTGAAATCAGTTGAGGATCCCCTTACTACAGGTGGGATGTGAGGTCTCCTTCCTAGCGCTGCTCTCTGAGGCACTGGCTGCTATAAGCTCCTTCCAAGTTCCTCTTTCTCTCTCTCTCTTATTTAAGTTGAACTACACTCTCATAACAGGCAGCTGTAACCTGTTTCAGGAATCACTCTCTCTTTGGTGGCTCCGGGTCATGTACGTTGCTGCCTTGAAAAAGAGTCTTAATTGGGACAGAGAACCTGCCGTCCTCTGCCCTCTGGATTCTGCTGCTGGGACTTTACTTCACCCTCAGATTCCCGGGGTCCGGTCTCCAGCGCTCAGACCTGGGAGTGAGCCCTGCTATGGCTCCTGTCCCCAGCTTGTCTCTTCCACGTCTTTCCTCTCTCATCCCTCCAGCTAGATTACTAACTCCTCCCCCAGCCAGAATATTCCAGGGAAGCTCCCCTCAAATCAGGTGTTTGAGCTCCCCCTACTGGTCTGGAGTCAGAAAAGGTGTTGCATGCTGTGTTACCTGCTAAGGGATCCCTCTTTGCTTTCAGGCATGACATCACCCTCCCCTGGAGGAAGGCAAGGTCACTGTGGCAGCCAAACTCCTGGGTCCCACATCTACAGCTGAGGTGGGACAGTCTGTCCATAGGACAACAATCAGTCATACACTGCACAAATCTGGCCTTTATGGAAGAGTGGCAAGAAGAAAGCCATTTCTCAAAGATATCCATAAAAAGTGTTGTTTGAAGTTTGCAACAAGCCACCTGGGAGACACACCAAACATGTGGAAGAAGGTGCTCTGGTCAGATGAAACCAAAATCAAACTTTTTGGCAACAATGCTAAACGATATGTTTGGCGTAAAGGCAACACAGTTCATCACCCTGAACACACCATCCCCACTGTAAAACATGGTGGTGGCAGCATCATGGTTTGGGCCTGCTTTTCTTCAGCAGGGACAGGGAAGATGGTTAAAATTGATGGGGAAAATGGATGGAGCCAAATACAGGACCATTCTTGAATAAAACCTGTTGGAGTCTGCAAAAGACCTGAGACTGGGACAGTGATTTGTCTTCCAACAAAACAATGATCCCAAACATAAAGCAAAATCTACAGTGGAATGGTTCACAAATAAACGTATCCAGGTGTTAGAATGGCCAAGTCAAAGTCCAGACCTGAATCCAATCGAGAATCTGTGGAAAGAGCTGAAAACTGCTGTTCACAAACGATCTCCATCCAACCTCACTGAGCTCGAGCTGTTTGCCAAGGAAGAATGGGCAAGAATTTCAGTCTCTCGATGTACAAAACTGATAGAGACATATCCCAAGCGACTTGCAGCTGTAATCGCAGCAAAAGTTGGCGCAACAAAGTATTAAGTTAAAGGGGCCAAATAATATTGCACACCCCACTTTTCAGTTTTTGTATTTCCACAAAAATTTAAAATAACCAATAAATTTCGTTCAACTTCACAATTGTGTCCTACTTGTTGTTGTTTCTTCACCAAAAATTTACATTTGGTATCTTTATGTTTGAAGCATGATATGTGGGAAAAGGTTGAAAAGTTCCAGGGAGCCGAATACTTTCGCAAGGCACTGTACATGTGTACATTTAGCAGAGCCTATTTTACGGCCACATTGCTTGTAAATTATAGTAACTCTTAATGGGCTATAAATGAGTTTTCTTTGCCTGTCATCCCCAGAAATAATTGTCACTCTTCTCCTTGCCCTGTTACTTGAATTGCACATAAGCCCAAATTCAAGTGAATGTGACTGTGTTGCAATGCCTGACATAGCCATGTGTGACACTGGGTAATCTCTTACACTCCCAAACAATTTAGGCAGGAGCCAGGGGACCGGTACACTCCTGAAGAAATAAGATCAAACAAACCCTATAACCCCTTAACGACCACCAATACGCCTTTTAACAGCGGCAGTTAAGGATAGTTAAACCACAGCGCCACTTTTTAATAGCGCTGAGGAATAAGGGTATAGCACCCCCCAGAGTCGGAATTTCTCAGGGGTCTTGGCTACCAGGGGTAGCCGAGACCCAGAGAACATGATTCGGGTCGGTTTTTACCAACCTCGATGTTGCAATCACCGTTATTAACAGTATAACGGCGACCAAAAAAAAAGTCCAATTTTCCATTTAATTTCTCTCTCCTCTGATGTGATTGCATCTGATGTGGTCCCCCAATCTCCCCCAGTACCTCCGTTGTACCTGCAACCCCCCGTGATGTCCCCTGGGCCACCGGCATCTTCTTCCAGGAGAAAAGGGTGGGGCATGCGCAGTGCGCCAGCCGAGATCTGCCGGCCGGCACCCGGCAACAATAGGACATTTTTCCTATTGGTTCATTTTGATCACTGTGATAGGGTCTATTACAGTGATCAAAATAAAAAAAATAGTAAACCAATCCGCTTTTTATCACCCCCTTAGTTAGCTAAAAATAATAAATTTAAAAAAAGTTTTTATTTTTTCATTTTTCAATTAGGGTTAGAGTTGGGCTAAAGTGAGTTGGGCTAAAGAGAGTTGGGTTAGGTTTGGGCTAAAGTTAAGGTTAGGGTCGGGCTAAAGTTAGGGTTAGGGTTGTGGCTATGGTTGGGATTACAGTTAGGGTTGGGATTAGGGTTAGGAGTGTGTTAGGGTTAGGTTTGTCATTAGGGTTGGGATTAGGGTTAGGGTTATGTTGGGGTTAGGGTTGTGGTTAGGGTTATGGTTAGGGTTATGTTAGGGTTGGGATTAAGGTTGAGGGTGTGTTGGGGTTAGGGTTGGAGTTAGAATTGGGGGTTTCCACTGTTTAGGTATATCGGGGGTCTCCAAACGCGACATGGCACCACCATTGATTCCAGACAATCTTGCGTTCAAAAAGTCAAACGGTGCGCCCTCCTTTCTGAGCCTTGCCATGCATCCAAACAGTGGCTTTTCCCCAAATATGGGGTATAGGCATACTCAGGAGAAATTGCACAACAAATTTTGAGGTCCATTTTCTCCTGATACCCTTGTGAAAATAAAAAAAAATGGTTTCAAAGTAAATTTTTTGTGAAAAAGTAAAATATTCATTTTTTCCTTCCACATTGCTTTAGTTCTCGTGAAGCCCCTGAAGGGTTAATAAACTTCTTGAATGTGGTTTTGCGCACCTTGTGGAGTGCAGTTTTTAGAATGGTGTCTCTTTTGGGTATTTTCCGTTATATTGACCCCCCAAACTCACTTCAAATGTGAGGTGGTCTCTAAAAAAATAGTTTTGTAAATTTTGTTGTAAAAAAAAGAAATCGTTGGTCAACTTTTAACTCTTATAACGTCCTAACGAAAAAAAATTATGTTTCCAAAATTGTGCTGATGTAAACTAGACATGTGGGAAATGTTATTTTTTAACTATTTTGTGTGACATCACTCTCTGCTTTAAGTGTACAGCAATTAAAAGTTTGAAAAATTGCAAAATTTTCAAAATTTTTGCCAAATTTCCATTTTTTCATAAATAATCGCAAGTTATATCAAAGAAATTTTACCACTAAAATGAAGTACAATATGTCATGAAAAAACCTTCTCAGAATCAGTGGGATCCATTGAAGCGTTCCAGATCTATAAGCTCTATAAACTGACAGTGGTCAGAATTCTAAAAATTGGCTTGGTCATTAAGTACCAAATTGGCTCTGTAACTAAGTGGATTAATGCGATGGAAATCTGAAAAAAATCCTAACTGATGGTGGAATTATAAAAGTAGCAACAATCAGGGAAAATGTTATCTGCCTGGAAGTATCGCTGTCCCTTTATGATAAATGCATTTTATTATTATTAAGCCGAGAAGTTTCTTTCTTGTAAAAATGATAATTAGCACAGAAAGAGTTAAGCATTTTCCATCTCAGCTCATTTGAAAGGCTAAAACAAAATCAATCATTGTGGCTTCATGGCAAATGAAATCTTCAAATGTGGTAGAGGCTCTGCTTTCAAAGCCGTACTATCTGCCAGACAATCTGGAATAATAGAAGTGAGCTTGGAGCTAATCTAGAGTTAATCTTTGTATTTGATGGACAGCCATGTTGCGGCAGGCCCTTTTGGCTGTCATGCATTAAATGTACCACTAATCAAACTAGGTGTGGTGCCCAGACATTTAATTGAATTAGTCAGTTGTGAAGGGCAGGGGCTTTCAGCTCCATTAGCTTATGCAAGTTGCCATCTGTAGTTATGACCAATGAAGCAACAGAGGAGGAAAATTCCTTCTTGGTACAAAACCACTGACACTGAGCATGACGAATCCTCCACATCGCAAACTCAAAAACATGTTGACATCTATTAGTCTATATTTAATCTCATCAGGCACATGTTCTGGAGATCTGACGATAATAATATATTTGTACCTGGCATATGTAATTCCAATTACTAACAGTCGCATGTCCTTGGTCCAGAAACATTGTGGTGCCCAGACGTGGATATATTACTCTTCACTGGCATGTTAGAGGAATAAATAAACAGATTTTATTCTTATTAAAGCAGAAGCTACTATGATAAGATTGGGTGGCTTACAATGCTGACACATGGGTATTAGCATGCCAAGTTCCAAACTATGGCATTAGCTATATAAATAGTTCTAGTGACATACTGCTTGAGAAGGAAAAATGTGTAATATCAAAAGTAATACATCTTTTAATGTCAGATAAACGTCATACACTTGGTAGAATTACATAGTTTATGCACAGTAGTCCCCATAGAAGAATGGAGTGATATTACGACTTCATGTAGCTTGATAGTTGTTGGGGTGTAATACAGCAACATACATTCCACTTATACTGTATGTTTTAATTAGAAATTTTGATCATATAGGTTTAGTAGATTCCAACATGTTTTCCAAAACTCACTAATTATTATTTTTGTCAACCTCATCTCCCCTGTTCTTTTATCTGCTTAAAATATGACATTTGTTATTACAGTGCTCCCTATGTTAAAGGGTGAGCATGTGATAACATTAAAGTGGAGACTACACTTTCAAAAAGCTTCAAAATAGTCTAAAGCAAATTATACCAGTCAGAGCATCCTAGATTTAGACCTGCTTCTCAATATTAAGAAGACAAAAATATAGACTACTGCTATGTACAACCGAGACAAATTTGAGATGGACGGCAACGAATTGGAAGTTATAAAGGACTTCAACCGACTCCGATCAATGGTCAACCAAGATGCAGCGACAACACTGGAAGAGAATATTACAAATATCAAAAGACTGACGGTCACTTCCAAACAGAAAGACAAGTGTGAACAGGTTCAAGCTAAGACAGCCACCTCCATATGTAACTAAGAAATTAAAACTGCACTCTGTAACTCTATGCAAACATGGAATATATGAAATTGGAATTGCATTGCTGCTATAGAAAATTAGTTAAAAATGAAGATACTCCCCATAAATTGGCCAGATCAGTTGGTATGGTAAGTAGGACCATATTGTAACTAGTGATGAACCCGTTCTACGCCCGGGTGGCAAGCATTTTTATAGGGACATGGTCTCCCATTCTGGTATGTGCTTCCCCCCTCCTATTCTGGTATGCATGGCACCCCTCATCCCTATCCTGATATGTATGGTCCCCTCACCCCCACCCAAATCTACTATGCATGGCACCCCATTCCTCATCCTGGTATGCAAGGTCACCTCCTGCCCAATCCTGGAATGCATGGTCCCCTCACCCCCCCAATTCTGGTATGAATGGTCCCGTCACCCCCAATTCTGGTATGAATGGTCCCCTCACCCCCCAATCCTGGTATGAATGGTCCCCTCACCCCCCAATCCTGGTATGAATGGTCCCCTCATCGCCCAATCCTGATGTGCATGGTCCGCTCACCCTCCAATCCTGATGTGCATGGTCCCCTCACCCCCCCAATCCTGATGTGCATGGTCCCCTCACCCCTCAATCCTGATGTGCATGGTCCCCTCACCCCCCAACCCTGATGTGCATGGTCCCCTCACCCCCCAACCCTGATGTGCATGGTCCTCTCACCCCCCAACCCTGATGTGCATGGTCCCCTCACCCCCCAATCCTGATGTGCATGGTCCCCTCACGCCCCAATCCTGATGTACATGGTCCGCTCACCCCCAATCCTGATGTGCATGGTCCCCTCACCCCCCAATCCTGATGTGCATGGTCCCCTCACCCCCCAATCCTGATGTGCATGGTCCCTTCACCCCCAAATCCTGATGTGCATGGTCCCCTCACTCCCCAATCCTGATGTGCATGGTCCCCTCACCGCTATTAAACTGCACAGATACCCCAAAAAAACCAAACATTTATACTCGCCTTTCATCCCTGTGCTCCAGCGCTGTTCCGTTCAGCTGGACGCCGGGTGAGGAGAGCGGCGCCGGAGTACGCGCATGCCCATACCGCGCGGTCCGGCGCCATATTGCTGAAGACACACTGTAAATGTGTCTTCAGCAAAATGGCGCCTGATAGCGCTATTGCGCATGCGCGATCCGACACGCACTCCTGGTCTCCTGCCCCGGAGAAGAGAAGCGCCGTGGCAACGCTCCTCCCGGTCAGGTAAGTATGTGAGTATGGCGCCGGAGATCGCGGTATGCATCCAGTACGCATACCGCGATCTCCGGCGCCATACAGAGTACTCACCGCTCCTGGTATGAATGGTCCCCTCATCGCCCAATCCTGATGTGCATGGTCCGCTCACCCTCCAATCCTGATGTGCATGGTCCCCTCACCCCCCCAATCCTGATGTGCATGGTCCCCTCACCCCCCAATCCTGATGTGCATGGTCCCCTCACCCCCCAATCCTGATGTGCATGGTCCCCTCACCCCCCAACCCTGATGTGCATGGTCATCTCACCCCCCAACCCTGATGTGCATGGTCCGCTCACCCCCAATCCTGATGTGCATGGTCCCCTCATCCCCAATCCTGATGTGCATGGTCCCCTCACCCCCCAATCCCGGTATGCACTATCCCCTCACCCACCAATCCTGGTATGAATGGTCACCTCCCGCCCAATCCTGGAATGCATGGTCCCCTCACCCCCAATTCTGGTATGAATGGTCCCCTCACCCCCCAATCCTGATATGCATGGTCCCCTCACCCCCCCAATCCTGATGTGCATGGTCCTCTCACCCCCCAATCCTGATGTGCATGGTCCGCTCACCCCCAATCCTGATGTGCATGGTCCCCTCATCCCCATTCCTGATGTGCGTGGCCCCCTTACCCCCCCAATCCTGATATGCGTGGTCCCCTCACCCCCCAATCCTGATGTGCATGGTCCCCTCATCCCCCAATCCTGACATGCATGGTCCCCTCACCCCCCAATCCTGACGTGCATGGTCCCCTCATCCCCCAATCCTGATGTGCATGGTCCCTTCACCCCCCAATCCTGATGTGCATGGTCCCCTCACCCCCCAATCCTTATGTGCATGGTCCCCTCAACCCCCCAATCCTGATGTGCATGGTCCCCTCATCCCCCCAATCCTGATGTGCATGGTCCCCTCACCCCCCAACCCTGATGTGCATGGTCCTCTCACCCCCCCAACCCTGATGTGCATGGTCCCCTCACCCCCCAATCCTGATGTGCATGGTCCCCTCATCCCCAATTCTGATGTGCAAGGCCCCCTCACCCCCCCAACCCTGATGTGCATGATCCGCTCACCCCCCAATCCTGATGTGCATGGTCCCTTCACACCCCCAACCCTGATGTGCATGGTCCCCTCACCCCCCAATCCTGATGTGCATGGTCCCCTCACCCCCAATCCTGATGTGCATGGTCCCTTCACCCCCCAATCCTGATGTGCATGGTCCCCTCACCCCCCAATCCTGATGTGCATGGTCCCCTCATCCACAACCCTGATGTGCATGGTCCCCTCACCCCCCAATCCTGACATGCATGGTCCCCTCACCCCCCAATCCTGACGTGCATGGTCCCCTCACCCCCCAATCCTGATGTGCATGGTCCCCTCACCCCCCAATCCTGATGTGCATGGTCCCTTCACCCCCCAATCCTGATGTGCATGGTCCCCTCACCCCCCAATCCTGATGTGCATGGTCCCCTCAACCCCCAATCCTGATGTGCATGGTCCCCTCACCCCCCCAATCCTGATGTGCATGGTCCCCTCACCCCCAACCTGATGTGCATGGTCCCCTCACCCCCCCCAACCCTGATGTGCATGGTCCCCTCACCCCCCAATCCTGATGTGCATGGTCCCCTTATCCCCAATTCTGATGTGCATGGCCCCCCCAACTGATGTGCATGGCCCCCACCCCCCAATCCTGATGTGCATGGTCCCCTTACCCCAATCCTGATGTGCATGGTCCCCTCACCCCCCCAATCCTGATGTGCATGGTCCCCTCACCCCCCAATCCTGATGTGCATGGTCCCCTCACCCACAATCCTGATGTGCATGGTCCCCTCACCCCCCAATCCTGATGTGCATGGTCCCCTCACCCCCCAATCCTGATGTGCATGGTCCCCTCATCCCCAATCCTGATGTGCATGGTCCTCTCACCCCCCCAACCCTGATGTGCATGGTCCCCTCACCCCCCAATCGTGACGTGCATGGTCCCCTCACCCCCCAATCCTGACGTGCATGGTCCCCTCACCCCCAATCCTGATGTGCATGGTCCCCTCACCCCCCAATCCTGATGTGCATGGTCCCTTCACCCCCCCAATCCTGATGTGCATGGTCCCTTCACCCCCAATCCTGATGTGCATGGTCCCCTCACCCCCCAATCCTGATGTGCATGGTCCCCTCACCCCCAATCCTGATGTGCATGGTCCCCTCACCCCCCAATCCTGATGTGCATGGTCCCCTCACCCCCAATCCTGATGTGCATGGTCGTCTCACCCCCCAACCCTGATGTGCATGGTCCCCTCACCCCCCAATCCTGATGTGCATGGTCCCCTCACCCCCCAATCCTGATGTGCATGATCCTCTCACCCCTCCAATCCTGATGTGCATGGTCCCCTCACCACCCAATCCTGATGTGCATGGTCCTCTCACCCCCCCAACCCTGATGTGCATGGTCCCCTCACCCCCCAATCCTGATGTGCATGGTCCCCTCATCCCCCAATCCTGATGTGCATGGTCCCCTCACCCCCCCAATCCTGATGTGCATGGTCCGCTCACCCCCAATCCTGATGTGCATGGTCCCCTCACCCCCCAATCCTGATATGCATGATCCTCTCACCCCCCCAATCCTGATGTGCATGATCCTCTCACCCCCCAATCCTGATGTGCATGGTCCCCTCACACCCCAATCCTGATGTGCATGGTCCCCTCACCCCCCCAATCCTGATGTGCATGGTCCACTCACCCCCCAATCCTGATGTGCATGGTCCGCTCACCCCCCAATCCTGATGTGCATGGTCCCCTCACCCCCCCAATCCTGATGTGCATGGTCCCCTCACCCCCCACCTCATATGTGCATGGTCCCCTCACCCCCCCAAATCCTGATGTGCATGGTCCCCTCACGCCCCCCATCCTGATGTGCATGGAACCCTCACGCCCCCCCATCCTGATGTGCATGGCCCCCTCACCCCCCAATCCAGATGTGCATGGTCCCCTCACGCCCCCCCTATCCTGATGTGCATGGCCCCCTCACCGCTATTAAACTGCACAGATACCCAAAAAAAAAAAACATTTATACTCACCTTTCATCCCTGTGCTCCAGCGCTGTTCCGTTCAGCTGGACGCCGGCGGAAGAGAGCGGCGCCGGAGTACGCGCAAGCCCATACCGCGCGGTCCGGCCCATATTGCTGAAGACACACTGTAAATGTGTCTTCAGCAAAATGGCGCCCGATAGCGCTATTGCGCATGCGCGATCCGACGCACACTCCTGGTCTCCTGCCCCGGGAGAGGAGACGCGCCGCGGCAACGCTCCTCCCGGTCAGGTAAGTATGTGAGTATGGCGCCGGAGATCGCGGTATGCATCCAGTACGCATACTGCTATCTCCGGCGCCATACAGAGTACTCACCTCTCTGGATGCCTCACTCTGTCTGGAGGCTTCAGACAGAGTGACGCTCCTACCGTTATATTATAGATATTAGACTTCTGATTGAGCACTCCACACATTAGTTTAAGGCGGTTTTAATCACAGCTTGATCCTACCTACCCATATAATTGTAGGCTTTTAGCCTGGGAGAGGTATCATATAAGGTTAGATTCCCAGCAAAGAAGGTCGCATTGTTGTTATCTGTTGGGAACACATAAATTGGCAAATTTATGTGCTAAGTATCTTCATTTTTAACTTGTTATCTACAGCAGCAATGCAGTTCCAATTTCATATATTCCATGTCTGCATACTATAGCATTACAGAGTGTAGCTTTAATTTGTTCAGTAAGAGATGAGATATGGGCAAATCAACAATGAAGTCACTGGACAAGGTCTTCTGTTGTGAATACTCTGGAGGCGACTTCTGAGCTGGGACTCCCTCTGGTGGTTGCTGAGGGTAATGAACTAATCGCTGAATTGCCTTCAGCTGGTTCTGAATGGTCTGATATAAGTGACCTGAACTCCCTTCAGCCTTGCCGGTAATCAATTGTTCTTCCACGTCTTGCTTGGAGCTCAGCTTGCATTCCTGCTCTCATTCAGATAAGTGATTTGCTGTTTTTTTTTTCCTCTGGTTGGATTTTCATGCTGGCTTGCTGCTTTGCAGTAGACTTCAGCCTGGTCCCCTTTTGGGACCTGACTCTGCAATTGTGCTCAGTTTTTGTTTGCACTTTTGCTCTGTTCCTATGTCACTTTTTATTTGCTGAATTGCTGTGTGTTACACCAGAGATCTGATTTAGGTGGTAGAGATCATGTGATCTCAGGTTTTTTGTTAATCAGAAGTGTTGGTATTTTTGTCAGGGTTTTTTTGGGTTGCAGTCAGAATTTTTCCTATCCTTTTCTATCTAGACAGATTGTCCCCAGCGTTTGCTCATTCTAATTTCTGTCTGTGTTCGTATTTTCTTCTGGTCTAACTGCCATTACATGTTTGGCGGCTTCCTATTTCTTTGGGGATTCTACTACGGGGCAGATAGCATTCATCTTTCTGCCTTTAGGTGTAGCTATCTCTCCGGCTGTGACGAGGCGTCTAGGATCACCGTAGGTACGCTCCACGGCTACTTCTAGTGTGGCGGTTAGTTTAGGGGTCCTGCAATCCAATAGTTTCCAGCCTCTCTGGTGTATTGCTTTTTAGGCTATTTTTTAAATCTCTCCTCAGTTACCGAAACATAACAGTATTACCGGCCAAACTGAAAATTATATGGTACTCAACAGAAGGGAAAAAAAAAAAATGGGAGTTGTTAGAAAAAATTTTTTTTCTCTGTTGCATTTTTTCCCTCTTTTTCTCTGGGTGCTGAGGAGGTTTTTTTTTTGTTTTTCCTCAATGGAGTTTGCGCAGTTGTCTGGCCATGTGGAGCAGTTTGCACTGAGGTTCAGAGTATTGCTACCTATCTTGCTAGGTTGCCAGTTGTGGAACCTAGGATCCCCATACTGTTATGAATGTGCTAGAGATGGTTTCTGAGCAGAGGCTCCCTCTGGTGGTTACAGACAGTACTGAGCCTTTCAGCGAGGAATGGCAATCTGGGATCGCTGACTGGTCTGATATATGGGAGGTTCCCTCCCATGATGGTTGCCAGTGATCAATTGTTCTTGTCTCAATTGTGGTTCCTGGTTCATTTGGAAGTTTGCTGAGTCTTGCCTGCATCTTCTGCTATCAGATAAGATATTTTCTGCTTTTATTTTTGTGCTTGCTTTTTGCATAGTTCTCTGCAATTCTGTGGAGGTCAGCCAGGTCCCCTCCGGGGGCTTGAGCTCCTCTCAGTTTATCTGAAGCCACTGTTATTTGTTCATTTGCTTTTTCCTGTTTTTTCAGTGGCTGCGGCTTAGTTTTGTTACACCAGAGATCTGATTTTAGGTGGTAGAGATCGTGTGATCTCAGGTGTTTTTGCAATCAGAAGAGTTGGTATTTTTTAGGGGTTTTTTTGGATTGCAGTGAGTATCCTTTCCTGTACTTTTCTGTCTAGACAGATTTGGCCCCAGCGTTTGCTCATTCTATTTTCTGTCTGTGTCCGTGCTTCTTCTTGTCTAACCACCATTACATGTTTGGGGGCTTCCTATTTCCTTTGGGGATCTGCTCCGAGGCAGATAGCTTTCATCTTTCTGCCTTTAGGTGTAGTTATATCTCAGGCTGTGACGAGGCGTCTAGGATCAATGTAGGAACGCTCCACGGCTATCTCTAGTTGTGTGGTTAGTTCAGGGTACTGCAATCCAATAGGTTCCAGCCTCTCTGGTTTATTGCCGTTTTTGCTTATTCTCCTCAGCTACCATAACACAACACCATACCAGATTTATTTTGGGGGATCGGTCTAAATTTCTGAATTTCAAAAATAACTGTAAGTTGTTTTTTGCTTTAAAGCCTAAGTCCTCAGGGAACGCAGCACAGCTGGTTCAAATTGTCATCTCTCTGCTGCGTGGCTACCCTCAGGATTGGGCTTTTTCCCTGACACCTGGGGATCCTGTTTTGAATGATGTTGATATTTTTTTTCAGGCTCTGGGGTTATTGTACGATGAACCTAATGTCACTGATCAAGCTGAAAAGACCTTGTTGGCATTAAATCAGGGTCGTGAAGACACTGAGCTGTACTGTCAGAAATTTCGAAAGTGGGCAGTCCTAACCAAATGGAATGATGATGCTTTGGCAGCCCTTTTTCGGAAGGGTCTGTCAGAAAATGTTAAAGACGTTATGGTGGGATTCCCTGTTCCCTCTGGTCTCAATGATTCTATGTCTTTGGCTATTCAAATTGACAGACGTTTGCGTGAGCGCAGAGGTATGCGTGAGATAGTGTTGCCTTGTGAGCCAGCTCCTGAACCCATGCAGTGTGATGGAGTGACTTCTGGGGCTCAGCGTCATGAGTTTCGAAAGCGCAATGGGTTATGTTTCTACTGTGGTGACGCTTCTCATGCTATTTCCGTCTGCCCTAAGCGGGGAAGACGTTTTGCGCGCTCAGTTGTCTTGGGTAGTGTTCAGACTAAATTTCTGTTGACTGTTACCCTGATTTGCTCCCTGTCCACATTTTCGGCTCAGGCTTTTGTTGATTCAGGAGCAGCTATTAACCTGATGGATTTTGACTTTGCCAAACGTTGTGGGTTTCCCATGATACCCCTGCGGAAGTCTATTCCTTTACTGGGCATTGATTCTACCCCTTTGGCGGAGAATAAACCCCAGTTTTCTACTCAGGTGATAATGAGGGTTGAACCAGATCATCAGGAGAGTTGCAAATTTCTGGTGTTGCATAATCTGCATGACATTATTGTACTGGGTTTCCCTTGGTTACAGACTCATAATCCTGTTTTGGACTGGAAATCTGTGTCTGTGACCAGTTGGGGCTGCCAATGTGTTAATACTGACACTCCTGTTTTATCTGCTCTCCCCAGTCTCAGGATGTCCCTGACTTTTTGACTGATTTTTCGGATGTGTTTAGTGAGAGTAAGTCTGCATCCTTACCTCCTCACAGGAGCTATGACTGCGCTATTGAGTTAGTGCCTGGTGGTAAATTTCCTAAAGGTCGCCTTTTTAATCTATCTGTACCTGAACACGATGCTATGCGATCTTATATCAAGGAGTCTTTGGAAAAGGGTCATATCAGACCATCCTCTTCACCCTTGGGCGCCGGTTTTTTCTTTGTGGCCAAAAAGGATGGTTCATTGAGGCCGTGTATTGATTATCGCCTCCTGAATAAAATCACTGTTAAATATCAATATCCGTTACCCTTGATTTCTGACCTATTTTCCAGAGTGAAAAGTGCTAGTTGGTTTACCAAGCTTGACCTCAGGGGAGCGTATAACCTTATTCGCATTAAGCATGGGGATGAATGGAAGATGGCGTTTAATACCCCACAGGGGCATTTTGAGTACCTAGTGATGCCTTTTGGGCTTACTAATGCCCCTTCTGTCTTCCAATCCTTCATGAATGATATTTTCAGGGATTTTGTGGATAAATTTCTGATTGTTTATTTGGATGATATCTTAATTTTTTCCAACGACTGGGACTCTCATGTGAAACATGTTCGGACTGTGTTCCAGATTTTGAGAGAGAATGCACTGTATGTGAAGGGATCAAAGTGTCTTTTTGGCGTACAGAAGGTCTCATTTCTGGGATTCATTTTGTCTCCGTCTGTTATTGAAATTGACCCGGTCAAGGTTCAGGCCATCTGTGACTGGGTTCAACCTACTTCATTGAAGGCTCTTCAGAGATTTTTGGGTTTTGCCAATTTTTATCGTAAATTTATTGGTAATTTCTCCGGTATTGTTAAACCATTGACTGATTTGACCAAAAAGGGTTCCGATATGGTGAATTGGCCTCCTGAGGCAGTTTCTGCGTTTCAGGAACTTAAGCAGAGATTCATTTCTGCTCCTGTTCTACGGCAGCCTGATGTTTCTCTGCCGTTTCAGGTGGAGGTTGATGCCTCTGAGATTGGGGCAGGTGCCGTTTTGTCCCAAAGGGATCCAGAGACCTCTAAGAGTAACCCTTGTGCCTTTTTCTCTCGAAAATTTTCTCCTACTGAACGTAATTATGACGTGGGTAATCGGGAGTTATTGGCCATGAAGTGGGCCTTTGAAGAGTGGAGACATTGGCTGGAAGGAGCCAAACATCAGGTGGTGGTCCTCACGGACCATAAGAACCTGGTTTATCTCGAATCAGCCAAGCGACTTAATCCTAGACAGGCCAGGTGGGCCTTGTTTTTCACACGTTTTAATTTTGTGGTTTCTTTTCTTCCAGGCACTAAGAATGTTAAGGCGGATGCCCTCTCTAGGAGTTTCGTTGCAGATTCTCCTGAGTTATCTGATCCTGCTGTTATTTTGAAAGAGGGTGTAGTTCTTTCTGCTATCTCACCCAATTTGAGACTGGCTCTGGAGGGGTGTCAGGAGGATAAATCTGAACGCTGCCTTGTTGGGAAATTGTTTGTCCCAGACCAGTGGAAGAAGAGTGTGATGTCTGAGATTCATTGTTCCGCGTTGGCTGGTCATCCCGGGATTTTTGGTACCAGAGACTTGGTGAGTCGGTCCTTTTGGTGGCCTACTTTGTCTCGTGACGTCAGGGACTTTGTGCAGTCCTGTGGGACTTGCTCTCGTTCCAAACCTTGCTCTCGTTCTAGTGGTTTGTTAGTGCCATTACCTGTACCAAGAGGCCATGGACCCATATTTCTATGGATTTTATTTCCAACCTCCCTGTCTCTCAGAGAATGACCGTTACCTGGGTAATCTGTGATAGGTTTTCCAAGATGACACATCTTGTGCCATTACCTAAGTTGCCTTCCTCCTCCGAATTGGTGCCTTTGTTCTTTCAGCACGTGGTTCGGTTACATGGCATTCCGGAGAACATTGTGTCTGACAGAGGAGTCCAGTTTGTTTCCAGATTTTGGAGGACATTTTGTTCTAAACTTGGTGTTCAGTTATCTTTCTCCTCTGCATTTCACCCTCAGACCAATGGACAAACCGAGAGAACAAACCAGACCTTGGATACTTATTTGAGATGTTTTGTGTCTGCTGATCAAGATGACTGGGTCTCTTTTTTGTCTTTGGCTGAGTTTGCTCTTAATAATAGGGCTAGCTCTGCCACCTTGATGTCTCCATTTTTCTGCAATTTTGGGTTTCACCCTCGATTTTCTTCAGAACAGGCGGAGGCTTCAGTCTGTCCGGGGGTTGACTCTATTGTGGAGCGTATGCAAAAGATTTGGGACCAGGTAGTAGAGAGGTTGTTTCTCTCTCAAGAGAAGGCCCAGCTTTTTGCCAACCGACATAGGACTGATGATCCTCGTTTTAAAGTGGGGGGCTTGGTTTGGTTGTCCTCAAGAAATATCCCTATGAAGGTTGCATTTCCAAAATTTAAGCCAAGGTTCATTGGACCTTATAAGATCATGGAAATTCTTAATCCGGTTTCCTTCCGTTTGCTTCTTCCAGGGACATTTAAGATCCATAACGTGTTCCACAAGTCCTTATTGAAGAGGTTTGTCGAGCCAGTGGTTCCTATGGCTGCGCCTCCCGACCCTGTTTTGGTTGAGGGCAATTTGGAGTATGTGGTTGAGAAAATATTGGATTCTCGTTTTGCTTGACGGAATCTCCAGTATTTGGTTAAGTGGAGAGGTTATGGTCAGGAGGACAATTCTTGGGTGTTTGCTTCGGACATCCATGCTGGGAGACTGATCCGTGCCTATCATCAAGCTCATCCTGATCGGCCTGGTTGCGCAGGTGAGGGTTCGGTGAACTCCCTTCAGCCTTGCCGGTAATCAATTGTTCTTCCACGTCTTGCTTGCAGCTCAGCTTGCATTCCTGCTCTCATTCAGATAAGTGATTTGCTGTTTTTTAATTCTTCTGGTTGGATTTTCTTGCTGGTTTGCTTCTTTGCAGTAGACTTCAGCCTGTTCCCCTTTTTGGCCTGGCTCTGCAATTGTGCTCAGTTTTTGTTTGCACTTTTGCTCTGTTCCTGTTACTTTTTATTTGCTGAATTGCTGTGTATTACACCAGAGATCTGATTTAGGTGGTAGAGATCATGTGATCTCAGGTTTTTTTGTTAATCAGAAGTGTTGGTATTTTTGTCAGGGTTTTTTTGGGTTGCAGTCAGAATTCTTTCCTATACTTTTCTATCTAGACAGGTTGGGCCCCAGCGTTTGCTCATTCTATTTTCTGTCTGTGTTCGTATTTTCTTCTGGTCTAACCGCCATTACATGTTTGGGGGCTTCCTATTTCTTTGGGGATTCTACTACAGGGCAGATAGCATTCATCTTTTTGCCTTTAGGTGTAGCTATCTCTCCAGCTGTGACGAGGCATCTAGGATCACCGTAGGTACGCTCCACGGCTACTTCTAGTGTGGCGGTTAGTTTAGGGTCCTGTAATCCAATAGTTTCCAGCCTCTCTGGTGTATTGCTTTTTTGGCTATTATTGCAATCTCTCCTCAGCTACCGAAACATAACAGTCTTCAAATCGAGGAACATTTAATTGGTAATAAAGATACGGCTTGTACATAGTTTGGTCTTTTCTGTTGTAAAATACGGAGGCAAAACCTGAACAATAAAAACAAGACAGAAGAAGAATCGAGGCCTTCAAAATGTCGTGCTGTAGAAGGATGATATCAATACCATGGATGGCAAGAAGAATAAATCAATTTTGAAAAAAATTAAGCCAGACAAGTAATTTGTAGCAACCATCATCAACCTATGACTTGCCTACTTAGGACACCTCATATGAAGTCTTCAGTCACTGGAGAAAGACATAATGGTCAGAAGAATAGAAGAAACAAGACAAAGATTAAGACCAGCAATATTTATCCATCAAGTCACCATGTCTCGAGATCGAGCTGAAGGCCGTTAAAATAAAAATAAATTTTTAGAACATTAACACTAGGACTACTGGACTCGTGACCCCGCCTAGAACTTCTGAAAGGAGTCATTTTGACTCCTTGCTTGTTTTCGTTTATTTTTAGAGTTTCATTTGTGGTTATTTATTAATAATTATATTTTTTGTAATGTATTATTATTGTGAGATCCAACAGTAATGCTTTTGATTGTTTTTTTTCTGCTTTTCTTATTTTTCTACAGAAAATAACAATAATTATAATAGACGTTTTTCAAACATTTTTTTTTATTCAAGTGCACACATATAAACAACAACTGAAGAACAAAAAGCAGAGAAAATGTAGGTGGAGGAGCATAAAAATGAAAATATGGCGCAGAATTCACCTTCTAAACATTTGGTGTTTCGCATTTTAGGCATTGCCTTTGATTTATGGCAGTACATTGCCCACACAAAGACTTACCACAAGTCTTACAATTGCCGACAGATCTATTTTTCTTGCACTTTTCTTTGATCTGGCAAAATTTTGTTTGAACCATCACTTCTGAGCATGTAGAAACTAGGGACGTGGAACCCTTTTCCCTATCTGTGACATAAGGACCACTCAACTCTCTCACAAGCGTTTGCAAAAATGCCTTGCGTGACATTTTTTGGTGGGTTATCTCATTGAATATTATCCATGCATTTATACCCGCAAAGTCTAAGGCATTTTCAAATGCATGAACAGGCCATCTCCTTGTGCATGTTCGTGTGGTATATTTTCGTGCCATCTGATCCACTACATCTACTCCATATTTTGTTTCATTGTAAAACTTTACCGTTTCTGGAGTTTTTTTAGCGGAATCAGACGCAACAACAACATCTGGATGGACGGAACTCAAAATGACAACATTTTTGTTGGGCTTTCCTTGATATACTGTAAGTGTAAAATTGTCTTCATTTCTAAACACTTTAGTGTTGTACAATTCCTCTTTCATGGATTTTATTTCTTTAGGCACTTCTCGCCTTATGTCAGTATTCCGGGTTTTCTAGGTAACTTTGTCAATGATTTTGCCCTTTGTTAAAATGGAGTTTGCTGTTTTCTGTGCCCTACTTCCTGTTCGTTTGTTTAAAACCTGGCTCAGGTGCTGGCTTCACTGCTGGAGTATTCTGCTTCCGTTTCCCTGCAACCCAGCTGCTTTGTTCCTCACAGATCTTTTGTGTATTTACCAGGAAAGTGCATAACCTTATCTTCAGGTGTTTCTCAGCCACAGCAGTTTCTACCCATGGCTCTGGACATTCTCTGCATACGTAAGTTGCACATATTGTGTTATCACTAAACTGTTGACTTGGGAATTTAACCCTTGGTTCACTCCTTCTGATAAGAACTGTGTTTCTGAACTGTTGCTGTTTAACCCTTCGTGCATTACCTCTGGTGAGAGCTGTTGGAACTGTTACTGGAACCTTACTGACATATGAACTTGTTGTTGGACTTCACTGAATTAAGCCACAACTGAGATTAACTTGTTCCTGGACCTCCCTGTGTTTTCTGCATACCTGGATCTGACTCTTCACACACCAGCAGTGTGTAAATCCAGCCACGTTACCTGTGCATCAGACTTACCTTGTGGTCACATTTGTGTGAGGACTCCGTCGTAAGAACTTTACCACCCTCGCTATAGAGGTTCAAAGACTTATATATCCGGATTCATATAACTGGACTTGTGTATATATATATGGACTCATTGCATGTCACTACGGGTTGTTTGAATATTGTTTTTGGGTGTTTTGCTGTTTCACAAATACATTATTTGCATTCAAAGAAACCCGTCTCTGATTGTTCATTGCCCCACGCTATCAGAATCCTCGAGTTCCTACAATAGTATTACACCTTATCTTGTTCAGTGTTCCCACGATGGTTGTTCCTTTGCTTTTTAGCTGTTTAGCTAATTTTACTGAAGTAAAATAATTATCGGTTGTAACATTGCGATCTTTTTTCAAAAACGGGTCCAATAACTTCATTACCACATGGTCAGCTAAACGGTCCTCAGCACGGCGTGTGTCATCTTTGCCTAGATAAGGGAAGCCATTTGCCAGATATTTGCTCTCCTTATCAACAGCTAGCCAATATTTGTGGCCATATTTATCTGGTTTGGAAGGCATGTACTGCGTGAATGGACACCTAGTTTTGCTTGGGAAAAGTTGCTCATCCACCGTTATGTATGGGCCAGGTTTGTAACACGCAATACAATTTTCAATAAACCTGTCCCACACAGTAGAAAATAGAGCAAACTTGTCCGTTTGCAGTCTCTCCGATCGAGTAGATTTCTCATCAAATCTGAGAAACCTCATAATTTCAACAAAGCGGTCCCTAGACATTGTCGCTTTGCAAAACGGTATTCCCCAGTCATTACACCAAATACTGCTAATCGAGTGACGGTTCGTGCCAGATATTCCACGAGCATAGAATATCGCAATGAATGCATCTAGCTCCTCATCAGATAGAGTAAACTGTAAATTATTGTTCCTGCATGCTTCTGCAAGCGTACAGTTCTTTATATGTGTCAATATATATGAATCAAAAATTAGCATAAGATAAGAGCCTAGAGTAAACAAGCTATTTTGTTCAGCATTACACAGTAATACAAGCAGGTAAAACACAAGGAAAATGTGAAAAGTTGACATGTAAATTGAACTACATCTATATGAACATCAGGGTAAATAAGACAGAGTGAAAAAATTATGCACAAAACTTTATAGCAACATTTAGTGACAAAAGGACCTCAAAATATAGTAGGGAGTCAAAATGACTCCCTTCAGTAGTTCTTGGTAAATTTTGAAAAAAATGCGCAAATTTTTCACCAAAATTATTTATTCTCACAAAATCTTTTTTCACATCATATTTGAGGAAAAGTCACCGAGTTTCAAGCCGGAATTCTGAAAAATGTAGTCACAGAAGAGAAATAAAAAACGAAAGGAGTCAAAATGACTCCATCAGTAGTTCTAGTGTTAAAGAGGTTGTCTACTACTTTTTCATTGATAGCTTATCCTTAGGATAGGTCATCAATGTCTGACCGGCCGGGGTCTGACACCCGGCACCCCTGCTGATTAGTGGTGTCGGTGGTGGCCGCTGTCTGGAAGCACTCACTTGCTGAGCTGCGCCATCTACTGTAGTGGCTGTTGCAGGGTACTGCACATCTGTCTCCTATTGAGTTGAATAGGAAGTGGATGTAAAGTACCCTGTGGCAACCACTGCAAGTAGGCAGAGCAGCTTGGAAAGTGAGTACTTCCAGCCACCAACACTGATACCATCTGCTCAGCCGAGGTGCCGGGTGTCGGACCCCGGCTGATCAGACCTTGATGACCTATCCTCGGGATATATCATCAATATAAAAGTAGTGGATAACCTCTTTAACAGTCTCCATTATAGTTTTGGGGGAGAAGGAAGCAGGAATAGGACATTTCTGAATGAAGAGAAAAAAATTCTAGCTCACCTGTCAATGCATCTTGATAACCATGGGAGCATAGACCCGCTGTGTCAGGGCGTAAAACATCCAAGGAAAGGCATTCAGCTCAACCAATTTAGTGAAAAACAAATTTTATTCACCAAATCTTCATACATAGAGGATAAAAATCTTCAGTACAGTGGCAGACAAGTGATGATATTGACGCGTTTCTGGAGACTAAGCTCCCTTAATTATGATATGATCATATCATGGGATATGGGATCCCAGGTCTGGGATCTCCTCCCAGACCGGGACTAAAGCATTCGTCAACTCCTTGACAGTCTGTAGTGCAACGTGACGTTAGTGGATGGGGAACGGGCAGACCAGTCCATAGCTTCAATAGCTTCATCTTGCAGGAACTGCTGACACACTCCAGCCACATGAGGTCTGGCAGTGGGTCAGTAATGGTGTGGGGTGGCATTTCTTTGGAGGGCTACACAGCCCTCCATGTGCTCGCCAGAGGTAGCCTGACTGCCTTTAGGTACCGAGATGAGATCCTCAGACCCCTTGTGAGACCATATGCTGATGCAGTTGGCCCTGGGTTCCTCCTAATTCAGGACAATGCCAGACCTCATGTGGCTGGAGTGTGTCAGCAGTTCCTGCAAGATGAAGGCATTGAAGCTATGGACTGGAATGCCCGTTCCAAAGACCTGAATCCAGTTGAGCACATCTTGGACATCATGTCTCGTTCCATCCACCAACGTCACGTTGCACCACAGACTGTCCAGGAGTTGACGGATGCTTTAGTCAAGATCTGGGAGAAGATCCCTCAGGAGAACATCCGCAACCTCATCAGGAGCATGCCCAGGCGTTGTAGGGAGGTCATACAGGCACGTGGAGGCCACACACAATACTGAGCATCATTTTGACTTGTTTCCACTTTAATTTTGTCTTGTTTTGATTTTCATTTAGACTTGTTTCCACTTTCATTTTTGGGGTCTCTCCAAATCCAGGCCTCCATTGGTTCAAAAATTTGATTTCCATTGATGATTTTTGTGTGATTATGTTGACAGCACATTCAACTTTGTACAGAACAAAGTATTTAATGAGAATATTTCATTCATTTAGATCTAGGATGTGTTATTTGAGTGTTCCCTTTATTTTTTTGAGCAGTGTATATATAATTAATGTGCAATGCACTATGGTGCATTGGAAAAATACATGCTGGGATCAGCTTGGTCATTATGGCAACTGCTCCTGTTTTTATTTGCGCTAACATTTACACATCTCCAACAAGTTACATTAGAAAATTACATAACATAATACAATGACTTAGCTTTATTTACACTATACTGGAAAAACAAACATTTAAGTACATTTCTTATGGTTTATATATTTACATGTAGGAAATGTTACGACTTGATGTGTTTTAGTGAATTTAGTTGGATTTTGCAGTAAATGAGAATTGGGACAAAGATTGCACATTAGCAAATCCACTGGGAAGGGGAGAGTTTCATGTGCTTGTTTCTTCGGGTTTTCCTTATGACATTTATTAGGCTCTAGGGATAGTAATTTTTTGGATAGAAAGCAAGTAAGGAGTGGTGGTGGTGGGGTCAGGTAGACAATTATGTCTTCAGCCTATGCTTGTTTTTATAGATAATGGTCAGCACTTAAACAATAATCTCCTCTAATAGGCTTGATATTTTAGGATTTCTGAAAAAAATAAATAAGAGAAGACAGGGAACTTTTGAGCAAATTGGGTTGTGTCTTCCTACAGCAGTTCATACATGGAATCCATATGTGCGTATTTAATAAAATCTACCTATGCCTCTGACCCAGTATCACACTAACTTAGCACACTAATGGACAATAAGCTGGGTTTGTAACCTTGCTTTTAGAACAGATACAGTATATTATGGTAGTATTGTTCTCAGGTTACTGAGTGGATACAGCTTTATTAATTGCTTTGCATATTTCTGGAAATATTAGAAGTGCTGGAAAGTTATCCATGGCTGTGTCAAGTAGTGACAAGGGACTGTGGGCACCTACCCAATCCCTCGAACTAGGGGCGCCCTAAGCGATCCATGTCCCCCATATAATCCGTGATGGTGGAGATGCCGGGGTCTCGTACCTTGCTATGCTTCTATCTTACCCTTATCTGTCCTCCTAGTAAGGGAGGTGTGAGGCCAAAGTGTATAGGCAAACACTAACCAGACAGACAGGGGTAAACAGACAGGGAAAAAAGCACACAACAATCATACAAATACACTCACAAAACAACAGTGAAAAACAGGGGAGGAATAAGAAGAAAGAAACCAAGTGGGAGAGGATATGGATAAACATGCAAACCAACCCCACACAGCAATCTCCTGAATAATTCTCCATCCGCCTACTTCAAGCACTGAACTCTCTCCTTCAACTCCAAACCAGGTACTGATAACTATCACTGGCCAAGTCAGAAGCAAAGAAGAGGGTTGTTATACCTGCTGGCAGCGTCGGACTGGGACACCTTGGGCCCACCAGAGAAAATCATTCTTTTGGCCCACTATGTACCTACATAGAAATAAATACAAGACCACCAATTGTTCGGTAAAACATGCTAATATCAGAGTATAATATAAGGTAGTACATGTCTTAACTATGCAGCAAGGGTTGGGGTAGCCCCCTCATAGAATATAAAGTAGCGCCCTCATAGAATATAATACAGCCCTCATATAGTATAATGTAGCCCCCCTCATAGAATATAATGCAGCCTCCCCATAGAATATAATGTGGTCCCCTCATAGGGTATAATTTGGCCAAATTTTATACTAAGCGTCTCAAAAATTTTTTCCTAATATTCAAAAGCCGTATTGCTATTCATATTTTATATATTTCGCATTGACATGCTTTAGCATGATAGAGTGCAACCTTTTTCAGTATATTGTATATGGAGGTAGCACCTCCTGGTATGCACCTATTTACACTAGTCTGGATGTGTCAGTTTTTTTCATTTGTATGTTAGCTTACTGACCGAGCACTCCGCCCTTCAACATGATTTTAATTATAGTATGTTCCTACTTACCCATAAATGCAGGCATTGCTGAGAGAGGAGTCCACATTCACCCAGGAATTCAGACAACAGCCTAGGAGAGGCATTCACACACGTAGGGACCCATCAGTTGTTGAGGTCACCTTGACGATGGTTGATGGGCAGCTATAATTTGGCCAAATTTTATGCTAAGCGTCTCAATTTTTTTTCCTAATATTCAAAAGCCGTATTGCTATTCATATTTCATATATTTCACATTGACATGCTTTAGCATGATAGAGTGCAACTTTTTTTGTATATTGTATATGGAGGTAGCTCCTCCTGGTATGCACCTATTCACACTAGTCTGGATGTGCCAGTCATTTTTTTGTCATTCATTCACTCATATAGTATAATGCAGCCCACTCATAGGGTATAATGCAGCCCCTCCACAGAATATAATGCAGCCTCCTCATAGGGTATGATGTAGCCCCCTCATAAGGTGTAATGCAGCCCCCCTCATAGGATATAGGTATGATGTCAATACAGTTGAATGCGTGAATGCGTTGTGCACTGGAGGCAGCACTGGCGCCGGGCCCCCTTGACTTATGGGCCCCATATTGGCCACGTGGGCTGGGGCCCCTGGGGGAGCGGGGACCCTGGTCTGCCGACCCTGATAGCGGGCAGTGGTGGCGGGCAGCTCGCTAGTAAAATGAAATGAATATTCACTCCTCTCCACGCTCATGAGGTCTTGGGGAAGAGTGTATTAATTTCTCTTTAGCAGCAGAGACAGACTTTAGCCGCAGCAGCTGGCTTTTGCCTCCTGTCACCTGCTGCTGCTCTGCTGGAATCGAGCGGGCCCCCCTGACTCACGGGCCCCATAGTAGCTGCGTGGTGTGCCGCTATTAGCGACACACCACTGGCTGGGGGCCATTGGAGCATTGAAGGCCCTACGTAGCTGCCGGCCCTGTATGCCAGCAGGTGTCAGTACCTGAGCCCACCGGAGAATCCTCCGGTTCTCCGGTGGGCCAGTCCGACCCTGCATACTGGGAGTAATTAACTCAGAACAGTTGTACAACCCAAGACTGATAACTCCAGGAGTGCAGCTAAGCAGTTTAACCCTTGCAGTACCAGAGCAAAGAATGCCAGAAATGCTAGTTCGACAGTGAAGCAGTTCTAACTACTGCAGGTATATGTCACCAGACGCTGCATTCGACACTCTGTCTCGGTATCCCTGTTACAAGCAGCTTATCCACACTTACATTGGACTAAGAATCAAGGGATTGTTTTCTTTAGTTACCCACAGAACTTGGTATCCTATATTCATGGAAACGGTCTCAATCAGGACATTGGTACAGATGAACATTTGCATTATCTGCTAGCGTAAGCAAAAAATGGAAAAAAATTCTGTTTCTACAAAGTAAATGACATTTCTTCACCCAATGTATACCCATAACTAAAAATGTACCCAAGAGGAGTAATTATTCCTTTATAGGGTGTAGTCAGACGGCCATATAGCAGAGATCGTAACGTAGTGCACAGATAGGCTGGTGGCTCTCCAGACCCGAGCGTGACAGCTTTTTGTATTTTCATGCAGCTGTGACGCTCGGGTCGGGTGAACTGCCAGCCAGTCTGTGCACTGTGTTCCGATCTCCATCCGATTTATCTGGCCATCTGACTGCGTCCATAAATGAAGCAGCGAGTCAGCATCAGGACTACAAAGTATAAATGCTAAGCTACAAATTTCTGCATTTTTTCAGCTCTAAATTGCGTACAAAAGAAGAGACCTGTCAATCACTTGCAGCAAGGCGAGGACTACAACAAAGAAAAACATACTTGGTTGCAATCGTGCAGCCAGGGTCTGATTCATGCTGCATGTGGACTGGGCAACATGAATTGAGTGACCGGTTCCATTTGAAGATAAATCTGTATTTAATTTCTCCTCTTGGTAAATACATACAGATATAATGTTAGCATTAGCATGTAAAGGGGTTGTCCAGAAAATCCAAGCTGTGTAACAAAAACAGAGCTTCAACCTCTCCAATTATTCTGCATAGATTTTTAGATTTTCTATGAAAATAGGATGATCAGAAGATTGGGTATAACTACTGTACATGATAGCGCAGACAGCAGCAATTAAAGTTTTGGTACGATGCCCTAAGGTTACTTGCTACATCCCACACCACATTATATGGAGGGTATCAAGAGAACATCACATATACCAGACGAGAATGTAATCGCTCTCCAGCTTTTTCTGTTGTGACATTATTCATTCATCACACTCAATATTTGATCTAGCCACAATGCCGTCTTCATATTTGTAGGGATTTTTTTTAATATCGCACCATATTTTATTTCCCCCAGTATGAATTATTTGTTTACTTGTATCCTGCGAGCTGACCGAGCGGCCGAATAGCTTTAATTTAGAGACACTTGACGTTCCTGAAAGCGGTGACAGATGAGGGAAGACCAGAGTATTAATCGCCTCTCACAGCTACCACCGCTGTCTTAGGTCTGCAGGAAAATTAAACAAGGGACATGAATATTACGGACATAGAAATGACTCCTGTGTACGCTGAGCTCATGGACAAACAGGCATAGAATCAGAGGAGCAGACTTGTACAGACCATAAATTATCAACCGTTAACATAGAGGCCAAAATGCAGCTGGGAACATTTTTGCACAGCCATGTTTTCACACTGTCAAACTACTGTTCTAAAAATCTGCAAGTTCTATAAAATTCTCCCTAAGGGATGTTCCATTTTCAAGTTTCTTCAGTCCATTGGCTTGCGCTAGCTGAAGATAATAAATCAGCATTCAGGCACAGTCAGACTTCAGTCTTTAATGTACGTGATCCATTCATGTATTTTACAGATGGAACTCGTACCTATTATAGTCTATGGGGCTGTTCACATATCCTTGCACTATTTCGTGGACCAACTGGTTTGGACATAAATGCGGAAACACATGCTTTCCCATGCAAGTCTATAGGTCTTTGAAAAAATTATTCAGCATTCGGATACCATCCATGTGCTGGCCATTTTTCACAGACGTTTGGAAAGAAGAAGCTTGAGAAACCTCCATCAGTTTTTCTTGGCATAAAAAAACGATGAAACTCTGATGGTGAAAACTGATTCGCTGACCAAAGTCTGATTAAAGACACTGATGAAACTCACACTGCTTTTTTGTGTATGAGAAAAATCGCTGTTATTCATCTGATTGAACCCTTACTTGTCTTTTCTACAGGGTTGGTTTTCCGCCACTACTCCCAGTGATTATTTAGAGGCTTCATTGGTGACAACATGACTACAGCACAAGTGACCACTGCAGCTAATCACTATATTTAACACCTCTGCAATGTAGATAACAGGAGCTGCTGAGCCTAACGATTGGTTGTAGTGCCCGAGATTTATTTTAATTTTTTTGTAGGTAGCACAAACCTATGGGTTAAAGAAATCGAAATCCGAAAACCTCTTAATTGTCTTTACATCATAAATTAATTACAATGGTGGTAGGTATTTTGAGCCTTTCCTTTTGGTAAATTGTAACTTGATACTCTGATCAAGCATTTCTATTTGTATATGACTTCAACGCTTGCAATGTTTTGATATTGGCAGATGACTTTTGTCACCATAATCCTGACAATGGTCATTACATCCAATGTCACAAGAGCAACATGGGAGCAGAAAAAGGGTAAGACACCCTGTACACTGTGCTGAGGGCTCTAATTGGACTACAACACTATGTAAGTGAATGAAGCGGACAGGCTTTCTTTCCTCTCTGAAGCTGTAAGCTTTCTGATGAACAGTATCTGATTTTGAGAATGATGGGTGGCGGCCAATGGCCAATCTTCTTATTAGTATATCTATCCAGCTATGTAGTGATAGATACTTCACATTTATATGGAGGCTGACAGTTGCCTTACAAAGATGGGATCCTGGGTTGGATCATCGATCAACCCATCCAACCAAAAGTAACATCTGTATGGAGTTTGCATATTCTGATGTGTTTTCTTGGGTTTCCCATGGCTACACCAGTTTCCTCCCATACAACGAAAACTTACTTGTGAGTTAATTTTAAAATTAAGACTGTGAACCCATGATGACAGGGTGATGACAATCTCTGTACAATACTGTAAAATATGTTGGCTCTGAAGAATTCAAGGAACCTGTTAAAGCACTCCGAAGGCTTACCTATAACTACCGTACCAGGGCTCCCTAATAGTTATGCATCATTTGTCATACTAGTCTCCTCATATAGGACAGAGGGACCTTTTGTGCTCTGAGGGCCCAATTCATCAAAGTTTTCACACCAGAATTCTGTCATAAAAGCCTTGAAAAGTCACAAAATTTGTGAATAAATTGTGTGGCTTTTGCCATTTTCATGCCAGTTTCTTGCAATTCTGACAAAATGGGAAAAGCAGGGTTGGGACATGGGTGCAGCAAGGGCGAGATGCCACAGCCCCTCTAATTCTTGATGATCTATGGCGTTCCCTAAGCCAGAAATCTCACTCCAGCACCTGACTTGAGTGAGATTTCTGGCGTAGTGCACTGAGGTGCATGCCACTCATCAGATGCTCAGAATTCAAGAAACTTCTTCATGAAACACGAGCGTCTGACCCCAGCACACCCCTCAAGATCGCTGTGAACAATGCTGGTCTTGATGAATCGGGCCCTGTGTCTCCAATGATTAGGTGCAACAAGAACCTCTTCAACCTGTAAATTTACGCCCCTACTGTCATGGGTGCATCGCCACGAAGATTGTCGCGATTGCACATTCTGACTTCTCGCAGCTGAGTTGCTGTTTCTTTGTGTTTGGTAATGAGGGAGTTAATTTTAGGACTAGTCAGGACCCCAGTTTAGGGTCAGCATAGACCCTGGTCCACCTCTAGCCAAAGACAGCGTGAAAAGGAGTCAGTATTGACCCACAGGATTTTATGTCAGGTAATACTATGCTATATATACATGTTAATGTTACCTATTTATATGTTATATAGAATGTTGTCCCACTTGCTAGATTACTGACATTATATATTTATACATCTGCTAGACAGCGTGACATTTTCACCGGCCATACTAAAGATTCTCCCCAGCTACCATGGATCCAGTAGCCCAGCTTGCCCTGCAGTTGCAGAAGTTGTCCATGGAGCTTACGGACATTAAGTCCAAGGTCTTGTCCCCCCCGGAGCAAACCAGATCTGAACCTAAGGTTGCTCTCCCGGACAGGTTCACTGGTGGGCGGGACAAATTTTTTACCTTCCGGGAGGCATGTAAATTGTACTTTCGGCTACGGCCTCGGTCATCGGGGAGTGAGGAGCAGAGGGTGGGAATTGTCATCTCGCTCTTACAAGGGGACCCTCAATCCTGGGCGTTCTCTCTTCCTCCAGGCTCCCCGGCCCTCCAGTCAGTAGATCGATTTTTTGCTGCCCTGGGGCTGGTGTATGATGACCCGGATCGGGTCTCCCTTGCTGAAACGAAGTTACGTAGGATACAGCAGGGAGATCGTCCGGCGGAGGAATTTTCTTCTGAGTTCCGTAGATGGGCCACAGATACTCAGTGGAATGACCCAGCTCTTAGGAGCCAGTTTTGTCAAGGGTTATCTGACAAATTAAAAGATGTTTTGGCTCAGTATGATTCTCCTCCGTCTCTGGAGGCTGCTATGGCCCTTGCTATTCGTATTGATAGACGGCTTCGGGGGAGGTGCGAGGTAACTCCGCCCCCTGTTATTACTCCACCCACTACTAAAGTCCCTTATATGGAGGTTCCCCTGGTCTGTTCTGAGGAACCTATGCAGTTGGGTGGGACATCATTTTGTAGGAGGGAATCGGCGGTGCGCCACAAGACAAGAAGGTGTTTCTTCTGCGGGAGAGAGGGACATTTTGTTGGGGGGTGTCCCTCCCGTGCCTCATTGAGCAAAAAAGTCACCGAAAAACTGTTAATCCCAGGTTGTGTAGTGGACGACAACCTGGGAGTAGGTATTTCGTCCCCAGGTCCGTCTCAATTTCTCGTGCCTGCGGAGGTGATGGTTGGTGCGAGAGTTGAGAGGATTTCTGTTCTTCTTGATAGTGGGTCTGGGGCTAATATGGTGGACGCTCGGTTTGCCCAGGTGCAAGGTATGCAACTGAGTGTATTGGCCAAACCGATCCCTATACTTTCTATTGACGCCAGACCTCTTGGTCAAGGTAGCTTTGTACAAGCTGTTCATAACATAGACCTTCGAGTAGGGGCAATACATAAAGAACAGTTGTCTTGTTATGTGTTGGAGGGTCTTCCTACTCCTATTGTGTTGGGACTTCCCTGGTTGGCTAAACATAACCCAGTGATTGATTGGCAATCCAGAAAGATAAGCCAGTGGGGTGAATTTTGCAAGAATAACTGCATGAACACGGTCATCGGTGCGGTCGTGCCTAGGACTTTGCCTCCTTTTCTGGAGGACTTTGGGGAGATGTTCTCAGAGGAGGGGTGTCAAAAGTTACCTCCTCATCGCACGTATGACTGCTCAATAAAATTGCTTCCTGATGCCTTATCTCGTAGTTTCCCAGGGGCTGGAAAGACGGATGACCCGGTTCCTATCCTTCAGGAAGGAGTGGTGGTGTCGGCTGTGTGCTCTGAGCTTGAGGAGGAGGTGTTGGAGGCTCAGGGGGACGCCCCTGTAGGACCTCCAGGGAAACTGTTTGTTCCTAATCAGTTAAGACAAAAAGTTATCGAGGCACATCATAGTTCTGCTTTAGCAGGACATCCAGGGAGTAAAGCAACTGTGGATCTCCTTTCTCGCCGGTTTTGGTGGCCTAACTTAAATAAAGAGGTAATAACTTTTGTCGCGTCCTGTGGAGTTTGTGCTCGCTCTAAGACCCCACATACCCGTCCATCTGGGGTTCCTGAGGAGGAACGATTCTCGTCGTCACTTGCTTCAGTTTGGAGAGGAGTGCTGTATGGTCTGAGTGCTATGGGGAACTGTTTCAAGCGGAGGTCTGATAGGAGGAGAGTGTCTGGTCCGGACCTAGGTGTGAACGATCTGGTGTGGTTGTCTACCAAGAATATAAAACGCAAAGTTCCCTCCTGGAAACTGGGTCCCAGGTTCATCGGTCCATACAGGATCAGTTCTATAATTAATCCTGTGGCATTTCGTCTGGACCTCCCTCCTACGTTTAAAATCCATAATGTATTCCACAAATCGTTGCTTAAGAGGTACGTGGCGCCAGTTATACCGTCACTTCTACCTCCTCCTCCAGTGGTGGTCAATGGTAACTTAGAATTTCAAGTGTTGAAGATCATTGACTCACGTCTGAATCGCCGGTCCCTTCAGTATTTGGTTCATTGGAAGGGATATGGTCCTGAGGAGAGGACGTGGGTCTCTCGTCTGAGATTAACGCAGATCGATTGGTTCGGACCTTCCACACGACTTACCCGGACAGACCTGGCCCTGAGGGTCCGGAGGCCCCTCGTAGAAGGGGGGATACTGTCATGGGTGCATCGCCACGAAGATTGTCGCGATTGCACATTCTGACTTCTCGCAGCTGAGTTGCTGTTTCTTTGTGTTTGGTAATGAGGGAGTTAATTTTACCTAGCTCTTTGCTAAGACTAGGTCCAGCCTCGCCCGGCTGCTTTTGATTATGTTCTAATTAGCTTCCTTTATATAGCTGCCAGTCTGCTGGTTAGATGCCGGTGAAAGCATTCATACAGACCAGCAGATAGGATCGGTTCTGAGAAGACTTAAGCTAAGAGCTCCTTTGTTGTTTCTCCTTTCCTTGCTTATAGTTTATCTCCTAGACCTTTGGTGTTCCCTCTGTGTTTATATGTTGTATGAAAGACAGTATTTACTTTATCCCCTGTCTGTCTCGTTTGTCTATACTGTTTGTTAACCTTTACCTGTCCATTCCCTATGGTGGTAATCAGGGTCCTTCTAAGGACTAGATTACAGTGGTCAGGGATTTATAGGAGACAGGGTTTACGCTGGTGGCCTGGACCTCTGTACCATTAACAGTACCTCCAGGTAGAGGGACTAGTCAGGACCCCAGTTTAGGGTCAGCATAGACCCCGGTCCACCTCTAGCCAGAGACAGCGTGAAAAGGAGTCAGTATTGACCCACAGGATTTTATGTCAGGTAATACTATGCTATATATACATGTTAATGTTACCTATTTATATGTTATATAGAATGTTGTCCCACTTGCTAGATTACTGACATTATATATTTATACATCTGCTAGACAGCGTGACACCTACACTTAATTGTAAAATATTCTTGGAGCTGTAATCGACCATATTGATTGTCACTCAATTTTGCCAGAAACAGAAATGATGAATAAGTGGCTTAATAGAATTAAGAAAAGAAAACTCAGCAACTCACTTTTATTGGTGATTTTATTACAGGGTATATTGACGGCAACCTTAACAGCTTTAGCTTTAACTAACTTTAGCATTGCCGTAAGCAGGGGAAAAATATTTATTCTTTCTTGCAGGGTGGGCTTTGCAATTCTTTACCAATTGCAAAGTCGTAGAACTAGATGCTGTCAAAGTAATTGACAGCATCTAATACATTTACCAGTGAAAGCATACGACTACAAAGGGCTGCAGTATATCTCGCTTGTGTAAATGAATTCATTTTACATGAGCAATCATAACAAACAATGCCTGGTATAAATGAATGGACATTTATTTTGGCAGCTGTGAACCTTCTGAGTTCTACTTTTGGAAACAGGGATACATTTGAGCTGCTCTCCTCTTCTAATGAATCTAATCTGCTACAAAATATTTTCTTAACGTTAAATCAGTAGTTTCTTTCTTTAAACCAGTGCACAGTGTAAGGACCTCATAAATGACACTATGTAAACACAATGTGTGTTTTTAAGGATTTATGTAAGTATTATAGAAAAGACTGAATGTGACATTAGTGACCCTTTCCTTGAGCTCTCAGTCGTGTACTTGTATACCTTTACTGAAATAATAAAACTATACAGAAAATAAGCCTTCTTATAGGGAAAAGAAACAGTACTGGATTTCAGAGATATGTAATAGCGCAGTTCTTCCATCAATTTTTATGATTTGTATTGCAGGGATTGTAAAGAACAGTTCAGGCGGTTTTCCAATAGTGTGGCAGATTCCTAAAATGAGTGGGGTCCAACTTCAGGGTCCCGCCACAATTTTAAGTATGAACGGAGTGGAGCTCTGATGTAAGTTTTCCTGGCGTAGAGAGGTGCCTGACCATCCAGTTGTGCAAGTAATTGGGATATTTTTGTTGTTCTATACACAGCCAGGTCATTGGGGACCACTGTGCAGGGAAAGATACTGAAATGAATACAACTCTACACCCCTTTTTTCAGGATTGTTGCTGGTTTCAGAATTAGGACCTCTACTGATCATATAGTGATGATATGCCATCACTTCATGAGACTTGGCACTAAATGATGCTCTTATAGTTGCATACTTGGCATTCTTGGCACTCAGAATGATACTTAGGGCTTATACAGACATTCATGCAAATCGGTTCAAGACCAGACTGCAATGCACGGACTGGCCGCCGGCGGCTCTCCTGACCTGAGCATGACAGCTGCATAGAAATACATGAAGTTGCCACTCTCGGGTCGAGAGAACTGTGGTGAGTCCGAGCATTGCTGTCCGATCTCGGATCGATTTGCACAGACATCTGCATGAGCCCTTATACAAATATATCAACTTGTACAATGTATGGATCCTAATGCTTCCATGACAGGGCAGCCACCAAAGTTTCTATGTTAATAAGATAGTTATGTACGTGTATAAACCTCTCAAAAAATATTGAAAACTGCCACTTTCACAACACATTCAGAGACCTTCATAAGGAAAAAAAAGTTGTGCACTGCTGGATAGATGACGACATTAATCCTCAAGAACCATGATTTCTTGTAGATAACCTGTTACAGATACAAAACACTTAGAAAACTGGCATAGCAAGGACTTGATTATATACTGAATGTAGCAACCAATGCCCGGCAGCTGCTTTAAAGGCAAATTAGATCCAAAAATTTATGAAAAAGAGCATGAATGGGAATGATGAAAACATAGCTCTCCCTTTATGTAAATGACTACACCTCATTTGCTACCAGTTTGGAGTTCTAGTATGTAAGAAATTATGGCTTAGGGTTGACCTAATTTAGCAAAAATACATAAAATGCCAATACAATTATGTTTTAATCACTTTTGTGCCAAAGTATTTCTAGTGCTAATGACCAGACACAACTATTACATTTTTAGTACAGGTTGGTTTGACAGCAATCTTTTTTCATTCATTAGATTCTCTATTTTTTTTTACTTTTTTCAGAAGGAGGCAGTTTATATTTGTTCATTTTATGTAGAAATATTTTTATATAATCTTAAAATTAGAGGGGAGAAAAAATATCTGCATCAATGTCCATGAAGAATTAAAAATGTTAAAAACAGGGCCGCACACTCAGTCGTACAACAGACAGTAGTCAGGAGGGAGCAAGGGTAATATATGAAATGACTGGTAACTTGGAAGCTACTGAAACATATACACTTAAAAAATACATTGAATATGCCACACATATAGGATGTATGTAAGGGGTCAATAGAGGTAGTACAAATAGTTATAAAGTGCTAGTGCATAGTCAATATTTTAACAGCATGGTGCATGAGTATAGGTATAGCGCTGGAATATATCTGCCACAGTGGATACCAAAGGCATAGCTCATCTTACTGTTAAGTAGCGCAGTTCAAAGTAAAGGTACTTACACCTGTAATATAAGGCTCCCTCTCCTGGATGGCATCCACCCCGACGCACGTTTCCCCTGACGAAGGCGTTTTTAATATTTTTAATTCTTGAGGTATATTGATTTGTTTTCAAGTTGTTGTCACCTGATTTAATGTAATAAACTACTACTTTTTTCACCACATATTGTCAACAGACTTTATGGTCAGTTTTCCCCCGTTTACCTTCCTTGGTGCATTTCCGACTGTTCAAGAGCTACATCCATGTCCCGTTTCTTGGTTGCAGGCGTACTACTTTCACTATATTATTTACTCTACTAGTATAAGGGCGCCCTGCACTGAGAACATTCCCTTGTTCCCGTTTTCTCATAAGACCCAGGTCTAGCAGGCGTGTTGATGGTCTGTGGCTGCTGAACTAGAACACTAGGTCTACAAATCAGAGGAGGAATTGGGGATGCCACAGGTTGTTAAAGGCATGCAGGGCTCTGATTCAGCAACTATGGACTACTTACATGGCCACTAAATCAGGTGATCTTGGAAAAAATTTTCTCAGCTCTATTCAAGATTTATAAATAATATCTTATTAATAATAACAATAATTCACCTTTCAGGTACACTTATTTTAGTACATGATGCAAACAGTTCCCGGTCATTAGGGCTGTTGGGAGGCTGGAAGAGATGCGACAAAATATACTCAGCAGTCACTTTCCTTACACATCTTATAGGATGGAACCAAACTCCTTCCCTGCATAATGATTCTCAATTTTAATACTAAGAAAGCAGCATTAAATCCCAGAATATATTTATGACCATGCATAAAGGTCTCTGTCGGCTTAAACGTAAGCTCAAAGCTTTTTCTTCTCAGCTTCACAATTCTATTAAATGTCTTCATCTCCTGGAGCACTGATAGCAGGTCCTCCACTTTGCTCGGTATTAAGATGCACTATTAAAATTAGTAGAAGAGCGTGGAGTAAAATTAATTTCGTTTAGTGTCATGCGAACTGATTAAAGTGGCATCGCCTGCCACACAAATGCCATTTATTTCAGATAGAAAAGTATGCACAATGCAGATGGCTTAGGTCATACCAATCAGGGGGTAATTGCCCAGAACAATCAAATTGGGGGCAACAATGATTTATTTGTATATTTGCCGCTAACGGCTCCCCCCCAGTCTATGGTAGAATGAATCTAATATTGGATACATAAAGTATGTAACTAGTAACACAGCAATTGCTATAGGTAAGACTTTAGCACTGGCTATATATCGTTGCTAGGTAGAGGCTTACAACAATTGTGAGCCCAGCGGGTTCATGATTTATTGTGCAGGTCTCGTACGTTATAATGGTGGGTGTTCATAATGTTTTTGGTCACTTAAAGCTCAGACTGTGAGTGCATTTTGCAAAAGGCGAGTCATTTTCTTTGTCATTTGCAGCTTGTATGAAGCTATACTGCTCAGCATACCTGTAGTCTCAAAGCTGACAATTTCTTTTTTTGTAGTGAAAATAAATGACTTGTCAAATAGCAGTCTATTTATAAAGCTAATATACCAAAGAGTACAAATCGTAATCTGGAAATTGGTTCATATTTAGACATGTGCTTAATATTAAAAAAAAAATATATATATATATATATATATATAATATATTTTTATAGGAGTATAATCAAGATGGTACTACAGTGTTAGGTAATAGAACAGGTAAATCAGACCCTAACAGAGCTCATATTATAACTACTCTTTCAGTTTTAGAAAATCATCACTGGACTTGAAGCTTAATGGAGAGCAGAAAGGTCAATGGCATGTTTTTCTATCAAAGGGAAATAAGGACCTTTTCCCTCCTGCAAAAAGTGGTGTAAATATGGATCCACATAGTAAAAGTGGTCAAGGATCCAAGCTCTTCGCATTCTCTATCACGCTGCCTTTTGATTTTCACTATCCCACTTACCCAATACATTCTTTTAAAAATTGAGTTAAAAAGAAGACTTTCTTGCATACTTCTTCCCAGGCAAACCTATACCAGCTTGATGGTCTCTGCAAGGAGAAATTGAAGTCCTCAGAACCTGGTCAAAGACCTCTTGCCCAGCCAACCAGTATTTTATTCTGCACTGATGAGGGGCAAGAACCCCAAAACAGCTGTCTACAGTTGGAAGTCATGTGGCAAGACTCACACAAGGGTCAACATACAAGGTGGCTATCACCAATAGGTGGCACTAGAGAGCCAGACTTCTTGCTCTTGGAAGAGAGCTCATTTGCCCTCTCCTAGGTGTGCCCAAGACACTGAACTTTAATACCATGCTCTCAGTTGTATTTACTGCATGAAGATTGAAGGACAAACTTATTATATATATGAATATTTTTGTGTGTGCAGTAGATATGTGCAGACTTGTTAATGCATGCTTACCACCCAGGCAAATCGTGCATGGAGTAAGAGCTCATTTTTCTCAAACACAAAAAAGTCCAAGTTTCATCAGTGTTTTTCATCAGATTTTCAATCAGAATTTGGTCAGTATGTCGTTTTTTTCCCATCAGAGTTTCATCATTTTTTTTCATCCGAACCAAAAAAAAATCCGATGGAGTTTTCTTCACCTTTTCCTATCAAACAGTCCTTGAAAAATGGACAGCACATAGATGGCATTCAAGTGTTGTCCGATATTTTCATGAATCCATAAACTTGCATTGGTAAGACATGTCTGCATGATTTTGTGAGGACAACTTGGTCCACAAAAATACATGTACTCGTGAACTGCCACACAGACTTTATGATTTTAACAGATGAAGTCATGAAAACCACACATCTGAAAGAAGTATATAAGATTTTATTAAATCACATAAAAATTACTAAAAATTATTATTTAAAAAATGAGCTCCGAAGTGAAGACTAAAACAATGAGGAGGAAAAACACAGGTGGCTACATACAATATTACTTGTCACAATCAAAAAATATATAATAACATAAGTATTGTGAGTCCAATAGTTATAATTAGGCTGGAATCACACACAGCGACTAAAAAAGCTGACCGTTTTAGTCGGTCGATAATCGGATTAAAATTTCATGAACATTGATGCGACTAGCATCCGATTTTTTGTAGTTGATGCGATTTAGTCGCATCTGACCGTAGTTGTCACATCCGATTTACATCCGACTTGCGAGAATTTCTCGCAGGCTTGCAAAAATGACATATAATGGATCCAAAAGAATAGTATTTAAATCACAATAGAAAGAATAGATATATACACATAGAAAACATATATATATTATATATATATATATATATATATATATATATACACATGTCATTGTGACATGTGTATATATATATATTTTATAGTTCCTAGACTTCTACATACTGTAATAGCCGCTAATTCAATTGCCGGCTTTAGTGAAATCCCAGAAGCCGACATGAAATGATACATTGTTTTGACACAGTTAACCATGTCATTTCAAGTATTTTGATATATGTTTTAAACTTACAATTACATAAGTATATTTGTACACAATTTCAGACATGTAGGGTTAATTAAAGGTGTAAATTCGTTGTTAAAAAATGGGTTTTTTTACAACGAATTTACACCTTTAATTAACCCCTACATGTCTGAAATTTTGTACAAATATACTTATGTAATTGTAAGTTTAAAACATATATCAAAATACTTGAAATGACATGGTTAACTGTGTCAAAACAATGTATCATTTCATGTCGGCTTCTGGGATTTCACTAAAGCCGGCAATTGAATTAGCGGCTATTACAGTATGTAGAAGTCTAGGAACTATAAATATATATATATACACATGTCACAATGACATATATATATATATATATGTGGATTCTATGTGTGGATATGTATTGATTCGATTCTTTATTAAACCTGTCAGTGTGCTTTTACAGTATAGGCAGGGATGAATTGCCGGCTTTTCTAAAGGACACTGATGCGATTTAATCGCAAGTCACACATGCAGTCCGTTTGTAATCAGATTTTTCATCGCTCCCATAGACTTGCATTGGCGACAGTCGACCCACAATCGGTGACAATCGCAGCATGCTGCGATTGCACTCGGACGTTTAAAACGGACCACAAAAAATCTGATACTGGGAGCTGCTCCATAGATTAACATAGGTCCGACTGCAATGCGATATTTCATCGCATTGCAGTCGTCCGATTTAGTCGCCAGTGTGACTTCAGCCTTAATGTGGAGAGAGTCAATAAGTAGTAAACAGTGTGAGACAGTGAGTGAATATGTGATGAATGGGGTGTACATTTCACCTAGGTATAAGGGAAATGTGTGGCTTTGTAAACCTAGTGGTAGAGAAAGGTCACTACACCTCACATTCAGCACACACTTGCAGCACAAGCCTGAAACTACTCAGGTCTTAATTAGGAGACCAGAAGTAGGTGTCTGCAAACACAATCTGAGAGCTAGTTTAGCCTGGACACAGGAAGGTGTCCTGGCACAAGAAACAGTCTCCAAGAGTGTTAGAGCTGTCTTTAGCCTGGACACAGAGAGATGTCCTGGCACAAGGAAGCAGTCTCCAAGAGTGTTTGAGCTATCTCAGTTTGGGTGCAGGAAGGACCCCGGACATAGGAGTAGTCTCAGTGCGAATCCGTGTGAAGAGCGGCTGAATAGGAGTGGATCTCTCTCAAGTCTGGACATGGAAGGTGCCTTCAGACACAAGGAGGAGTATCTGTGAAGCTCCAAACTGGTAACATATGTGATATGTGTTGTTTTGGGCACAGACTGGTAGAGTCTGGGTCCCGGATAGAGATGGCCATCTATCTAAGTGTAATTAGAGGCTAGACAAGCCAGGTTTTCTGTTTATGCTTTGTTTTAATCTGTTTGCTGTGGACTTTAATAAAGCTGGTTGCGGCCAGTTTTGCACCAGAACTGCTGTCTGAATGAACTGTTTTCATGCCATTCTGTCTACCCAGACAGCGATCCTAGAGCTATATCCCCTGAAATGTCACAATTGGTGGAGAATGCTGGGGCAGCGCAGGGCCTGGTACAGTTAGTGCTGGAGTGTGCATGCAGCATAGTGGCAAGAGACAGCATTAAAGGTGAAGTCTATTGAAATAGCAACAGAGGAAAAAAAAAAAAGTGTGTGTCAGCAGAAACGTCTGTTTGGAGCAGTCTTGGAGAGACAGTGGCCCTGATAGGGTCTGCAGAGAGAAAATGTATGCACAGCAAAGCTGAACTTGTTGTGAAAATGACTGTGGAATGTGCAGCAGCAAAAGAAAAGTTTGTGGAGCAGTCTTAAAGAGACAGTAGCCCTAATAGACTTTGCAAAGGAAAAAAAAAAAAAAGTGGTTGCACAGCAAGGCTGAATTTTCTGTGGAAAAAAGCTGTGTAGTGTGTATGTCTTGAGTGAAGACTGCCGTTGTTAAGACAGAGAAGTCTGACAGCATGGATGACAGCATGGAGGCGCTGTTTGAACAAATGGCACAAGTTAATGTGCAACATAAAACTGCCGTGGTTGAGACAGATAAGTCCGGCCGTGTGAAGGAGCTCATTGAGTACCTGGTACAGGCCCAGCGAAGCATGCAGCAGAGCATGGAGCAGCAGCGCCTGCAGTACCAGCGGCAAATGCAGCAGTACCAGCAGCAAATCCTGCAGCAGCAGCAGGAGAATAACCGGTTGTTTTTTGAGCAGGTTGCAGCACTGCAGGGGACTTGTGGTGCATCGTCCCAAAGTAATGTTGCAAAGTCACCTGACTTGTCCGCTGTGAAGAGGGCGGTAAGACGGTCCTTGGAAAAGATGACACCTCGTGATGATGTGGAGGTATATCTCACTAGGTTTGAGAGACTGGCAGAGAAGGAGAATCTGCCCCTATCTGAATGGGCCATGATGGTCGCACCATATCTGATTGGAGAGCCCCAAAGGGCATATGCTGACCTGAGCGAGCAGGACAGCCAAGACTATGCTAAGATGAAAGTGGAGATTCTTACCCGGCTGGGTGTTACGGTGACAGCCCATGCCAGGGGAGTTCATGACTGGAGATACAGTTGGGAGTCTGCAGTCAGCAGGCTTGATTATGGAGTTGAAAAGGTGGTAGTGAACCGCTACACCCGAGCATGTCCTACAGTGAACCGCTACACCCGAGCATGTTCTCCTGAGGTACAGCCGTCTGAGAGGACGTCACTTCAGAGTTCCCGGACGTCGAACTCTCCCGGTAAGAGCGTTCCAGCTGTTGGGGACATGGGGTATGCTGATAAGCGGGTTCAGGCCCGAGGGGACATGTGGGTGGAAGAGTGTGATGGACAGTGTTGGAGCTGGCGTGAAATTGCAGCCAACTGTCCAATAGAGGGGGAGCCTATGTGTTGTGATGTTGGCAGATCCCTCTCTCTCTGTGCAGAACCTGTGTGTGTGTCCACCTCTGCCGAAGAGACTGGACCACAGGGGTCCCCGGTGGTTACAAATGGTTGCTCAGCGCAGGCCCTCTTGGACTCAGAGAGTCCAGTGACTTCCGTATGTGACAGCCTGATTGATAGGGACTTCATCCCTGATAAGCACCTGAGTATGGTGTGCATCCATGGAGACACCAAAGTCTACCCAGAGACTGCCGTGGACTTGGTCCCCAAACTCGGGGAGGTTTCATGTGAAGTGGGGGTAGTGAAGACCCTGGTGCAACCCGTTATATTGGGTAATGACTTTCCCCGGTCTAAGGATCTCTGGGGGAAAAATGTTTCTGATGGACAGTGTGATGAAGCTCCTATTGAGGGTGCGCAGTCCCGAGGGGCGGAACACAATGCTAGTGGGCCGTTAAACTTATGTGATAATGATGATGATGATCATGATAATGATGATGACCATGATAATGATGATGATGATGATGATGACCATGATGATGATGCTGATGCTGATAATGATAGTGATGATGATCATGATAGTGATGATGATACTGATCATAGTCATGATAATGATATTGATAATAATGATGACTGTGATAGTGATGAAATTCCTTTGCAGGTGATGTTGGGAGACGAGGATGGTGGTTCTCGGGAACCGAGTGTCCCTGACTTGCCTGTGTCCTGTGACAATTTTGAGAGTGAGCAGTGGCGAGACCCCTCTCTTAAAACGGCACAGGAAAATATGATTGTTCTAAATGAGGTTTCCCAGGAGCCTGGCTCTGAGGAGAGGTTTCCTCATGCTGCCATGAACAATAGCCTATTGTATAGGGACACTGAAGTCCAGGGAGAGGTCGTGAGTCAGCTCCTGGTACCTGAGCTATATAGAAGTATAGTGCTGGGGTTGTCACATAGTCACATACTTGAGGGACCAGATGGTGAAGTTAATGTTGTGGATGACATGTTAACTAAGGTTCCAGATCAAGATGTGAATGAAAATGAATTGTATAACCCTGACAGTGAGCAGGATGTGAATGAAAATGAATTGTATAACCCTGACAGTGAGCAGGATATGAATGAAAATGAAGTGTATAGCCCTGACAGTGAGCCAGATGTGGCTGAGAAAAAGGGGTCAGATAGTGATAGTGAATTATCTGATGACCATAAAGCAACCAGTGCAAATGAGGAAGGCATGGTAGCAGAGGAGGTTGAGAGTCCTGAGAAGAAAGCTGATGCTGACCTTACAGCCAGACAGAAGATGGCATCTGAAGATGTTTTACAGTTGGCCGGTTCCCTGGCGAAGACTAAGGTGAAAGGAGGAGAGCTGAGCTTTAAAGGCAGGACTCTGAAACTGAACACAGCACAAGTGGATGCTGTTGAAGATGAGAAGTTGTCAGTGTGTGGTGTGGATCTGCATCATGCCAAGGACTCTGAAGGTGATGCTGCAGAGGTGGAAAAAGCCATGGAAGTGGTGGTCACCAAGCCAGATGCCTCATCAGAAGCTGAGGTTTCAAGTGAAGCTGTGAGGAGCAAGACTGAAGATATGGGGACTGACTCTGTCCAGGAATCTGTTTCTGCCGAAGACAGCGGCGTGGACGGGTTACGGTCCGGATCAGTAGCTGGCATTGGTGAGCTCAAGCGCACTTTCAGGGAGGCTACATCGGAGCCACGTCCCAACAAATGGGAAAAGCGATGTGTCACTCCGTTGCCGCTGCAGACACACGGGAGCCCAGATGGGATGCAGAACGTGGTGGAAGAGAAGAATCCGGCGGGTTCTGAGTATACAGATGCCGCTATCAAGGAGAACTTGAGGGCTGGAATAAATGGAGATATTGGAGACCAAAGTGATGTGGCTGAAGAGGTAGAGTCTAGGACTGACGGTGGGGCTTCTGGGCATGTCCTGCCAGAAGAGCCTGAAAGTGGGGAACTGGAGAAAAGTGAAAAACCCCCTATACCTTCTGTGATAGTTGGTGACACATGGTCAGTGCACCAGGGACAGGAGGTACGTGAGTTTCTGAGGAAGAGTCAGCAGAAGTGTTCTGATGTGTCGGGTCGTACTTCTCTGGCCAGGTACTATATCGAAAATGAGCCCGGCCCTAAAGTCAAGATGAAACCGTGCAGGATACCCGAGGCCCGCAGAGAGTATAGGCCTGGGAGGGTACAGGGTAGTGCGGATCCTTCAGATGAAGAGAAAGCTGATGTTGGCTATGACTCAGGTGAAGATACAAATGACAGTGGTGAAGATGAAGCTAATGAGGGCCATGACTGGTCCAGAGTTCACTGTCTCTGTTGGATTGTTGACCAGCCCTCCGGTCTGGATGACCAGCCCTCCGGTCTGGAGAAGAGGGAGGGGATATGTGAGACAGTGAGTGAATATGTGATGAATGGGGTGTACATTTCACCTAGGTATAAGGGAAATGTGTGGCTTTGTAAACCTAGTGGTAGAGAAAGGTCACTACACCTCACATTCAGCACACACTTGCAGCACAAGCCTGAAACTACTCAGGTCTTAATTAGGAGACCAGAAGTAGGTGTCTGCAAACACAATCTGAGAGCTAGTTTAGCCTGGACACAGGAAGGTGTCCTGGCACAAGAAACAGTCTCCAAGAGTGTTAGAGCTGTCTTTAGCCTGGACACAGAGAGATGTCCTGGCACAAGGAAGCAGTCTCCAAGAGTGTTTGAGCTATCTCAGTTTGGGTGCAGGAAGGACCCCGGACATAGGAGTAGTCTCAGTGCGAATCCGTGTGAAGAGCGGCTGAATAGGAGTGGATCTCTCTCAAGTCTGGACATGGAAGGTGCCTTCAGACACAAGGAGGAGTATCTGTGAAGCTCCAAACTGGTAACATATGTGATATGTGTTGTTTTGGGCACAGACTGGTAGAGTCTGGGTCCCGGATAGAGAGGGCCATCTATCTAAGTGTAATTAGAGGCTAGACAAGTCCAGGTTTTCTGTTTATGCTTTGTTTTAATCTGTTTGCTGTGGACTTTAATAAAGCTGGTTGCGGCCAGTTTTGCACCAGAACTGCTGTCTGAATGAACTGTTTTCATGCCATTCTGTCTACCCAGACAGCGATCCTAGAGCTATATCCCCTGAAATGTCACAACAGTGTTAGACAACAAAAGATTACAATCAAAGTGACATCAAAGTCACGGCTAGCTAAAGTGTTGAGTACTAAAAGAAAAGAACTCCACTGATACAGAACCTCGACTAAGTAGAAAAAAGTTGTTCCTGGTCATGACAAATTGCAATAATAAAGTGCTTACAAATAGATGGTGTGCCCCTGTGTAGTCCTCCCAACCATAACTCATGTTTCGCGTGTCAGCTTCCTCAGGGGAGGTTCACTGTAGTTGGTATGAGTTCAGTCCACAAAAAACACGGATAGCTCTTGTATGCAAAAAACTGATATCTGAATGAGACTGACATCTGAGAAAAATAAAATGCAAAAGCACAATAGGGTCTTAGCCACGTAAAACAAGCAAAGGAGAAGGTATAAGCGCTCACCTTATACGGTTGTGTGAGACACAACCAGTAAAGCGCAAGTATTTCCAGATGCTGCATATTCTTAAGATAGTGAACAGGAATAATTTGCCAGGACAAAGGAAGTAACCTCCTCTTACTGGATATAAGACAATCCACGTTCGGATATGAAGTGCTGGTTTATTGTCATTGCGTTTCAGAGTCACACCGACTCCTTAGTTATAACAGTGCTTTGCTCTCCCTCCCCTTTTCTCATTGCTGGGTTAAGGTCACACAGTTTTTTAACAGTTTTTTTTAGCAGATCGTTTGAAATTCTCAACAAACGCGTGGCAGTCCTGAAGAAGGAGTCTGTGTGACTCGTTGACAAGAAACCAGCACTTCATATCCGATCGTGGATTGTCATATTTCCAGTAAGCGCAGCTTACTTCCTTTGCTCTGGCAAATGATTCTTAAATCTGAGAAAGTCATTGAGCGATGTTTCCAGGTATATCTGCTCTCTAAACATTACAGTTGTCATAGTGCCAACTGGATCTGGTTGCGGATATATATAGGATTAATGTGGTGGAAGATAAACATTCATATGAAGTAAAAATATGGCAGAAAATTCTGTATGATCTACTTGGTAAACACAGCTGTTCTGACATCTAAGTAGAAATCAAAGCCTAGAAATGTGTTTTTGATATATCATAGGAGAAGGTAAACCTTATTTAGTTCCACTTGAGAGAAACTTTAATTTAGTGTACTGGTTTAAACTAGGACCAGATGTTTCGGGGGCTCTTTGCTGACCCCTGAGGGGGATTAAATACAACATTAAAACTTTACCTGAATCAAGAGCGAAATACATTGTGTACTATAGACTTTAGCGCATTGCTGAGTAGAACGTAACAGACTCATCGGGTTATGCTAATTGCTTATACCACATGATGAGACTTTATTACATGGGCAGTCTTTGCCTTCCCTGCAGCAGGAGAAACTCAGAATTGTTCATACATCTATATTCTTGCACAGTGTAACAGCCACAGTCCTTGACAAATCAAAGGCGACAGCTGTATTATGTTAATGCACCCTTGAAAGTCCAGCCAGTTTTTCATACTTTTTATGTCATAGGCTTTTTATTATTTTTTTTTCACTCTTTCTCCCTGATTGTGTTACATTTAGTAAAACTGATCTATATATCTTATGCCATTTCCAGACTGCAAATGTCTCTGTGAGGTTAATGGGTGAGAAAAGATCTTTCTGAGCTCTGCTTTTCAAATACTCTTTACATAAGGAAAATATTGTCTGACTGGATACATTGGCAGAGCCTGCGTCTGACTCACTGGAAACAAGATGATGGCTTTTATTTTTAGGAAGGTTCACCAGCCCGTGAAGAGTAGATCTATGAAGTCATTAGAACACATGAATAAAGTAGATTTCACTTGTAGTTAATGGTCTAAAAGAGAATTTTAATGTGCAAAGAAAAGAGTTTTAGGCTTGATTGAGGCCTGCCATTTTTAGTGTCATAAAGGAAATATTAATACTTCTCCTGTCTTCTGTATCTGTTCCAATGTTAGTGAATTTGCATTTCAGCTTAAGTCTTCAATAGAGTTGAGCGATACTGCCCGATATCCTAAAATATCGGATCGGATTGGATCAGCCCGATACTCAAAAAGTATCGGGTATCGCCGATCCGATACCGGAAACACAATGCAAGTCAATGGGACAGAAATATCGGAACTAAAAAAAACCCTTTCTTTCCTTGTAAACACTAAATATACACACATAGAATACATATATATATACATGTCATTGTGACATATATATATATACATATATTTATAGTTCATACACTTCTACATAGTAAAATAGCCTCTGATTCAATTGCCGGGTAATGCCGGCTTTTGTGAAAATACAGAAGCACCCGACATGAAATGACACATGGTTTACATAGAGTTAACCATGTCTTTTCATGTAGTTTGATATCTGGTTTTCACAAACAATTACATGAGTGTATGTGTGCAAAATTTCACACCTGTAGGGGTTAATTAAAGGTGTAAATTAGTTGTAAAAAAACTGACTTTTTTGCTACGAATTTACACCTTTAATTAACCCCTACTTTGCACACATACACTCATGTAATTGTTAGTGAAAACAATATATCAAACCGCATGAAATGACATTGTTAACTCTATGTAAACCATGTGTCATTTCATGTCGGCTTCTGTATTTTCACAAAAGCCGGCAATTGAATTAGTGGCTATTATACTATGTAGAAGTGTATGAACTATAAATATATATATATATATATATATGTGTCACAAATTCAATGATATGTATATATATATATATATATATATATATATATGAGGTGTAAAATTGTTGAAAAAAAATGCGTGGGCTCCCGCCCTATTTTCGCAACCAGACAGACAAAGCCAGCGAGTGGGGGCAGATAATAATAGCCCAGAGAGGGACCATTATTTTTGCCCCCCCCTGGCTACTAACATCTGCCCCCAGACACCCCAGAAAAGGCAAATCTATAATTAGATTCGCCCTTTCTGGCACTTTGCCCGTCTATTCCCATTGCCCTGTAGCGGTGGCGAATGGGTTAATAAGGGGTTAAAGCCACCTTGCTATTGAAAGGTGACTTTAAACCAGGTTAATAATTGAGAGCTGTCAATTAGACAACTATCAATTATTAATCCTATTGTATGAAATAAAAATAAAACACACACACTTTAATTAAAAATCATTTTAATGAAATAAACACACAGTTTTTGACAATATTTTATTTTACTGCCATTCCTTGCGAAGCCCTTGTTCACCTGTAATAAAAATAAAATAATAAAGAAACATTATTCTTACCATATATACCCATGTATAAGCCGAGATTTTCAGCCCATTTTTTAGGGATGAAAGTCCCCCTCTCGGCTTAGACGCGGGTCATATACGGGGGTCGGCGGGGGAGGGAGAGCGGGGGTGTCGGATCATACTCACCCCTCCGCCGGCGTGGTCTCTGCAGCCCCCTTGCTTCTCCCATGATCTCCGGCTCCATCCTGCAGCGGTCACATGGCACCGCTCATTAAAGTAATGAATATGCACATATTCATGACTTTAATGAGTGGTACCACGTGACTGCTGCAGGACTGAAGCGCTGCGGAGAGCGCCGGGAGAAGAGGAGAGGCTGCAGGGACGCGCGGCGGAGGGGTGAGTACAGCAATATTTACCTGTCCCTCGGTCCACCGCAGCGCTGCTCACTCGGTCTGACTCCTTTGGCTGTGAATGATCAGGCAGAGGGCGCGATGACGTCATTAGTGCGCGCCCCGCCCCCTGCCTGATCATTCACAGCCAGAGGAGTCAGACCGAGGGAGCAGCGCTGCGGTGGACCGAGGGACAGGTAAATATCTCAGGTGCTGGGGTCTTGAGCGAGCGGTGACACCGGCACCTGTCCCCCATAGCGCGCCGGTGTCACCGCCTGCTCAGGACACCGGCACCTGGCCCCCAGCGACGAGAGGTGAGTATGTCATTTTTTTTTCTTTTTGCAGCAGCAGCATATGAGGCCTATACTATGGGGCATAATTGTGCAGCATATGGGGGCATAATATGGAGCATATGGGGACATAAGCTGTGGAACATATGGGGCATAATCTGCAGCATATTGGGGCATAATATGGAGCATATGGGGGCATAAGCTGTGGAACATATGGGGGCATAATCTGTGGAACATATGGGGGCATAATATGGAGCATATGGGGGCATAATATGGAGCATATGGGGGCATAAACTGGAACATATGGGGCATAATCTGTGGAACATAAGGGGGCATAATATGGAGCATATGGGGCATAAGCTGTGGAACATATGGAGCATAATCTGGAGCATATGGGGGCATAATCTGTGGAACATATGGGGGCATAATATGGAGCATATGGGGGCATAATCTGTGGAACATATGGGGGCATAATCTGTGAAACATATGAGGGCATAATATGGAGCATATGGGGGCATAATATGGAGCATATGGGGCATAATCTGTGGAACATATGGGGGGCATAATCTGGAGCATTACGGGGCGAATAATCTGTGGAATATATGGGGGCATAATCTGGAGCATATGGGGGCATAATCTGTGGAGCATATTGGGCATAATCTGTGGAGCATATGAGGGCATAATCTGTGGAGCATCATATGGGGGCATAATCATTTTTCACCCTAGGCTTACACATGAGTCAATAAGTTTTCCCAGTTTTTTGTGGCAAAATTAGGGGGGTCGGCTTATATACGGGTCGGCTTATACATGAGTATATACGGTACCTATCCGATGTTCAGTCAGGTCCCCCGATGTAATCCTTCTGAAAGGGTTAATGTTTACTGCAGAGACTGCAGCTAATGCTGACAGTCTCACAGTAAACCCCCGAATGAATGAGCTCCTCTCCTGGCTGACAGGAGAGGAAGGGGTTAGCATAATTGATTGCTTCCCACTTTCAGGTCAGCCAGGGACACCCACAGCATCAGAGGGAATCCCGGCTGACCTGAAGTGAACTGATTAACAAAAATAGGGGATCCCCTCGAAAAAAAAAATGGCATGGGGTCCCCCCTATTTTTGTTAACCAGCCTGATAAAGCAGACTACTGAGGCCTGGTTTTTCAGGCTGTTAAGGAGCCAATATCCATGGACCTTGCAAGCCTGATAATACCAGGCCACAGCAGTCTGCTTATCTTGGCTGGTTAACAAAAATAGGGGATCCCCTCGAAAAAAATGGCGTTGGATCCCCTATTTTTGTTAACCAGCCAGATGAAGCAGACTGCTGAGGCCTGGTTTTTCAGGCTGGTAAGGATCCAATATCCATGGACCTTGCAAGTTGGAAAATACCAGGCCACAGCAGTCTGCTTAGCTTGGCTGGTTAACAAAAATAGGGGATCCCCTCGAAAAAAATATGGCGTGGGGATCCCCCTATTTTTGTTAACCAGCCAAGTAAAATGCAGATTGCTGCGGCCTGGTATTAAAAGACTGTCAAGGCCCATGGATTTTGGCCCTCAACAGTCTAAAAATACCAGGCTGCAGCAGCCCCACAAATGGCGCATCCAAAGATGCGCCAATTGTGGCACTTTACCCGGCTCTTCCACTTGCTCTGTAGCGGTGGCAAGCGGGGTAATAAGGGGTTAATGTCACTTTTGATTGATCGGTGACAATAAGCCCGGTTAATAGAATGGAGAGGCGTCAATAAGATACCGATCCATTATTAATCATAGTTTGAAAATTTAAAAAAAGAAACACAGCCAGAAAAAAGTCTTTTAATGAAATAAAACACAACACAGTTTTCATTAATTTTATTACACTCTCATTCCTGCGACGCCATCGTTCTCCTGTAAAAAAACAAAAATAACAAACCAACACAAATACTCCCTGTCCAACGCAGTCCAAAGTCACGAGTGTCCCACGACGATCCAGCTCTGCTACATCTGGATGACAGGCTGAGCCTGACATCCACATACAGCAGAGCTGCTTACCAGCTTAGTCCCCAGCGGTGACGTAATCCGGACTGGTTTACGGCCAGCTGTCGCGAGAGTACAGCTGGCCGAGATTACCCAGTACCCGGCAGTCACTGCAGTTATCGCGAGATTCTGCACGTGACCGCCAGGGACAGGGTAATGGCGGCCATCCAGGAGGACGTGACCGCCGGGGAAGGGGATCTTCTGCCAGGTAAGTGCGGACTCTGCTGAGTCCCTGACACCTGACAGACCCGACCGACACTGACAGTGACAGTTTCGGGGAGTTCCTGTGTCACGTACTTCGTTCTGTGACACAGGAACTCCCATAGACTTTCTCGGAAAACTCCGATTCCGGTATCCGATATGTGAAAAATATCGGAACTCAGAATCGGAATTCCGATACAGCAAATATCGGCCGATACCCGATATTTGCAGTATCGGAATGCTCAACACTAGTCTTCAAATTATAAATGCATTGAATGACTTATATTTTACAGGGGGACTGAAGATTTAATGTTGAGTTCCCTCACAGACTACAGATGATTGTTGAGGGTCCCAGTAGCAGGACTCCTTGTGATTAGTTAATTGTCGGGGGCTCTTTTAAGGAAAAGGTATTTTACAAAGCAGGCAATCCCTGTTAGGGGTAGTTAGGTTTAAGAATCCATGATTGAACCTGTTAAAACATGCTGCTTAATCTATACAGTATGTTGCATTTAATTGTTTGACGTATTTATGGACTTATATGAATAAAATCAATTATAAATTAAGGAACAAATGGTTGACAAATCTTCCAAAAAATCAGTATCAACGAATAAAGAAAAATTGCACCTTATTAAAAGATTATAAGGAACAAAGTAAATGTCTAAGAGAGAGATTATTAGAGCGTGAGTACCCAAAAAAACTAGTAAAAAAAGCATACTCAGAGGCAAAGGGAATTTCACAAAGTAGTTTAATACATGGGACAGACAATAAAAAATCTACAGATGAATATTATACCACTAATTTCATCACAACCTTCTCTGTTGTGAACACGCTGGAGGCGAATTCGGAGCTGGGGCTCCCTCCAGTGGTTGCTGAGGGTAATGAACCAATTGCTGAATGGCTTTCAGCTGGGTCTGAATGGTCTGATATAAGTGACCTGAACTCCCATCAGCCTTGCCGGTAATCAATTGTACTTCCAGGTCTTGCTTGGAGCTCAGCTTGCATTCCTGCTTTCATTCAGATAAGTGATTTGCTGTTTTTTTTCCTCTGGTTGAATTTGCTGGTTTGCTGCCTTGCAGTGGACTTCAGCCTGGTCCCCTTTTGGGGCCTGGCGCTGCAATTGTACTCAGTTTGTGTTTGCACTTTTGCTCTGTTCCTGTGTCACTTTTTATTTGCTGAATTGCTGTGTGTTACATCAGAGATCTGATTTAGGTGGTAGAGATCGTGTGATCTCAGGTTTTTTGTTAATCAGAAGTGTTGGTATTTTTGTCAGGGTTTTTTGGGTTGCAGTCAGAATTCTTTCCTATCCTTTTCTATCTAGACAGAATTGGGCCCCAGCGTTTGCTCATTCTATTTTCTGTCTGTGTTCGTATTCTCTTCTTGTCTAACCGCCATTACATGTTTGGGGGCTTCCTGTTTCTTTGGGGGTTCTGCTACGGGGCAGTTAGCTTTCATCTTTCTGCCTTTAGGTGTAGCTATCTCTCCGGCTGTGACAAAGCGTCTAGGATCACCGTAGGTACGCTCCATGGCTACTTCTAGTGTTGCGGTTAGTTTAGGGTCTTGCAACCCAATAGTTTCCAGCCTCTCTGGTGTATTGCTACTTTGGCTATTTTTGCTATTTCTCCTCAGCTACCGAAACATAACACTTCTGTTCCCAAAATGGCACTATCATGAACATATTACAGAAGCACTGGAAGGTTCTACTAAATGACCCAGTTTGCAGAAAGTATTGCCAACTAGACCAGACGTTACCTTTAGGAGGGCGCCATCCTTAAAAAACATTTTAGCCCCAGTAGAATTAGAGACGTGGGAGACAAAAAAGCCCCGAATGCAGGAAACAGCACCTTACAGAAGCACATAAGAGGTTCTTTTAAATGTAAAAACAAAAAATGCTTGTGTTGTTTTTGGATCAGTGATAATGTAAAAACTTTTTGCTCAAATAATGATAATGATAGAGTATATGACATTAATTTTAAGCTAACATGTCAGTCCAGTTTTGTGATTTATCTTATTGATTGTTGCTGTGGAAAACAATATGTGGGACGCACTACACAGCCTCTACATTTAAGGATGAACTCACATAGACACAATATTTCTAAAGGATATCTGAAACATGGCTTGTCTCGACATTATAGTGAAAAACATGGGAATAAAGCCTCAATACGAGTTACACCTATAGATCATATACCAGCGGATACCCCAAATAGAATACAGTGTCTTAACCCCTTCCCGACCCATGATGCCTACATAGGCGTCATGAAAACCTGTGCCTTCCCGACCCATGACGCCTACGTAGGCGTCATGGTATAAATCCCTTTCCTGCGGGTCGGATGACCGGGGTCACTGAAACGTCACCTGACCCGCAGGCACAAGACCCTTTGGCTTCACCACGGGGGGGTGGCTTAACCCCCACGTGGCTACGATCGCTCTGATTGGCTGTTAAAAGTGAAGCAGCCAATCAGAGTGATTTGTAATATTTCACCAATTAAATTTGGTGAAATATTACAATCCAAACATGGCTGATGCTGCAATAGCATGTGCCATGGCTGGAGAGCGAGATCCGACCCCCCCCACACCGAATGACGGCAGCGATCGGCCCCCGCCACCGATTGATGGCGGGGATTGGTTGCCACCGTCACTATCTTCTCCCCTCCTCCTTGCCTCCGCTCCCGCCGCTTTCCGATTCCCCCCTTCATCTCCCCGGTCTTCCGATGTCCCTGGGTCCGTCCCGGCATCCCTCCGGGATTCTTCATGGGTGCTGCCATCTTGCAAAATGACGGGCGCATGCGCAGTGCGCCCGCCGACCGGAAGTTTCCATACATTTATTTTGATCACTGTGATAAACTCTCACAGTGATCAAAATTAAAAAAAGAAGTAAATAAACACCCCCTTTATCACCCCCATAGGTAGGTACAAAAAATAAAATAAAGAAAATATATAATTTTTTCTATTAGGGTTAGGGATGGAATTAGGGTTAGGGTTGGAATTTGGGTTAGGGTTGGAATTAGGGATAGAATTAGGGTTAGGGTTGGAATTAGGGTTAGACTTGTGGTTAGGGTTAAAGTTAGGTTTAGGGTTAGGGGTGTGTTGGCGATAAGGTTGGGATTTGGGTTAGGCTTGTGGTTAGGTCTATGGTTAGGGTTGGGAATAGGGTTAGGGGTGTGTTGAGGTTAGGGTTATGGTTAGGGTTTGGATACGGGTTAGGGGTGTGTTGGGGTTAGGGTTGTGGTTAGGGGTGTGTTGGGGTTAGGGTTGGAGTTAGAATTGAGGGGTTTCCACTATTTAGGCACATCAGGGGGTCTCCAAACTCGACATGGCGCCAGCATTGATTCCAGCCAATTTTGATTTCAAAAAGTCAAACAGTGCTCCCTTTATTCCGAGCCCCGACGTGTGCCCAAACAGTGGTTTACTCCCACATATGGGGTGTCAGCGTACTCAGAAAAAACTGAAAAAATTGGGGGTCTAATTTCTCCTGTTACCCTTGGGCAAAAAAAAAATTGGGACTAAAAAATTATTTTTGTGGAAAAAAATGAATTTTTATTTTCACGGCTCTGCGTTATAAACTTCTGTGAAGAACTTGGACATTCAAAGTGCTCACCACACATCTAGAGGAGTTCCTTGGGGGTCTAGTTTCCAAAATGGGGTCACTTGTGGGGGGTTTCTACTGTTTAGTCACATCAGGGGCTCTGCAAACGTAACAAGCTGCCCGCAGACCATTCCACCAAGTCGGCATTTCAAAGCGTCACTACATCCCTTCCGAGCCCTGACGTGTGCCCAAACAGTGGTTCCTCCCCACATACGGGGTACCAGCGTACTCAGGACAAACTGGACAACAGCTTTTGGGGTCCAATTTCTCCTGTAACCATTGTGAAAATAAAAAATAGGGAGCTATAAAATAATTTTTTTGAGGACAAAAAATGATTTTTATTTTCACGGCTCTGCATTATAAACTTCTGTGAAGCACCTGGGGGTTCAAAGTGCTCATTGTGCATCTAGATAAGTTCCTTAGGGGGTCTAGTTTCCAAAATGTGGTCATTTGTGGGGGAGCTCCAAAGTTTAGGCACACAGGGGCTCTCCAAACACAACATGGTGTCCGCTACCGATTGGAGCTAATTTTCCATTAAAAAAGTCAAATGGCGCTCCTTCCCTTCTGAGCCCTGCCGTGTGCCCAAACAGTGGTTCCCCCCACATATGGGTACCAGCGTACTCAGGAAAAACTGGACAACAACTTTTGGGGTCTAATTTATCCTGTTACCCTTGGGAAAATAAAAAATAGCAGGCTAAAAAATGATTTTTGAGGAAAAAAAATTATTTTTGTATTTTCACTGCTCTGTGTTTATATACTTCTGTGAAGCACTTGGGGGTTGAAAGTACTCTCTACACATCTAGATAAGCTCCTTGGAGGTCTAGCTTCCAAAATGGGGTCACTTGTGGGGGGTTTCTACTGTTTAGGCACATCAGGGGCTCTGCAAACGCAACATGGCGCCAGTAGAACATTCCATCAAGTCTGCATTCCAAAATGGCGCCACCTCCCTTCTGAGCTCTCCCATGCGCCAAAACAGTGGTTCCCCCCACATATTTCTGCTCGCTTTCTCAAACTGAACATGGACAAAACAGAATTCATCATCTTTCCCCCACCTCACTCTACCCCTTCACCAGACCTATCCATCAATGTCAATGGCTGCTCGCTTTCCCCAGTCCCACATGCTCGGTGCCTTGGGGTGATCATCGACTCTGCCCTCTCTTTCAAACCACATATCCAAGCCCTCGCCACCTCCTGCCGCCTCAAACTCAAAAATATTTCCCGGATCCGCTCATTCCTCAACCATGAAACCACAAAAACACTAGTGCACGTCCTTATCATCTCCCGCCTCGACTACTGCAACCTCCTACTGTCTGGCCTCCCCTCTAGCACTCTGGCACCACTCCAGTCCATCCTACACTCTGCTGCACGACTAATCCACCTGTCTCCCCGCTATTCCCCAGCCTCCCCCTCTGCCAGGCCCTTCACTGGCTCCCTATTGCCCAGAGGCTGCAGTTCAAAACCTTAACCATGACATACAAAGCCATCCACAACCTTTCTCCTCCATACATCTGTGACATGGTGTCCCGCTACCTACCTACACGCAACCTTCGATCCTCTCAAGATCTCCTTCTCGACTCCCCCCTCATCTCTTCTTCCCACAAACGCATACAAGACTTCTCCCGGGCTTCCCCATAATCTGGAACTCCCTGCCGCAAAACATCAGACTTTCACCAACAACGGAGACCTTCAAGAAAAACCTGAAGATCCACCTGTTCCGACAAGCCTACAACCTGCAATGATCCTCAGTGTACTGAACCATCGTACGACCAGCTCTACCCTTTCCTAGTGTATTCTCACCCATCCCTGCAGTCTGTGAGCCCTCGCGGGCAGGGTCCTCTCTCCTTCTGTACTTGTGTGTCCCTTGTCCAGCACATGTTTATTGTACCTGTCTATATTTTTCCCCTTTTCATATGTAAAGCGCCATGGAATAAATGGCGCTATATAAATGTATAATAATAATAATAATAATAATATGGGGTATCAGTGTACTCAGGACAAATTGCACAACAACTTTTGTGGTCCAATTTCACCTGTTACCCTTGTGAAAATAAAAAATAGTGGGCTAAAAAATCATTTTTGAGAAAAAAAAATATTTTTTTATTTTCACTGCTCTGCGTTATAAACTTCTGTGAAGCACTTGGGGGTTCAGAGTGCTCACAACACATCTAGATAAGTTCCATAAGGGGTCTAGATTCCAAAATGGTGTCACATGTGGGGTTTTTTCACTGTTTAGGCACACAGGGGCTCTCTTCATGTTAGTGGTAAATTTAGGTCGATAATTTTTGCGCTTATTTGTGAAAAAAGTGAAGATTTGGGAAAATTTTGAAAATTTCGCAATTTTCAAACTTTGAATTTTTATTCTGTTAAACCGGAGAGTTATGTGACACAAAATAGTTAATAAATAACATTTCCCACAAGTCTACTTTACATCACCACAATTTTGGAAACAAATTTTTTTCGTTAGGAAGTTATAAGGGTTAAAAGTTGACCAGCGATTTCTCATTTTTACAGCGAAATTTACAAAACCATTTTTTCAGGGACCACCTCACATTTGAAGTCACTTTGAGGGGTCTATATGGCAGAAAATACCCAAAAGTGACACTATTATAAAAACTGCACCACTCAAGCTGCTCAAAACTACATTCAAGAAGATTATTAACCCTTCAGGTGCTTCACAGGAACTAAAGCAACGTGAAGGAAAAAATGGACATTTTAATTTTTCAAACAAAATTTTCTTTTAGCCTCAGTATTGTCATTTTCACATGGGCAACAGGATAAAATGGATCTTAAAATTTTTTGGGCAATTTCTCCTGAGTACACTGATACCTCATATGTGGTCATAAACCACTGTTTGGGCGCACGGCAGGGCTCAGAAATTAAGGAGCGCCATTTGACTTTTTGAATGGAAAATATTCTGGAATATTTAGCGGTTGCCATGTCGCATTTGGAGAGTCCCTGTGTGCCTAAACATTGGAGCTCCCCCACAAGTGACCCCATTTTGGAAACTAGACCCCCCAAGGAACTTATCTAGATGCATAGTGAGCACTTTGAACCCCCAGGTACTTCACAAATTGATCCGTAAAAAAAAGAAAGTACTTTTTTTTCACAAAAAATTTATTTTAGCCTCAGTTTTTTCATTTTCACATGGGCAACAGGATAAAATGGATCCTAAAATTTGTTGGGAAATTTATCCTGAGTACACAGATACCTCATATGTGGTCATAAACCACTGTTTGTGTGCACGGCAGGGCCCAGAAGAGAAGGAGCGCCATTTGACTTTTTGAATGGAAAATTAGCTCCAATCGTAAGCGGACACCATGACGCGTTTGGAGAGCCCCTGTGTGCCTAAACAGTGAAAAAAAAACCACATGTGACACCATTTTGGAATCTAGACCCCTTATGGATCTTATCTAGATGTGTTGTGAGCACTCTGAACCCCCAAGCGCTTCACAGAAGTTTACAACGCAGAGCAGTCAAAATAAAAAAAATATTTTTTTCCTCAAAAATGATTTTTTAGCCCATTATTTTTTATTTTCACAAGGGTAACAGGAGAAATTGGACCACAAAAGTTGTTGTGTGATTTGTCCTGAGTACACCAATTCCCCATATATGGGGGGGAACCACTGTTTTGACGCATGGGAGAACTCAGAAGGGAAGGAGCGCCATTTTGAAATGCAGACTTGATGGAATGATCTGCGGGCGTCCTGTTGCGTTTGCAGAGTCCCTGATGTGCCTAAACAGTAGAAACCCTCAAAAGTGACCCCATTTTGGAAACTAGACCCCGCAGGGAGCTTATCTATATGTGTAGTGAGCACTTTGAACCCCCAAGTGCTTCACAGAAGTTTATAAACGCAGGGCAGTGAAAATAAAAAAAATCATTTTTGTTCCTCAAAAATCATATTTTAGCCCGCTATTTTTTATTTTTCCAAGGGTAACAGGATAAATTGGACCCCAAACGTTGTTGTCCAGTTTTTCCTGAGTATGCTGGTGCCCATATGTGGGCCGGAACCACTGTTTGGGCACACGGCAGGGCTCAGAAGGGAAGGAGCGCCATTTGACTTTTTTAAATGGAAAATTAGCTCCAATCGTTGGCGGACACCATGTCGTGTTTGGAGAGCCCCTGTGTGCTTAAATTTTGGAGCTCCCCCACAAATGACCACATTTTGGAAACCAGACCCCTAAGGAACTTATCTAGATGCACAGTGAGCACTTTGAACCCCCAGGTGCTTCACAGAAGTTTATAACGCAGAGCCGTGAAAATAAAAAAAAAAAAATTCTCAAAAAATGATTATTTAGCCCCCTATTTTTTATTTTCTCAATGGTTACAGGAGAAATTGGACCCCAAAAGTTATTGTCCAGTTTGTCCTGAGTACGCTGGTACCCCATATGTGGGGGGTAACCACTGTTTGGGCACACGTTGCTTGGAAGGGAAGTAGTGACGTTTTGAAATGCTGACTTTGATGGAATGGTCTGCGGGCGTCATGTTACGTTTGCAGAGCCCCTGATGTACCTAAAAAAAGAAACTCCACACAAGTGACCCCATTTTGGAAACACAAGGAACTTATCTAGATGTGTGGTGTGCACTTTGAACCCCAAGGGCTACACATAAGTTTATAACGCCCGGGCATGAAAATAAAAAAATCATATTTTTTCCACAAACATGATCTTTTAGTCCCCAATTTTTTTTTCTTTTCCAAGGGTAACAGGAGAAATTAGACCCCAAAAGTTGTTGTCCAATTTGTCCGAAGTACGCTGATATCCCATATGTGGGAGAAAACTAATGTATGGGCACACGTCGGAGCTCGGAAGGGAAGTAGTGACGTTTTGAAATGCCAACTTGATGGAATGGTCTGCGGGCGTCATGTTACGTTTGCAGAGCCCTGATGTGCCTAAACTGTGGAAACCCCCCAAGTGACCCCATTTTGGAAACTAGACCACCCAAGGAACTTATCTAGATGTATAGTGAGCACTTTGAACCCCTAAGTGCTTCACAAAAGTTTATAACCCAGAGCCATGAAAATAAAAAATCATTTTTTTTCCTCAAAAAATGATTTTTTAGCCCACAATTTTTTATTTTCACAAGGTTAACAGGAGAAATTGGACCCAAAAAGTTGTTGTCCTGTTTGTCCTGAGTATGCTGGTACCCCATATGTGGGGGGGAGCCACAGTTTGGTACACGTCGGGGCTCGGAAGGGAAGTAGTGACGTTTTTTAGTGCCGACTTGATGGAATGGTCTGCAAGCGTCATGTTACGTTTGCAGAGCCCATGCAGGGGCGGATTACCAGAGGGTCAATCTGGGCCATAGCCCAGGGCCCAATGGTGTGGGGGGGCCCAGGGCCGCCATCATGGCATTACTGCCCTGACTAGCGTATGGGGCCCGGCGGGCAGAGGGGGCCCGCATCAGACCCTGTTTCTTCTGCTCACCGGGCCCCTACTGGCAGCCGGCAGGTTAAACCAGGCCCTTAGCGGCACTGTGGCAGTGTAACGCTATTGATGTGCGGACCCGCACCCGCATGTCAATAGTTAACAGCCGCCAGCCAATCGGAGACTGGCAGCTGACGTCAGCCGCAGCGCGCACGTTGCCGGCTTCTGACGTCATTGTCAGTCGCCGTCGAGTGCGCGCTTCAGCTGCGTGGAGAGAACTCCGTCCTGACTGGCGTATGGGGCCTGGCAGGCAGAGGGGGCCCACATCAGACCCCGTCTCTTCTGCTCACCGGGCCCCTACTGGCAGCCTACAGGCTAAACCGGGCCCTAAGCGGCGCTGTGGCAGTGTAACGCTATTGACGTGCGGGCATGCGCCCGCATGTCAATAGTTAACAGCCGCCAGCCAATCGGAGGCTGGCAGCCGACATCAGCCGCAGTGTGCACGTCGCCGGTGTCTGACGTCATTGTTAGTTGCCAGAGAGTGCGCGCTTCAGCTGCGTGGAGAGAACTTCGCTGCAGAAGCGCGGCAAGGTAAGAAGAAGAACATGGGGCAGCCTGTGAGACTCGGGGGACAGAATGGACATGGGGAAGAAAGAATGCTGCCTGGACACAGGGGACAGAAGAATGCTGGACACAGTGGGGCAGACTGTGAGACATGGGGGGACAGAATGCTGGACACGGGGGGCAGAATGCTGGACACGGGGGGCAGAATGCTGGACACGGGGGGCAGAAAGCTGGATACGGGGGCAGAATGCTGGATACGGGGCAGACTGTGAGACACGGGAGCAGAATGCTGGACACTGGGGCAGAATGATGGACACGGGGGGCAGAATGCTGGACACAGGGGGCAGAAAGCTGGATACGGGGGCAGAATGCTGGATACGGGGCAGACTGAGACACGGGAGCAAAATGCTGGACACTGGGGCAGAATGCTGGACACGGGGGACAGAATGCTGGACACGGGGGGCAGGATGTTGGACATGGGGTCAGAATGCTGGACACGGGGGGCAGAATGCTGGACACGGGCAGACTGTGAGACACGGGAGCAGAATGCTGGACACTGGGGCAGAATGCTGGAGACGGGGGGGCAGAATGCTGGTCACGGGGGGCAGAATGCTGGGCATGGGGGCACAGTAATCAAAATGTACTTTCATTCATTTATTGAATCTGCCAGCCGGCAGATTCGGCGGGCGCACTGCGCATGCGCCCGCCATTTTGGAAGGTGGCGGCGCCCATGGACCAGGCAGGAGAGATGCCGGGAGGAAGACGGGGACTCCGGAGGTACCTGGGTGGGATCGGAGACCTTGGGGGGATCGGAGACCTGGGGGCAGGATCGGAAGGCGTGGGTGAGTGGACCGGAGCGGAGGGGAGCAGATAGTGACAGCGGTGACCGATCGCCGCCATCACTCGGTGTGGGGGGGGGTCGGATCTCAGTCTCCAGCCATGCTATTGCAGCATCGGCCATGGCTGGAATGTAATATTTCATCAAATTTCATTGGTGAAATATTACAAATCACTCTGATTGGCTGTTTCACTTTTAACAGCCAATCAGAGCGATCGTAGCCACGTGGGGGTTAAGCCACCTCCCTGTGGCGAAGCACAAAGGGTTTTGTGCCTGTCAGTCGGGTGACCTTTCAGTGACCCCGGTCACCCGACCCGCAGGGACGGGATTTATACCATGACGCCTATGTCGGCGTCATGAGTCGGGATCGCACAGGTTTTCATGACGCCGACGTAGGCATCATGGGTCAGGAAGGGGTTAATGAAAAAAAATGAACTTTTTTGAGATTACCAAATGGCTGCAATGAAACAAAGAGTGAAAAATTTTAAGGGGTCTGAATACTTTCCGTACCCACTGTACCTTACTGGCCGCGGTGGAGCAGGGTTCCAGGGTCCTGGCTGGAGGAGGAAAGAGTGGAGCGTTGCTGCAGGCTGGGATGAGGGGGTGTTCCGATGTGCGGCGCACCGCTGCTGGTGTCCGGTGCTGCGGGAGTGTCTGATGCTGCGGGGGCTCTGCTGACATTTTGTGAAAGGCCAGAGTCCCCGCGGTTCCATGGTTTCCTATGCGGTGGACTCTGGGAAAATGACGCATGCACAGATGGCGATCTTGGCACCAAGATCTCAGGAGATGAGATCTCAGCGCTGACATTCCCGCTGCCTGGACACCTGCAGTGGCACGCCGCACATCCAATTACCCCCTCATCCCAGCCTGCGGTCTGCAGCAACACTCCACTCTAGCCTCCTCCAGCAGCAACCCTGGGACCCCGCTTCACAGCAGCCACCACCCCCAGTAAGCAATAAGATGCATAGATTATAAGAAGACCACCATTTTATGAAAAAAAGTTTTTTTCCCATTTTTCGCCTCAAAATTTGGGGTGCATCTTATAATCTGAAAAATATGGTATATTTTTTAAAATCACAAAATAATAATAAAAAATAAATAAAAATATGTATTACCCATAAATAAATATTTTTATGGGAAACAACAAAAGTACATATATTTTGTATTGACCTGACCTATAAAACTGTCCCACTACTTAACCCATTTAGTAAACACCGCAAAAAATAAAAAACGAGGCAAAAAACAATGCTTTATCATCATACCTCCGAATAAAAAGTGGAATAAAACACAATCAAAAAGATGAATGTAAATACACTGCTCAAAAAAATAAAGTGAACACTCAAATAACACATCCTAGATCTAAATGAATGAAATATTCTCATTGAATACTTTGTTCTGTACAAAGTTGAATGTGCTGTCAACATAATCACACAAAAATCATCAATGGAAATCAAATTTTTAAACCAATGGAGGCCTGGATTTGGAGAGACCCCCAAAATGAAAGTGGAAACAAGTCAAAATGAAAATCAAAACAAGAAAAAATTAAAGTTGAAACAAGTGTTAAATTTTATCGTATTCTAAAAATTCCTGTGAAGCACCCGAAGGGTTAATAAGCTTCTTGAATGTGGTTTTGAGCACCTTGAGGGTGCAGTTTTTGGAATGGTGTCTGAAGTAAGGTAGACATGTGGGAAATGTTATTTGTTAACTATTTTGTGTGACATAACTCTCTGATTTTAGGGTATACAAATTAATTTTAAAATTGCAACATTTTCTCAAAATTTCCATATTGTTTTCACAAATAAACGCAAGTCATATCGAATAAATTTTGCTGCTATCATGAAGTACAAAATGCCAGGACAAAACATTCTGATAATCACTGGTTAATATTTGAAATTGTTTTCATAAAATTATTATGAAAAATATTATAAAGCATATTATTTATACTTGCTAAAGTGTGTCTACCCTATAGAAAGAGACCAAAGAAATGAAGAAGATCAAGGAAGGAAGATTTGATATACACTGTTACTGGATTCACAAACTAACATATACCAATTCCAACTTTTATATATTATTTTTAGACCTTTCATCTGTGTCCATCAATACTTTTGTAGTACTTAAATTACACTTTTTTCTTCCCCTTTGTGGCCACAAAATCATATTTATATTAAAAATAAATATAGCAGTTTATTCACCTTGTAGATACCATCAAGGACAGCTGCATATCATACACTCCACATCTTACTGGTATCCAACAGTCTTAGGGTTTGGGTAACAGATGCCAGACTGGTCTTTGATATAACATTCTAATATAAAGGTCAAATGTTACGAGGGCATTCTTGAGATTATCCTGTTGCAATATTTGACAGCTTCCTAGAGGAATTGTTAGAACATCACTGTTTGGTTTACTGCGCGCATCTAAAAATAATGTAATCCATCAAGCATTCATAAGTCTAGAATTGATCTATTTTAAAGGAACTAATTTTCTCTTTTTTAATACTTTGTCCTAATTTAACTCTTATCCTCGTCTTGACTGCCTGTTACCCCACGGCTGGCTGCCATGTTAGTTAGATTATCCAACTTCTCGCTGAAACAAGATCACAGGATTTTATTTCATCTGTGGTTTTGAATGCAGAAAGAAACCGATAGTTTACCTTGAAATGACCCCCTAGGGCTGCGTTATTATTCCATCATGACAGCGCCTGGTTTAATGCTTTATACTTGTTGTGTCTGAACATCCTTAGTTTCGGTATAAGAATTGCTTCAGATCTGTCTTCATATTTGGCCAGATTTTGACAGCAACTTTGAGTCGAGAAATTTTTTTTTCTGGAAACTTTTCTTAGTGCGCCACATAGTTATTTAATATCAGGTTTGGGAACTAAGGGCACTAGAGAGGAGTCTGCCTTGATCCGTGAATAGTTTTCAAAGACGTGCCCTAGGAGAACTGGGATCAGACAGAGCCGCATCTTTGACAATTTGCAAAACTACAGATTGACTACAGCGCTGTGTTCAAATTTCACCCTAAGAAAAAGCTATATAATTACAACTTCAGGAGAGAGACAAGTACAGAGTCTTCCTTTGTACAGGAGATTATTCCCGGCATAACACAAGTGGTTAGCACCAAAAATCAAAGGGAATTATTCCGTTCATCTCACATGGCATGACAATGTTAACTCTTGGCAAACAGGCAAACATTACTGTGCAAAAATGACTTTATCTATAGTAGTAATGTGATTGTCAAAGGGAATAAAAGGTGTTGGTTAATTTGACGTTGTTCAAGTTGGATTCTTTGTTCTCATGGGAGACAAGCCACCACTAGAGATGATGGTAGTTCCTTACTTATCTCTCTCCATTGAGAAAACATGCACACTTGGCCATGCCAACTTACATGGGTTTAGGTACAGTACAGACCAAAAGTTTGGACACACCTTTTCATTCAACGATTTTTCTGTATTTTCATGACTATGAAAATTGTAGAATCACACTGAAGGCATCAAAACTATGAATTAACACATGTGGAATTATACATTACACTTTACAAAAAAGTGTGAAACAACTGAAAATATGTCTTATATTCTAGGTTCTTCAAAGTAGCCACCTTTTGCTTTGATTACTGCTTTGCACGTAGAAAAGGTGAACGGATGGACTCTACATGCCTGGTTCCCACCGTGAAGCATGGAGGAGGTGGTGTGATGTGTGGGGGTGCTTTGCTGGTGACACTGTTGGGGTTTTATTCAAAATTGATGGCATAGTGAACCAGAATGGCTACTACAGCATCTTGCAGCAGCATGCTATTTCATCAGGTTTGCATTTAGTTGGACCATCATTTATTTTTCAACAGGACAATGACCCCAAACACACCTCCAGGCTGTGTAAGGGCTATTTGACCAAGAAGGAGAGTGATGGAGTGCTACGCCAGATGACCTGGCCTCCACAGTGGCCAGACCTGAACTCAATCGAGATGGTTTGGGGTGAGCTGGACCGCTCACCGCTTCAATTTTGAATAAATCCCCAAAAGTGTCACCAGCAAAGCACCCTCACACATCACACCACCTCCTCCATACTTCACGGTGGGAACTAGGCATGTAGAGTCCATCCGTTCACCTTTTCTGCGTGCAAAGCAGTAATCAAAGCAAAAGGTGGCTACTTTGATCAACCTAGAATATAAGACATATTTTCAGTTGTTTTACACTTTTTTGTAAAGTGTAATGTATAATTCCACATATGTTAATTCATAGTTTTGATGCCTTCAGTGTGATTCTACAATTTTCATAGTCATGAAAATATAGAAAAATCTTTGAATGAGAAGGTGTGTCCAAACTTTTGGTCTGTACTGTAGGTCTGAGTACTAGTGGTCAGTCAACGTATATGGCATGTGACCATGGAGCTTAGTGATTGCAGCAGCCATGTGGGTAGTCATGTCTTCAACAAAGACTGACTTGCAGCTGTGGTACATGGATTAGTAATGATTAATTTGATATTTTCAGCGCGGACAAGCTTTTGGATTATTAAATGTTGAAAGTAGAAGAACCCTTAAATGTGTATATATATAAGTATAAGAGATTTTTTACCTCTTCACGTCTGAGAAAAACTGATGCCACTCCAAGCAAACTCTGATTAGAATAATCCGACTGTTTATCTTGGATGTGGAGAAAGTGGTCGCGTGAACCTACTCAAAGTCAAATTAATTAAAATATTATTACAAAAAATATACATATTTCTCTAAACTTTTTAAAATGACTACTGCAAAAAAATGTAATACAAAATAATCAATCTTTATTGTACTATTAGTTACATGATTAAAAACAATTGCAAATACAGAGAATCATCATGTTAACAAAAATCAAAGGAGGAGTATATATAATTATTGTCCATACATGATAATGAAGCTCATATAAGAAGGGCTCCTCTAATGATAAATATGCTAGGGATATTAATATAGTTAAGATTCTCCTGAATGGTACATAACTTATTTAAATAAAGTATAGATGCATGCATGCAAATTATTAAAAATAATATAAACAATGAGGAAACAGAAATAGAACTATAGGTGCTAAGTTTTTACATCTATAGAGCTCCATATAAAAAGAAGCAAGCAGTGCATTGTACTCCCCCATGTATATACGCCCAACAAGCAATTTGCTGTCGCTATCTCAAAATAATTTTACATGAAAAAATATTTAGTATCATTTAATTTTTCCCCGGGATTTTAAATTTGTGTATTCTAAACTGTACTGACTCTATAGGGACTCCATCCAGGTCTGCCCATTCTTTCAGCCCCGGTTTTAACTTTGCCATTGGGCTATCTTCACCCGCCATCAGCAGTATAAAAAAGCTTGGTAATCAGTGCATAATTGGTAATGTATTTCTGGTTGTTATTGAGAATGTTGCACACATGATGGATTAGATTTCACTTGCTCATCGGCAGAATAGAGCTGGTAATTATGCTGTAAAGTTGGCATAAATGCGATACTGATGTTTAAACTCTGTATGGCATTTTCCTGCCCAATCAATTCTGGTAGTAATCACCTCTGTGGGATACCACTGTTCTTTAATTGGAGTATGTGCACTCTCCCCTGACTTTCCTACCAGTCGGCTTCTATTTCTGATGACTAATAACACAGGGAATTGGAAGAAAGCTGATAATCCGGTAAATTAAGGAAACAAAACGTCCCACCCATGGGACATGAAAATTGTACTTTGTGATTAACCACAACTGTTCATTAGAAGGTCTTATTCCCAGGTCCACCAAATCAATAACAATCCCACTACTGTACTCCATCTGGCAAAGGTTATGGGCTGACAGCAGTGCTAATTCACAGCTTAACCAGCCAGTCTCAGATCAGTGGAAGTCACTAGTCAGGTTCATATTTCTATAGATTTCCTGTGGCAAAGCCAACATAACTATCTTTTATTCATATAAATGTGAGATGGTAAGAATTATAGAAATAAGAAAACTGAATATTTCACTCCACCTGAGACACAAATTTCTACTGCTGCTATGTGCACACTTATATCTGAACTTTGGAGCAGCATTATATTTCTTTTCATACTTATATTGTTTTTTTTCTGTATTATGAGTAATAATTTCTGCTCTAATATTGTCAAATTTGCCACAATTTCACTTTCTGTTTTATGAGTCTGTTATTTTTATAGTTTTCTATTTAAAATATTTTTTGTTATTACTACCTATTATTCTATGATTTCCACGGGTAAAGTTAGGGAAGGTTAATGTTAAATCCCCCTTACACATAAGACTTGCTTCTATGGCACTTTTGTAGACTGTTTTTATTGCATTACTTTACTATTGCCTGTCATGTATATGTATATATGCTGACAACTTTCACTAACATTGCCCTTTAACATCCAAAGATGCATGGACTACCCTAGGAATATTGGGGTTCCTGTCGTCAAATAGTAGGAGAAATGTCAGAATAGGGAGCTAGTCATCCCGATTGTCCAGAAAATGCTGGTCCCAGAGGTGGGACATCAACGTATCTGACATTGAAAGTGATATATCTTAAAATCATTTTATTTGGGTTTTAAAGCACCATTTTAGTGGTGAGAAATAATTAAACTTACTGAAATTACCATGTAGGAGCCATTAGCATAATCTAGGCTATAAGGCTATATTCACACCCAGCAGAATTTCTGCATAAATTTGCATAGGACTACACCCTAATATTGCCTATGAGCAGCAGTGGCAGCAACAGCAGCAATGTAACTGTACAAGTGGCAGCAACAGCATAGCCATGGCAGGAGATTCCACTCCAGCCAGTAGCGTAGCTACTGGGGGGGCAGAGGGGGCCGTTGCCCCGGGCCCAGTCACATGCAGGGGCCCACTGGGAGACATGGCCAGTATCTGACGGAGAGAGCAGCACTATGCCGGCTCCCTCTGCCACAGGTTGCAGTGTCTGTGTGCGCAGCAGTGCACGGACCTGCTGTCTCACCAGAGGAGCTTCTTCCTGGCTGCAGCAGCTGTAGTTTCACTTTCTGCCCTGCAGGCTCTGGTTGTCTCAGCCACACTGGGTCCTAGTGCCCTCTGTGTGCATACACTGGACACTTCCTGGTCCTGCCTCAGTCACTGCCTACAAGCTTCATGGTAAGAGGGGATGGAATTTATTAAATTCATTCAGCTCAGGCATGTCATGGTCACTGTGGGGGGAATGTGAGAGGATGGGGGTATTGTGGGGGAGGGGGTACAGGGCACTGGGGTGAAGGTGAGAGGATGGGGGTATTGTGGGGGCTAGGGCACTGGGGGGGTTAATCATACCTCCCAACTTTTGAAGATGGGAAAGAGGGACGGAGGTTGCAGCACGCATAGCGCGCCGTGGCAAATTTTAGGCCGTGCCCCTGACCACACCCATTTCACAACTAATCACACCCATGTCCACTCCCCAACTACACCCATTTAGCCCTGCTGATCACACTGACTGGTACTGAGGGCACAGTGGCTGGCATTATGGAATCAGTGGCTGGTACTGTGGGCACACTGACTGGTACTGAGGAAAAGAAAGAAAGAGCAGAGTTTTAAAGTGCTCCTCGGGGCTCCGCCGTGTACTCCTGTCTGTGTCCACGGGGAAAGTAATCTGCCAGCCGGGACAGCGGGGCAGACCCTCTCTCAAAATCGGGACTGTTGGGAGGTATGAACGCTCCCACCATACACCTTGTACACGCACAGCTCCGTACACCTCGCGCACACACGGCTCCGCTCCGTACACCTCGCGCACACACGGTTCCACTCCGTACACCTCGCACACACGGCTCTGCTACATCCACACTGTAAATCCCTCCTGCTCCTTCAAAATTGGGACTGTCCCGCTAGTTCTGTGGCAGTTGGGAGGTATGAATGCTCCCCACCATACACCTTGTACACGCACGGCTCCGCACACCTCATACACACATGGTTCACCTCTGTACACCTCGCGCACGCACGGCTCCATTCGTACACCTCGCGCACACACGGCTCCACTCCGTACACCTCACGCACACATGGCTCCACTCAGTACACACACGGCTTCACTCCGTAAACCTCGTACATACGCAGCCACGCTCCGTAAACCTTGTACACATGTGGCTTTGCACACATACACCTCGTACACATGCAGTTCCGCTCCGTACACCTCGTACACACGCGGTTACGCTCCATACACACGCGGCTCCACTTCTCTACACCCCGTACACACACGGCTCTGCTCCGCTCCGTACACACACAGTTCTGCTCCGCTCCGTACACACACGGCTCAAGCACGGAGCCCTGTGTGTACGGAGATGAGCGGCTCAGCTCCGTACACTTCGTACACACAAGGCTCCGTTTTGTACAAACCGTACACACACAGCACTGCTACAACCACCTCGTACACACACAGCTCCGCTCCATACACCTCGTACACATGCGGTTCCGCTCCGTACACCTCGTACACACGCGGTTCCGCTCCATACACACGCGGCTCCAATTCTCTACACCCCGTACACACACGGTTCTGCTCCACTCCGTACACACACGGCTCAAGCACAGAGCCCTGTGTGTATGGAGATGAGCGGCTCAGCTCCGTACACACACTGCACTGCTACAGCCACCTCGTACACACACAGCTCTGCTCCATACACCTCGTACACACACGGCTCCGCTCCGTACACCTCGTACACACACGGCTACGCTCCATACACTTTTCACACACGGCTCCGCTCTATACATCTCATACACACACGGCTCTGCTCCATACACCTCGTACACACACGGCTCTGCTTTTTTTTGCGTGTGAGCTCGTTAATACTTTAATAATAGATTAATATTTCAGTATTATTATTATAACAAGGGCACAGACAGACGGCCGTATAACTCATGCGAGGATCGCACTGCAATCCTCATACTGGCTAGTACAGCTCCTGACATGAGCGCGTCAGTCTGAGGATTGCCATGTGAACCTCGCACGAGAAATACGTCCGTCTATGTGCCCCACATCAAGTATAACCATACAGTAACCACGAGCTACATTCTGTTTAATAATTTAATAATAAGCAATTTATCATTATGAAGTTATTAAAGGCTCGGGATAATTGTCTGCAGTCACTTTGAGACTACAGACCGCAAAATCATGATGGGGTTATTATTTATAGGGGCACCTGTAGGGTAACTACCGGGTGGTAGACGGTGCTGAGGCGGCTGTCAGTCAGTGCCGGGGTGCTGTTACAGCTGCCACTTTCTATACACAGAGGGGTGACTGAAACCGTGCCAGCGCAACCCCTATGACTGGAAGAGCAAGGCTGCCTGGAGGAAATAAAGGTAATTTCCTCCCTGCAGAGGAGCTCTCAGTGCAGGCGCCGCACGGTGTCAGAACGCTGTTAACTATTATACTGTGTATTGGAGGAGTAGTGGGGACATCATTATATGTATAGGGGAACTCTGGGGGACATCATACTGTATGTACAGGAGCTGTGGTCCTACCATACAGTGTATATGGGAGCTGTGGGATCATCATATGGTGTATAGGGAGAGCAATGAGATGAAACTGAAAGGGAGTAGATACACATTAGATATTAGAAATCACTTTTTGACAGTGAGGGTGATCAATGATAGGAACAGGCTGCCATGAGAGGTGGTGAGTTCTCCTTCAATGGAAGTCTTCACACAGAGGCAGGACAGACATCTGTCTGAGATGGTTTAGTGAATCCTGCATTGAGCAGGGGGTTGGACACGATGACCCTGGAGGTCCCTTCCAACTCTATCATTCTAGGATTTCATGATTCTACATGTGAACGGTGCTGGAAATGTGAGAAGACAGATGAGTCTTTGTTGTAATCTCTGCAGATGAGTCCTGGCTGGAGAAGTTGACATGTCGGTCTGGGCCAGATAGAAAAGTGAATGACTCCACCAGAAAGAACGTCCTCTGTAAGTCACCATCTATAACTGTGCAAATTGCCTCTTCAAACAAAGAGGACTTGTACTCTATAGCGCCACCTATTGGAAGTAGCGATCCTACAAGTCACAATCAACCCTTTAACGAGTCTTGTAATATGACTTAGGATAAAAGCCAAATCAGATTCTCCATTTGCATCTATAACTGTGCAGTAATCTCTATATGTCCTGCAGGACTGGTATCTACCACTATATGTCACCATAAGGCGGTAATATCAATGCTGGTCTTTGTGTAGACTTTTATTTTCAACAACAGTGCGGTCATCTCCTGAGGTTCCCCTATACCATCATAGTTATAATCATGATTACCTGGTTAGGGGCCACAGGCGGCCACAGACAGAAAGGGCCCCTGTGCAATAACAATATATGATCCCTTTGCAGCCCAAGAGCCCCTAAAAATGCAAATTTGCACCTTTTTTGGAGGTAGAAATGGGCCCCCTTACTTCTTGTGCCCATGTGCGGCCACACAGGTTGCACCAATGATATGTACGCATGTTAGGGGCCCATTCAGATGTTTCGCCCCCCCTGAGCTGAACCCCTAGCTACGCCTCTGACTCCAGCAATTTTATTACTTGTGAAAGAAGAGATTTTCGGATGATAATGTATTAGAGAATTGTTATATAATAATTTATTTATATAGCACCAGCATATTCTGCAGCACTTTACTCGTATAATTCAAAGGCTACATGTGCAAATAATATCAGACATTACAAAGTAATAGATAGTTAACCAATGCAAGCAAGAGGAATGAGGGCCATTCTCACAAGAGCCTATAGTCTTAGCGATGCCACAAAAGGTAAAAACGTGCTTATATTGTATGATCCAAGCTTCCTTATAAAAAAGGATAATCATGTAAAGCAGTATGACCTGGTCAACAGCTAGTATCTGTATATGTCCAGATACAAAGTGCTAACGAGTAGAGATGAGTGAATTTGTTCAGATTTGGTTCCGAATACGATCAGAATCAAATATTGTTTTTGCAATATTCGTCGAACACAGCCAAATGTCATTAGAGTCAATGGGAATAGAAATTTCCGAATATGTTCGGAACCAATCATAAGGCAAACATTCGGCACCAATAATGTTTGAATATGGCCCGAATATGTCAAAATAAGATTCAGGGACAAAATCCAAACAAATTCGCTCATCTCTACTAACGAGTGCATGAAATGTATGGGAACAGATAATAGAAAGGACCAGATTCTGAGGGATGTGTAGGAAGAGGGAACAAAGAACAGTTAAATTAGTGATGTGACGGACATATATAAAAAGATGTGTTTTAAGAATTTGTTTGAAACTGATGATAATGGGAATTAACCGTATTGTCTGGAGTAATTAATTCCAGAGAACTGGTGCATCACAAGAAAAAGTCTTTGAGACTTAAATGGGAGATTCAGATTAAGAGGATGTTAGTCTTAAATCATTAGAACAGAGAGCACAGGTACACACATGGTCAAAATTGTTGGCACCCCTTGTTTAATGACAGAAAAATCCGCAATTGTCACAGAAATAACTTGAATCTGACAAAAGTAATAATAAATCAAAAATCTATGAGAATGAACAAATAAAAGTTAGACATTGCTTTTCAACCATGCTTCCACAGAATTTTAAAAAAAAGTAAAACTCATGAAATGGGCCTGGACAGAAATGATGGTACCCCTGAAAATAATGTGACAAAAGGGACATGTTACATCAAGGTGTGTCCACTAATTAGTATAACAGGTGTCTACAATCTTGGAATCAGTGAGTGGGACTGTATAGAGGGTATAGAGGGCTACAGATACTCACTGAGCTGGTGACATGGCGTGTATCACACTCAACATGGACCAGAGGAAAGAGTTGTCTCAGGAGATTAGAAAGAAAATTATAGACAAACATGTTAATGTTAAAAATTATAAGACCATCTCCAAGCAGCTTGATGTTCCTATCACTACAGTTGCATATATTATTCAGAAATTTAAGCTCCATGAGACTGCAGCCAACCTCCCTGGACGTGGCCACAGGATGAAAATTGATAATAAATCAAAGAGATGGATAATAGGAATAATAACAAAAGAGCCCAGAAAAACTTCTAAACAGATTAAAGGTGAACTTCAAGCTCAAGGAACATCAGTGTCAGATCACACCATCCATCGTTGCATGAGCCAAAGTGGACTTCTTGGAAGACAACCAAGGAGGACACCATTGTTGAAAAAAAATCATAAAAAAGCCAGACTGGAATTTTCCAAACTACATGTTGACAAGCCACAAAGATTCTGGGAGAATGTCCTATGGACAGATAAGACAAAAATTGAACTTTTTGGCAAGGAACATCAGCTCTATGTTCACAGATGGAAAATTGAAGCATATCAAGAAAAGCACACTGTCTCTACTGTGAAACATGGAGGAGGCTCTGTTATGTTCTGGGGCTGCTTTGCTGCATCTGGAACAGGGTGTCTAGAATCTGTGCAGAGTACAATGAAATCTCAAGACTATCAAGGGATTCTAGAGAGAAATGTGCTGCCCATTGTCAGAAAGCTTGGTCTCATTCGCAGGTCATGGGTCTTGCAACAGGATAATGACCCAAAACACACAGCTAAAAACACCCAAGAATGGCTAAGAGGAAAACATTTGGCCTTCTATGAGCTCTGACCTAAATCCTATTGAGCATCTTTGGAAAGAGCTGAAACATGCTGTCTGGAAAAGGCAACCTTCAAACACGAGAGAACTGCAGCAGTTTGTTCTTGAGGAGTGGGCCAAAATACTTGTCGAGAGGTGCAGAAGTCTCATTGACAGTTACAGGAATCGTTTGCATTGATTGTCTCAAAAGGTTGTGTAACAAAATATTAAGTTAAGGGTACTATCATTTCTGTCCAGGTCTATTTCATGAGTTTTATTTTTTTTTAATTCTGTGGAAGCATGGTTGAAAAGCAATGTCTGACTTTCATTTGTTCATTTTCATAGAATTTTTTTATTATTATTTTTGTCAGATTCAAGTTATTTCTGTGACCATTGTAGGTTTTTCTGTCATTAAATGAGGGTACCAACAATTTTGACCACGTGTATATGTTAGTAGACATAGATGAGGAAGAAGAATTAGGTAATTGCAGAGAGCTTTGTGGGTGAGTGTGATAAGCTTATAATGTTGTCTGTAGCAAATAAGTAACCAGTGCAATGACTGGCACAGGATGGAGGCATATGTGTAAGGGCTGAACAGAAATATGAGACTGACTGCTGCTGTCATGACACAGCTGACGGGTGACCCGGGACAGGGGCTCCTTCCCTGTCCCTAACACTAAGGGGCACCCTAGCTCTCCGTATTCCATGGGATACTTCTGAAGGTGAAAATGCCGGGGCCTCCACCCTTGCCTTATCTCCCGAGTTTGCCCTCCGTCTCTTACCCCACCCAGGGAAGAGGGGCACTACTGTGTACTGTAGTACACCAACCCAACAAACAAGGAAACACAAACAAAGGTTAACTGAAAACTCCAGGCATACAAAATATTCGCTCACATATAACAGAGTAATGCACCAGGGCATGTAGGTAGGGGAATAAACCAAAATAAAGAAGGATAAGGAATTACCACGTATACCAACCAAAAAACAGTCACTAATAACTCTTCCAACTCTCCTTCCCATATGAACTCCTCTCCCTCTGTTTGACATGCAGCAAATGCTTGCTCTGACAAGGATTTGCAACAGAGCCCAGATTATAAAGGGGAAAGGAGTGGCTAACCGAGCTCAGCTGTGAGCACAGGGATTTCCAACATGGCTGGATTAACCCCTGTTCTGCCAGAAGAAATAAACACATTTAAAATGAAGGAGAAGTGCTTCTTCTCAGAAACGGAGTAGTAGCAATCAGACGCTGCGGTCTTCTGGCTCCACACTGTCACGGTAAACTCATGACTGCTGCATTCAGAATAGATTGTAGAGAGGAGAGCTTAACATGAGGAAAACTGACTTATAGGGAGATGCAGTAGTCAAGGCGAGAATTAATCAGGGCAACAGTAAAGGGGATATTTTTTGCAGCTTTTAAGGTAAGAAAAAAGTGAATTCTGGTGATGTTTTTGAGGTGCTGGTGATTTGTGTGAGTGATTGGATACAGTGAAGGAAGGAAAGATCTGAGTCAAATATAACCCAACAACAGTGGCTATGCTTCTTGGAGGTTATAATAGTGTGGTGCACCTGAGGACCAGTTGCCACAGAGGTACTGTACCTCAGCCAGAGGTGTGGTGCTCCGCTCTCTGGTAAGGGGGGGACGTCTCTCAGAAGCCACACACTTACATCCAACACCAGATCTCTCAGAGATCGGGAGGAGCTAGGTAGAGGGTGTGGGTGGAGAAAGTAGAGAAGGGGAGGAGCGTAGTGAGTTGTCTGTGAGACCACAGACAGTGAGAGAGTTAGTCTGCTGGAGGCAGAGGAGGAGTGAGGAGCAAACAGTAGCTCCTGAAGG
>JARQOD010000001.1:414777513-415023900 GCA_033576555.1 Oophaga sylvatica
TAGAACAGGGCAGAAATGAACCTCTGCTTAAGTTCCTGAAACGCAGAAACTGCCTCAGGAGGCCAATTCACCACATCGGAACCCTTTTTGGTCAAATCAGTCAATGGTTTAACAATACTGGAAAAATTACCAATAAATTTACGATAAAAATTTGCAAAACCCAAAAATCTCTGAAGAGCCTTCAAAGAAGTAGTGTTGAACCCAATCACAGATGGCCTGAACCTTGACCGGGTCCATTTCAATAACAGACGGAGACAAAATGAATCCCAGAAATGAGACCTTCTGTATGCCAAAAAGACACTTTGATCCCTTCACATACAGTGCATTCTCTCTCAAAATCTGGAACACAGTCTGAACATGTTTCACATGAGAGTCCCAGTCGTTGGAAAAAATCAAGATATCATCCAAATAAACAATCAGAAATTTATCCACAAAATCCCTGAAAATATCATTCATGAAGGATTGGAAGACGGAAGGGGCATTAGTAAGCCCAAAAGGCATCACTAGGTACTCAAAATGCCCCTCTGGGGTATTAAACGCCGTCTTCCATTCATCCCCGTGCTTAATGCGAATAAGGTTATACGCTCCCAAAAATAAATCTGGTATGGGGATCCTAAGTTCCACAACCGGCAACCTAGCAAGATAGGTAGTAATACTCCGAACCTCAGTGGCAAGCTGCTCCACGTGGCCAGACAACTGTGCAAACTCCATTGAGAGAAAAAAATTCCTCAGCACCCAGAGAAAGAGGGAAAAAAATGCAACAAACAGAGAAAAAAAAAATTCTGACAACTATCTTTTTTTTTTTTTCCTTTTTACTATTTTTCCCTTCTGTGAGTACCATATAATTTTCAGTTTGGCCGGTAATACTGTTATGTTTCGGCAGCTGAGGAGAAATTGTAAAAATAGCAAAAAGTAGTAATACACCAGAGAGGCAGGAAACTATTGGATTGCAGTAACCTGAACTAACCGCCACATTAGAAGTAGCCATGGAGCGTACCTACGGTGATCCTAGACCCTCGTCACAGCCGGAGAGATAACTACACCTAAAGGCAGAAAGATGAAAGCTATCTGCCCCGGAGCAGAACCCCCAAAGAAATAGGAATCCCCCAAACATGTAATGGCGGTTAGACAAGAAGAAAATACAGACACAGACAGAAAATAGAATTAGCAAACGCTGGGGCCCAATCTGTCTAGATAGAAAAGTATAGGAAAGAATTCTGACTGCAACCCAAAAAAATCCTGACAAAAATACCAACACTTCTGATTAACAAAAAACCTGAGATCACACGATCTCTACCACCTAAATCAGATCTCTGGTGTAACACACAGCAATTCAGCAAGCAAAAAGTGACAAAAGAACAGAGCAAAAGTGCAAATACAAAATGAGCACAATTGCAGCGCCAGACCCCAAAAGGGGACCAGGCTGAAGTCCACTGCAAGCAGCAAACCAACAAAGAAAATCCAACCAGAGGAAAAAAAAACAGCAAATCACTTATCTGAATGAGAGCAGGACTGCAAGCTGAGCTCCAAGCAAGACCAGAAGAACAATTGATTACCGGCAAGACTGAAGGGAGCTCAGGTCACTTATATCAGACCATTCAGAACCAGCTGAAGCCAATTCGGCAATTAGTTCATTACCCTCAGCAACCACCGGAGGGAGATCCAACTCAGAAGTCGCCTCCAGATTATTCACAACAAACTTTGCTGCATCACCAACAGCCCCAGCGGTCTCTTAATCAGCGTCTGATAACACCTTTATTGCCGAATATCACAGGTGGCGTCACAAACTATTTCCCTTATTTCCCTTTTATTTTACTTCATCATTTTGATTGGACACCCAGGGCCACGGACCGGGTCACTGCTGCCGTGACACATCTCCTTTAAGAACTGCCCGACCGGGTACCGAGTATCCCACGGCCCTAGGGGGGCGCTCAAATAGAACCACACATAGAAAGAGAAATATCAGGTGTAGGAAAGTAAGTAGAGGGAGGATAGTATTCAGTTTTGTACAAATTCAGTTACAGACTGTATGATGTGGGAGCATGATGTTAAAAAGAGTGAATGAACAATCAGTGTTTTGTAGTAATGCACTACACGAGCGGATGTCACCAGCATCGAGATCGTACCGAAAGGCATATCTGCTGATGGTTTGTCCAATAGAGGCTGTGTGGAGAGATAAGAGGATGGGGTCTAGGACTGAACCCTGTGGAACACTGACAGTAAGGGGAAGAGGAGAGGAAGAAGAGCCAGCAAATGATACACTGAAAGAGCGTTCAGAGAAACAGGAAATTATTGAAGTAATTTCCTACTATATTCATTACAGTGTTCCATGTGAGGGAAAAATAAACTCATTTTAACATAGCAGATAGACATTTACTTCTTAAAAAAATGCTATTTTAATTATCCGTGAAAGTTCAGTGATTCGCTTATTTGGGGCCATTTCTACTAGAACTTTAACATCTCTACAGCATTTCATATACATCTCTCCTGAGATCACTTGATGCTCTGTATCTCTGCAATTAAATTCTGTTCTAGTATGCAGTACTCGGAGCATTACAGATGAGTGTTAGCTACAAAAATAAACGTATCCTTAACTACTCAAGTTAAAGTACAAGTCTGAGGGGTTGAGGCCCAAATTAAAGTCAAACCATTTCCTTAAACCCACTAAAACATATGTATGTCCACTAATCCACTATGATTTGCATGATCTTCTTTGTTAGCATTGCCTATGCCTAACATAATATCAGTAAGATTTAATAGAATATTTGTGAATCAACCCATAAGAAATATACCCAGTGGCAAGTGAATTAATCTAGCTGGGTTGTTTTCTGCAGGTCCTGTTGCATTAAAGGGAATCTGTCAGCAGGTTTTTGCTATTTAATCTGAGAGAAGCATAATGTAGAGGCAAAGAGTCTTATTTCAGTGATGTGTGTTGTAGTTTCAATACATTCTGAGCTCTTCTACATCTACAACAGATTGTATTCAAACTACTCCATGCAGTCCTGTAAGTGATACATCACTGGAATCAGGGTCTCTGTCACTGCATAATGATGCTCTCAGATTACATACCAGAAACCTGCTGACAGTCCTTTTATCGCGTGAGACACTAAGTTCACCTGATGATTCTGTGGTAGGATCACTGACCCTGGCATTGATTTTTGACTTTCAGCAAAATACAATACTCTACAGTGCAACCATTTACCAAAAAAGTCCTCATTTATAAACCCGGAGGACTCACATTCTGAATATATTGATGGCAGAAATTAAAATGTATATTTTTCTAAGTCTTCATTCGCATGAATTCTTCAGTACAAATACATACTGCGGCAACTATGTCAGTAGTTTTCTTGGAACCACAATTAATAAATATGATGTTATAATACAGCATAACATATTTTCTTCCATCAGACCTACAGTATTATAAAAGTTTGGACTAGTAACCGCTGGCACCAGACATTATTCTCCAGATAGAGTGCAGTTATGTTACTGATGAAATGATATATTGCTCAGTCATCTATGCCATTGTATATAGTTTATTATGTTATAGCTGGCACTAGAAGGGGATTACGGTATATTTTATTCTCTCTGCAATTCTTAAAAAAAGATTTGCATAGATATTGAACTAGTCACACATATTTAAAATTGGCAATAACTATCCAAAGTTGAATCTTGATTCCAACCACGACTAGGTGTTTCTCGTGGTCGAGCCCTACATCTTATAATGTACCTTTCATTGTGCCAATCTGACCTCAAATAAACTGTGGCATAGTTCTAATTAAACCTGTCTGGGAGAGATGGGTGGAGAAAGGTGCAAAACCCAAAAGAGAACAAACCTTCAATGCACAATGCAAAAAAATGATAAGAAATACCTTAATACCTATAGTATTAATTTAATATGCAAGTGCACAAATACGCTGTGGCCAATACACTGGCATATTTCTTTAATACGGTAAGAAAGAAGTTCAGTCTTCACTTGTGTATTTCATGGTGAACGCGTTCGAAAGAAATCCGCAATGAACAAGATGGTAACTTCACTCTTCAAAAAAATAATGTGTTTATTGTATTAAATATCATTAAGTATCATGACGCGTTTCGGCTCTATAAATGTGATGCAATCACATCATGATAATTGACAATGTTTGATGCAATAAATAAATCACAAATTAATGCTACAGGTGTGCTTGTCTTTTTATGTTTTTTTTGTCTTGCAAACACTCCCCTGAAGCAATCCAGGAATAGTTGAGGGTTCTCTTACCTCTCGCTCCCAGCAAGCTTCAGTCATGTGCGCTTCCCATGCTGCAGATGCAAAGCTGCAACATGGGATAGCGCACACTTCTGGCTAGTGGAGTGATGATGCCATGGGTACAAAATGCCAACCATCCCCAATAAGTACAAAGCCGAGAGGCTCCTGAAATTAAATTATTAGAATAACCCTTTAACATTTGCATAGTGTAAGGGAAGAACAACCTCTCTGGACATCATCTGTGGCGCCCGGAGGGTCCAGTCGCCACAGAGATGTTGCATCTCACCCAGAGATGTGACACCTGACTCTCAGGTAAGGTGGAAGCACCCCTTAGACTCCAACACCGCATTCAACATACACAATGTTAGTTGCAGCTCTCAGGCTGGTTAGTAAAGGGTGTAGATGTTGAGTGGGTGGAGTCAGCTGCAGCATTAGGCTGCAGCGTGTTAGTCTAGAGTTTCAGTTTGAGACAGGCAGGCAGTGACTGGGTACTGGCCTGGCCTGCTGCTCCTCTGAGTTCACCTCAGGGAGCCGTGCTGAGAGAGCGAATGGGTCCTGGACCGAGACGACCTCACAAGTCGTAGCCCATTGCTAAGGAGGACCAGGCGAACATCGGGGAACGGTCCCTAGACTAGTGGGAAAGTTCAGCTCCACTAGTAACACCGAGAATAGTGGGTCTCTTCAAGGGCCACTAACCACCATAACCTCACCGGGAGGAAGCTTAGGGGTCAAGTACGTCCAGAACCTTCATACTGAGTGGCTTGGTACACCACCGGTCTGGTCTGGTAACTGAAAGGGCCTAATACTACCTCGACCGAGGGCTCTGTGGTGGCGGGTGCAGAAGGAGTAAGGAGAGTAGCACCAAGCAATGCCGGAAAGGAACATAAAGGGAGTCTTTGGAAGTGTGACCAATTTACCTGAGGGTTGCTGGACTACTCACTGGAAGGACACAGCGCCCGGCTGGAATCTGTGTGTACAACAGACTGTGAGTAAAACCTTGAAACTGCAACAGAACTGTTTCCCTGATTCTTCCAGCGACGCACACTCCCCTCTGCTACATCCCTCTGCACCATTGCTTCATTTCACATCTACCTGCCCTGGAAGGACACAGTCTTACCTGTAGAAGACTTATCATCTAGCTGCACGAACACTAATCCCCTGTAAATACTCCCCCATTTATAGTGAGCGCCCAGGGCAACAGACCGAGCCGTGTGCTGCCCGTGACATCCCCCATAGAAGTCGACGGGCTCGGTGCCGAGTACCCCACGGCCCTGGCGAGCGGCTCATTTTTGGCGTCACGAACAGGATTCTGAAGCTCGTGAAACGCGAGTCCTGTGTGCCTAAATTGACTGTTTTTGTGCTAAAGACTGTATTTGCCATCTTTGTGATTTTGCCGCCATTTTACCGCCATATTCGCGCCATGAGGCGCTGGTGAAGAAGGAGGGCGTGAATTTGTGGGCGTGCGCTTACTCAGTGGCGCGAAAATAATGGCCGCCCAGTCCAAGTGCTACTGCAATGTCAGATCATGCCCCACAGCTATGGAGTTCCAACTCCTCATCCTACTCAGTGGGCGGAAAAGAACGCGAAGGTCCCGCCTCCATACAAAAGACCGGGCCCCTACTGATGGAGAACTGACTGATGACCTGATTAAGATGGTGTCCGGTGGCGAGCTACCATGGGAAGGGATGGAGAAGCTCACCCTCTCCCCCATGAAGGAGCACTGACCCCCACCGAGCCACCTGCAGGGCCCGAACCAGTCTGCACCCTCTCCAGCATGGACGCTGATGCTGCACTGGAGGAGCTGGCCCGGCACCGTGCGGAAGTGGAACGAATGGAGCAGAACTGGAGAGCTCTGAAGCTGCGGCTGCAGCGTAGCCGATCACTCCGCTCACCTGTAATGCCGGTGCCCGAAGTCCACCAGGAAGCGTGCCCGGATCCAGACCCTGCTGCTGCCTTACCCGTCCCCGCCGAGGAGTCCGCGGAGGAACGGTGCGTCATGCCATCTGCACCAGCCCCAGGTCTGCTGCCTGTGTTCCCAGAGGAAGCCGGGCCCTGCTGCGCTAAGAGCAAGAATGAGCCGGCTCCACAACCTGGATCCGAGCCGGCTCCCCAGCTAGTTCCTGAGCCGAGTACGGCACCTGGCAATGCTGAGTACCGCCAGTCCAGGCGGGCACCGAATACTTGGAGAAGTCAGAGCCCCGCAACCAGCTGTCTGCCAGTCGGGACCTGGAGGTGGTAGCAGAGGAGGACTATGACCGACGCCGGGAGTGGGAGACCCAGAAGCATCGCCAGGAGCAACGGATGCGGCAGAGGAAAGGTACTGTACATGAGCTACGGCGGCAGAGGGCTATAAGAGACTTCCGGCTAAGAGGGGTACTGTTATGAATGTGCTAGAGATGGTTTCTGAGCAGAGGCTCCCTCTGGTGGTTACAGACAGTACTGAACCTTTCAGCGAGGAGTGGTAATCTGGGATCACTGACTGGTCTGATATAAGGGAGGTTCCCTCCCATGATGGTTGCCGGTGATCAATTGTTCTTGTCTCAGTTGTGGTTCCTGGTTCATTTGGAAGTTTGCTGGAGTCTTGCCTGCATCTCCTGCTTTCAGATAAGATATTTTTTGCTTTTCTTTTTGTGCTTGCTTTTTGCATTCTTTTCTGCACTTTTGTGGAGGTCAGCCAGGTCCCCTCCTGGGGCCTGAGCTCCTCACAGTTTATCTGCAGCCACTGTTATTTGCTCATTTGTTTTTCCTGTTTTTTCAGCGGCTGCGGCTTGGTTTTTGTTCACACTGAGATCTGATTTAGTGGGTGGCGAGATCGTGTGATCTCAGTATTTTTGTAATCAGAATTGTTGGATTTTTGTAGGGTTTTCTGGGGTGCAGAAAGTAATCTCTCCTGTCCTATCCTATTTAGTCAGCTTGTGGCCCCAGCGTTTGCTCAGTCTATTTTCTGCCTATGTTTGCATTTTCATCTTGTCTAACCGCCATTATATGTTTGGGGCTTCCTATTTTCTTTGGGGATCTGCTCCGGGGCAGATAGCTTTCATCTTTCTGCCTTTAGGTGTAGTTATCTCTCAGGCTGTGACGAGGCGTCTAGGATCAATGTAGGAACGCTCCACGGCTACCTCTAGTTGTGTCGTTAGTTTAGGAATCTGCAACCCATCAGTTACCAACATCTCAGGTGTTCGGTTGCCCTGCTGTTGTTCCTGTCCTCCTCAGCTACAGAAACATAACAGTATCACCGGCCATAACTGAAAATTATATGGTACTCACAGAAGGGAAAAATAGTGTGGAAAGAAAAAAGTTGTCAGAGATTTTTTTTTTCTGTCTGTTGCATTTTTTCCCTCTTTTTCTCTGGGTGCTGAGGAGGATTTTTTTTTTCTCTCAATAGAGTTTGCACAGTTGTCTGGCCGTGTGGTTCAGCTTGCCACTGAGGTTCGGAGTATTGCTACCTATCTTGCTGGGTTGCCAGTTGTGGAACCTAGGATTCCCATGCCAGATTTGTTTTTGGGGATCGGGCTAAATTTCTGAATTTCAAAAATAACTGTAAGTTGTTTTTTGCCTTAAAGCCTAAGTCCTCAGGTAACGCAGCACAGCAGGTTCAAATTGTCATCTCTCTCCTGTGCGGCGATCCTCAGGATTGGGCTTTTTCCCTGACACCTGGGGATCCTGTTTTGAATGATATTGATGCATTTTTTCTGGCTCTGGGGTTATTGTACGATGAACCTAATGTCACTGATCAAGCTGAAAAAACCTTTTTGGCATTAAATCAGGGTCTTGAGGACGCTGAGTTGTACTGTCAGAAATTCCGAAAGTGGGCAGTCCTGACCAAATGGAATGATGATGCTTTGGCGGCCCTTTTTCGGAAGGGGCTGTCAGAGTATGTAAAGGATGTTATGGTGGGATTCCCTGCTCCCTCTGGTCTCAATGATTCTATGTCATTGGCTATTCAAATTGACAGACGTTTGCGTGAGCGCAGAGGTATGCGTGAGATAGTGTTGCCTTGTGAGCCAGCTTCTGAGCCCATGCAGTGTGATAGAGTGACTTTTGGGGCACAGCGTCATGAGTTTCGAAAGCGCAATGGGTTATGTTTCTACTGTGGTGATGCCTCTCATGTTATTTCAGTCTGCCCTAAGCAGGGAAGACGTTTTGCACTCTCAGTTGTCTTGGGGTAGTGTTCAGACTAAATTTCTGTTGACTGTTACCCTGATTTGCTCCCTGTCCACATTTTCTGCTCAGGCTTTTGTTGATTCAGGAGCAGCTATTAACCTGATGGATTTTGACTTTGCCAAACGTTGTGGGTTTCCCATGATACCCCTGCGGAAGTCTATTCCCCTACTGGGCATTGATTCTACCCCTTGGGCGGAGAATAAACCCCAGTTTTCTACTCATGTGATAATGAGGGTTGAACCTGATCATCAGGAGAGTTGCAAATTTCTGGTGCTGTATAATTTGCATGACATTATTGTACTAGGTTTCCCTTGGTTACAGTCTCATAATCCTGTTTTGGATTGGAAATCTGTGTCTGTGACCAGTTGGGGCTGCCAATGTGTTAATGCCAACACTCCTGTTTTTTCTGCCTCTCCCAAGTCTCAGGATGTTCCTGACATTTTGAGTGATTTTTCGGATGTATTTAGTGAAAGTAAATCTGCATCTTTGCCTCCTCACAGGAGCTACGATTGCGCTATTGAATTAGTGTCTGGTGGTAAATTTCCTAAAGGTCGCCTTTTTAACTTGTCTGTACCTGAACACGATGCTATGCGATCTTATATCAAGGAGTCATTGGAGAAGGGTCATATCAGACCATCCTCTTCACCCTTGGGTGCCGGTTTTTTCTTTGTGGCCAAAAAGGATGGTTCATTAAGGCCGTGTATTGATTATCGTCTCTTGAATAAGATCACTGTGAAGTATCAATATCCCTTACCCTTGATTTCTGACCTGTTTTCCAGGGTGAAAAGTGCTAGTTGGTTTACCAAGCTTGACCTCAAGGGGACGTATAACCTTATTCGCATTAAGCACGGGGATGAATGGAAGACGGCGTTTAATACCCCAGAGGGGCATTTTGAGTACCTAGTGATGCCCTTTGGGCTCACTAATGCTCCTTCCGTCTTCCAATCCTTCATGAATGATATTTTCAGGGATTTTGTGGATAAATTTCTGATTGTTTATTTGGATGATATCTTGATTTTTTCCAATGACTGGGACTCTCATGTGAAACATGTTCGGACTGTGTTCAAGATTTTGAGAGAGAATGCACTGTATGTGAAGGGATCAAAGTGTCTTTTTGGCGTACAGAAGGTCTCATTTCTGGGATTCATTTAGTCTCCGTCTGTTATTGAAATGGACCCGGTCAAGGTTCAAGCCATCTGTGATTGGGTCCAACCTACTTCATTAAAGGCTCTTCAGAGATTTTTGGGTTTTGCCAATTTTTATCGTAAATTTATTGGTAATTTCTCTGTTATTGTTAAACCATTGACTGATTTGACCAAAAAGGGTTCTGATGTGGTGAATTGGCCTCCTGAGGCAGTCTCTGCGTTTCAGGAACTTAAGCAGAGATTCACTTCTGCTCCTGTTCTACGGCAGTCTGATGTTTCTCTACCGTTTCAGGTGGAGGTTGATGCCTCTGAAATTGGGGCAGGTGCCGTTTTGTCCCAAAGAGATCCAGAGACCTCTAAGAGTAACCCTTGTGCCTTTTTCTCTCGAAAATTTTCTCCAACTGAACGTAATTATGACGTGGGTAATCGGGAGTTATTGGCCATGAAGTGGGCCTTTGAAGAGTGGAGACATTGGCTGGAAGGAGCCAAACATCAGGTGGTGGTCCTCACGGACCATAAGAATCTGGTTTATCTCGAATCAGCCAAGCGACTTAATCCTAGACAGGCCAGGTGGGCCTTGTTTTTCACACGTTTTAATTTTGTGGTTTCTTTTCTTCCTGGCACTAAGAATGTTAAGGCGGATGCCCTCTCGAGGAGTTTCTTTGCGGACTCTCCTGAGTTATCTGATCCTACTGTTATTTTGAAAGAGGGTGTAGTTCTTTCCGCCATCTCGCCCAATTTGAGACTGGCCTTGGAAGGGTGTCAGGAGGATAGACCTGAGCTCTGCCCTGTTGGGAAATTGTTTGTCCCAGACCAGTGGAAGAAGAGTGTGATGTCTGAGATTCATTGTTCCGCGTTGGCTGGTCATCCCTTGATTTTTGGTACCAGAGACTTGGTGAGTCGGTCCTTTTGGTGGCCTACTTTGTCTCGTGACGTCAGGGAATTTGTGCAGTCCTGTGGGACTTGCTCTCCCTCCAAGCCTTGCTCTCGCTCTAGTGGTTTGTTAATGCCATTACCTGTGCCCAAGAGGCCATGGACCCATATCTCTACGGATTTTATTTCCGACCTCCCTGTTTCTCAGAGAATGACCGTTATCTGGGTAATCTGTGATAGGTTTTCCAAGATGATACATCTTGTGCCATTACCTAAGTTACCTTTCTCCTCCGAATTGGTGCCTTTGTTCCTTCAGCACGTGGTTCGGTTACATGGCATTCCGGAGAACATTGTGTCTGACAGAGGAGTCCAGTTTGTTTCCAGATTTTGGAGGACATTTTGTTCTAAACTTGGTGTTCAATTATCTTTCTCCTCTGCTTTTCATCCTCAGACCAATAGACAAACCGAGAGAACAAACCAGACCTTGGAGACTTATTTGAGATGTTTTGTGTCTGCTGATCAAGATGACTGGGTCTCTTTTTTGCCTTTGCTCTTAATGATAGGGCTAGCTCTGCCACCTTGATGTCTCCATTTTTCTGCAATTTTGGGCTTCACCCTCGATTTTCTTCGGGACAGGTGGAGGCTTCTGTCTGTCCAGGTGTTGACTCTGTTGTGGAGCGAATGCAGCAGATTTGGGACCAGGTAGTGGAGAGGTTGTCTCTCTCTCAGGAGAAGGCCCAACGATTTGCCAACCGGCATAGGACTGATGGTCCTCGGTTTAAAGTGGGGGACTTTGTTTGGTTGTCCTCAAGAAATATCCTTATGAGGGTTGCATCTCCAAAGTTTAAGCCCAGGTTCATTGGACCTTATAAGATCATGGAGATTCTTAATCCTGTTTCCTTCCGTTTGCTTCTTCCAGGGACATTTAACATTCATAACGTGTTCCACAAGTCCTTATTGAAGAGGTTTGTCGAGCCAGTGGTTCCTATGGCTGCGCCTCCCGACCCTGTTTTGGTTGAGGGCAGTCTGGAGTATGTGGTTGAGAAAATATTGGATTCTCGTTTTTCTAGACAGAAACTCCAGTATTTGGTTAAGTGGAGAGGTTATGGTCAGGAGGACAATTCTTGGGTGTTTGCTTCGGACATCCATGCTGGGAGACTGATCCGTGCCTATCACCGAGCTCATCCTGATCGGCCTGGTTGCACAAGTGAGGGTTCGGTGACCCCTCCTCAAGGGGGGTACTGTTATGAATGTGCTAGAGATGGTTTCTGAGCAGAGGCTCCCTCTGGTGGTTACAGACAGTACTGAACCTTTCAGCAAGGAGTGGCAATCTGGGATCACTGACTGGTCTGATATAAGGGAGGTTCTCTCCCATGATGCTTGCCGGTGATCAATTGTTCTTGTCTCAATTGTGGTTCCTGGGTCATTTGGAAGTTTGCTGGAGTCTTGCCTGCATCTCCTGCTTTCAGATAAGATATTTTTTGCTTTTCTTTTTGTGCTTGCTTTTTGCATTGTTTTCTGCACTTTTGTGGAGGTCAGCCAGGTCCCCTCCTGGGACCTGAGCTCCTCACAGTTTATCTGCAGCCACTGTTATTTGCTCATTTGCTTTTTCCTGTTTTTTCAGCGGCTGCGGCTTGGTTTTTGTTCACACTGAGATCTGATTTAGTGGGTGGCGAGATCGTGTGATCTCAGTATTTTTGTAATCAGAATTGTTGGATTTTTGTAGTGTTTTCTGGGGTGCAGAAAGTAATCTCTCCTGTCCTATCCTATTTAGTCAGCTTGTGGCCCCAGCGTTTGCTCAGTCTATTTTCTGCCTATGTTTTTATTTTCATCTTGTCTAACCGCCATTATATGTTTGGGGGCTTCCTATTTTCTTTGGGGATCTGCTCCGGGGCAGATAGCTTTTATCTTTCTGCCTTTAGGTGTAGTTATCTCTCAGGCTGTGACGAGGCGTCTAGGATCAACGTAGGAACGCTCCACGGCTACCTCTAGTTGTGTCGTTAGTTTAGGAATCTGCAACCCATCAGTTACCAACATCTCAGGTGTTCGGCTGCCCTGCTGTTGTTCCTGTCCTCCTCAGCTACCGAAACATAACAGGGTACCAGGTAGCCCCCGGCGCCACCACCTGCAATAGTAAATGAATCCTTAACCCGGACAGGGTAGTTAACCTGTGAATAGTTATAATTTTTGCACATGTTTTTCTAATATGTTTTCTTATCTGAACTGTGTGGCTGAGGACTGTGCCAGCCCAAAAACTCTCTCTGTAAATAGTTAGCACTCAGGTGCTCCATCTTGGTTTTACTTAACTACCTCTGAAGCTAAAACCCGTTTGGTGTGGCCGAAGGTGAGGTTGCTGGAAAAGGCAGTAAAGTCTTGCAGCCCACCCAAGACCACCGTTGGAGGTTTGGAGTGGGTCCTCCACAAGCACAAGTTAAGGACACTGTGAAGTTACCCCGGTGGGGGTAGTCCTTGCAAGCTTCAGTGAACTTTGATATTACTGCTATTTGCACTATATTGAATGTTATTATTAAAAATGTTATTTATGCAACGTTTAATCTGAAGTGCCTCCCATAAAGGAAAGAAGAGTTTTAAATATTTTTCACTATTTTGATGCATCATTTAAATTTTTTTTGCATGTTTCTCTGTAACATCTTACTCTATTACAGCCCGGGAGTGCTGTGTTTAACCAGGGGGGAATGTGGCGCCCTGTGGGTCCAGTCGCCACAGAGATGTTGCATCTCACCCAGAGATGTGACACCTGACTCTCAGGTAAGGATGAAGCGCCCCTTAGACTCCAACACCGCATTCAACATACACAATGTTAGTTGCAGCTCTCAGGCTGGTTAGTAAAGGGTGTAGATGTTGAGTGGGTGGAGTCAGCTGTTAGTCTAGAGTTTCAGTTTGAGACAGGCAGGCTGTGAGTGGGTACTGGCCTGGCCTTCTGCTCCTCTGAGTTCACCTCAGGGAGCCGTGCTGAGAGAGCGAACGGGTCCTGGGCCGAGACGACCTCACAAGTCGTAGCCCATTGCTAAGGAGGACCCGGCGAACATCGGGGAACGGTCCCTAGACTAGTGGAAAACTTCAGCTCCACTAGTAACACCGAGAATAGTGGGTCTCTTCAAGGGCCACTAACCACCATAACCTCACGGGGAGGAAGCTTAGGGGTCAAGTACGTCCAGAACCTTCATACTGAGTGGCTTGGTACACCATCGGTCTGGTCTGGTAACTGAAAGGGCCTAATACTACCTCGACCGAGGGCTCTGTGGTGGTGGGTGCAGAAGGAGTAAGGAGAGTAGCACCAAGCAATGCCGGAAAGGAACATAAAGGGAGTCTTTGGAAGTGTGACCAATTTACCTGAGGGTTGCTGGACTACTCACTGGAAGGACACAGCGCCCGGCTGGAATCTGTGTGTACAACAGACTGTGAGTAAAACCTTGAAACTGCAACAGAACTGTTTCCCTGATTCTTCCAGCGACGCACACTCCCCTCTGCTACAGCCCTTGCACCATTGCTTCATCTCACATCTACCTGCCCTGGAAGGACACAGTCTTACCTGTAGAAGACTTATCATCTAGCTGCACAACACCATCCCTTCCAGAGGACCTGCACAGCAGCGCTGGTCACCCTGACCAGGTACTACAGGTGGCGTCACGACAAACTACACGAACACTAATCCCCTGTAAATACTCCCCCATTTGTAGTGAGCGCCCAGGGCAACGGACCGAGCCGTGTGCTGCCCGTGGCATCCCCCATAGAAGTCGACAGGCTCGGTGCCGAGTACCCCACGGCCCTGGCGGGCGGCTCACATCTAACCCCTAAAATAAAGCAAATCTACACATCCTGATTTTTTTAATATGTATTTGCAATTAAATTCATGCCACAAAGTATGTAGGCCTCTTTAAAGGGAATCTGTCACCCCCCTAGGACGTGTATGACCTATTAATACGGGCATACAGTTAATAGAAATGTTACACTAGTCCATCCTGTTTACCTCATATTAATGGTCTTGTTGTTGATAAACCTTATATTCTTTCTTTATGTTAATTATTTCTTCCAGGCTTCGGGGTTTGCGATGCTGTAAGAATTCCCTGCCTCCTGTCCTCATTATAATACTACCCCTTCCCTTCAGCGTCAGTTATGGCCCCGAATCCCGCGCTTGCGCCCTGCACTCCCTCAGAAATACATACCTCATCCTACCTTTTGTGGGCACTGCACTTAGGGATCTTCTGCGCAGGCGAGTCACTGTGACCTCCGGTGTGCGCGCCAATAATATGCTCCCCCCCACTTCCTCCCTGCACAGTTATCACTAGGAACCATGTGAACATATCGATGACTATGCAGGGAGGAAGTGGGGAGAGCACCTTATTGGCACCCACACCAGAGGCCACTGTAGCAGAAGTCGCCAGTGCCTGAACTTTGACTTCAGATCTCCAAATTATTACAAAATTTGACTACTGAACTTATCAGCTTGACAATCACTGATTAGGACCACCCTGTTGACTCCAGAAATTGCTGAGATTTCAATAGGTAAAATACAAGTTATACTGAAGATTTTCAGCTTCTCCCACTCCCATAAATTTTTAATATCTAATTATATAATATGGTTATTACATTTTAATATCTTACAAGTTAATTTACACTCGCACATTTTTAGCTGCTCATCGGACACTGTGAAGTAGTCAGTGTATAAACATGGCTGATCTGGGAAGATTCAGCTCCTGGGTCACAGGTTAATTTTAATGGAAAGATCGGATTTCACTGAGTACTTTAGGAGCTGATGTGATTGCTACTGAAGGAGGAAAAGGGAAAAAAATCCTCAAAAATGATGATATACTGAAGATTTGCATCAATGGATAAGATTTTTTTTTCTCTTCCTTAACTTCAAAGAACTGTATAGCCAGGCTAGGCTCTTAAAGTGTTCTGCCATTGTTCCTGCTTGACAAGACTCCCTTTTGTGAACAGGGTTACATCAATGGGGTCCTTTATCTTAAGAAAGAAAAAGAGGGCTGAATTCAGGCACCTTGACGTAATCTTTTCTTGTTTGGGAGCTGCTTCTAATGGACGCAGTCTGCCCTCATTCCCAATAATGAGTCATCTGATGAGAAGCGCCACTCTTCTGGATGATGTAACCAGGACCTTGTCAATAGGTACTAAAAGATGTCCCTCACCCCATACAGTGATCGAATGACAGGCCAAGGAGAAAGGTTGATATTTAATTGCAGACAAGTATGCACAAGTGGCACTTGGGTGGAGATGGGTCTGTAAAGTGATTAATTAGCGTTGATGCATTATTAGCCATACCGATGAATTATTAGTTTCATGCAGAATATCAACACAAAACTTTAAAGTCCTGAAATATGATAGACAATTAACTATATACAGGCTTGGATTTCACTATTGTTTCTATTTTAGCTGTTCAGTGATTGCTTAAAATTCAATCTTTCACTACATCCTGGTAAATAATAGAGCTGCATACTAATTTCTCTCACTAACCTAAGAGACTGAAAGTAGCATGCAAGGTAAGACGGCCACATATGGTTTTTTAGTTATCTGTAATCACGCATACACATAAACCTACTTGGGAGTTGAACACACAAAATGGTAGGAAATAGAGTAATGGATACTATTTGTGAAGAATGTTTTATATTTTAGATGCATTATGGCAATAGTCCCCAACCTTTTTTGCCTTAAGAGCCACATTCGGCTCTGAAAGAGGGTAGCGAGCAGCCACAGACTACTGTACTGATTGAGCTGCTGGACCAAGATCCTATGAATTGATTTGCTCAATTTTACAAATTATACTGAATTTTATTCCACAAACTTTTGTGCATATGTCTACTCATTTTCCCTGCTTTATAACATGCTGCCTATGGAAAAGAAAGACATGTACTGTGTTAGAGGCTCTATTTAAAGTCAAAGGACTGCATAATAGTTCTGCTTAAGGATATGCAGATGGGGGCTCATAGCAAGAATGCTCTTGCTAATTCACATTGTCGCATGATCCATGAAGGAATAAAAGCATAGTATACTTCATGCCCTACAATTTTCTTACCCCTTGAGGTAATTATCAATACTGAGGAGAAGGTGGTTATGCCTGCACAGGTTCACACCACCAATCCCTCAAAAACTTGACCTTATCCCCCCACAATATAAGTATCATGCATCCCGATAAATACACTTTAATTGGCCAGCATTATCAGAGTGACGTTGCCAGCGTTCTGCTAAATGTGGTAGTTTCGCCTTACTAACCATAGCTTCTTTGAAGGCATCTTATCTGCAGATATCTGTTGTACACCCGTTCTTCACAAACTCCATGCTTCACACACTTTCTACAACTGATCATATATCAGGATAAAATATTATTTCAACATAATGTAAAGATAATCCTATAGCTTTGAGAGGCTTGTTCACCTGCTTACCCCCTGCCACCTGCACACCGCATATTGCACTTTATTAAGATGTGGATGCCATTCTAATATGGTTTAAAGAAATTTAACGTCAAGGACCGGGTGAGTGCTCCATTTCTTTTCCTCTCGTCTGTGTACCAACGTAAAGATACTCCTGTCAATCTGAATGTCATTTGTAGTGAGTCTTTGCATCTAAAGATAAGAAATTATTGTTTTGGACCATTATAGACAGTGTGTCTATATTATCAGCAGCAGTAAATATCCATTTCATGCTCTATTAGCCTGTATAGTATCTGCTGTCAGTTTAAAAAGGAAGGTTTCACTATTATCTCAGACAGGAATCTTTATGGTAAGAGCAGTGAAACTGTTAAACCTACAGAATGTTATAGTGGGCAATTTCTATCTTTCTAGAAGGATATATTACAGGTTGTTAGCGATAGCTTGTCTCTCCAGGGATTTAATTCTTTATATTCAGAGACTGGAAGTTTTTTCTCACTCATTTGGGGAAATTAACAACAGCACTATTATCACGCACCTGTCCCGGTGTAGTACACCGGCCGGGTGGTGATCATGTCAGCACAATACATACTCACTGTGCCGGCCGCTGCTTCTTTCCTGCCGTGTCCCACGTTCTTCTTTCCACTCTAAAGACTGGAGACGGAGGCCAAAGCAACTTTAAACATAACGGATTTATTCTCTTCAAAACACAGCACATCCATAACACTTCCAGCACACTTGTCACAGTACCAGCAATGCATTTTCTTTATCTTTCCCTACTTCTTCTACTTCACAGGAATAGGCCACAAAGATATAACGGGACGAGGAGCCCGGTGAAAACGCCACTTCAATGTATCTACCTTGAACCGACTTCAGACCAGTCACGGAAACACTATATACTGAGTCGTCCACCCCTTTACGGTTATCCTGCCCAGCACTCGCTGGTGGCCCACTCTATTACTTCAGCACCGAAACTTCATCAGTAACTTCTTCACTGACTTCTTCACTACGTTGCTGCGGATACCATGCACTTTACTCTTCTCTTCGTTTCTCTGTACTTTTCTCCTTTCTATGGATGGCTGGGCTTCTACTTAGAATGTTGTGGAATAGCTCAGCAGCTCAGGCCATAGCCGCCTGAGCACCACAGGGGTCTACCCCCTGACTGACTATAAACCGGAAGTCTCACTACCTTATTCCTCAGCTATCCCTCCTACTGTTAACTCCTAGATGTACTATATCTATACCTTACTACGCAGTGTACTCAGTGCCCCATCTAGTGGCTCTTTTCCTAACTGCACTATCTCTATCTTACACACAGAATAATATAGCAATAATACAACAGATACGAAAATACGTGATACGGCAAAAAACTATTATTATATACAGGTAAATGTACATAGCAGCATAAACATTTAAAGGGCTAAGCCCTGACCCCCCTAACACCGGTTGGTTGGATTTTCTTGTGCGTTATGTTGGGCTTTGCAAGTCGTCCGGCATGCTCCAATGTGTTGTATTTCCTAGGCCAATATAAGGCCTCCTAAGACACATACCTGTGTCTTAGTATTGCATTAAGACTTTCTAGTAACTCTTTTAGTTTGTGTACAGTTGCTGCTCACAGGCTCAAGGCCGTCTACTGGTTGCTTGTTGTTTCCAGGCCCTGAGTTACTTCCACCGACCCTGCTGCTTGTCAGTGGTTTTCAGGTCTTCACTTGTCTGCAGATTCCAGTAAAAACATGCTGCCTGTCAGTGGTCTTCAAGACTTCACTTGTCTGCAGATTCCAGTAATCCTGCTTGTTGTGAACGCTCTGGATCTGACTTCTGAGTTTGGGCTCCCCCTGGTGGCTGCTGATAGTAATGAAGCTGCTTTGGCTAACACAATTCTATCAGCTGGGGTCGATGATTGGCAGTCAGGTGTTACTGACTGGGGAGATATAAGTGAGCAACCTTCCCATGATCCGGTGATTTCTTCCTGGTCCCATTTGGAAGTCAGCTTGCTTCCTGCTTTGTCCTGCAACTTTCAGATAAGTGATTTGCTGTTTATTTCTGTGGCTTTTGTTTTTGTCTATCTCAGTTTTCTGCCCTTCTTGAGTTAGTACAGCCAGGTTCCTCTGCGGAGGCCCGTGCTGGACTCTGTTTCTCATTTGCCACTGTTTATGTATTTCCAGTTCCCTGTTATTTCAGTGTCTGCTGGTTTGCTACCAGTTCACCTCAGAGTTCTGATCTAGCAGGGGCGAGATCGTGTGGTCTCAGTATTTTTCTATATCAGACGTGTTGGAATTTTTCTTAGAGTTTTTGCTGGATTGCAGACAGTATTATTTCCTGTACTGTTCTATCTAAACAGTTTGGGCCCCAGCATTTGCTTACTCTATTTTGTATCCCATCTTGTCTCACCGCCAATATAAGTTTGGGGGCTACCTATTCCTTTGGGGCTCTATTCCGGGGCAGTTAGCCTTCCCCTTTCTCTCTTTAGGCTTAGTTAGCTCTCTGGCTGTGTCGAGGCGTCTAGCGCACCATAGTGCTGTCAGTTTAGGGGTCTGCAATCCGCTAGTTACCAACCTCTCTGGGTGTCTGGTTGCATGGTCTATTTTTGCTGCTGTCCTCCTCTGCTACCAAATCATAACACTGCTACCTGTCAGTGTTCTTCATAACTTTACCTGTTTGTCTGTGGCTTCCAATAATCCAGCTGTCTTCGTGTCCACCTGTGGCTTGCAGGATGTCTTCTGTCCATTTGTGGTTTCCAGGAACCCTTTAAGGCTAGGTGCAGACGGTGCGGAATATGCTGAGGAATTTTCCGTGCAGATTTTGGTAAATCCGCAGGTAAAATGACCTGCTTTTTACCTGCGGATTTACTGCGGATTTGATGCGGATTTGCCGCGGTTTTTGTGCGGATTTCCCCAGCGGTTTCAGACCTGCGGATTTCTATTTAGAGCAGGTCTGACAACGCTGCGGAACTGCACAAAAGAAGTGACATGCTGCGGATTTAAATCCGCACCAAATCCGCGCTGAAAAATCCGCAGCATGTGCACTGCGTTTTTTTTTTTAACATTGCATCTAATGCTACTGTACATCACTTGTAGTTCTGCTGCAGATCTGCAGTGGAAAATCCGCTGCGGATCCGCAGCAGAATCCGCAACGTGTGCACATAGCCTAAGACTTTCAGTTTGCCTCTACGTGTCCGCCTACAGTTTCCAGGATATTTTCTAACCACTTGGTGCTTCCGGGACCCCTTTAAGACTTTTAGTTGGTCTCCAGTAACTCTGTTATCATGCAACACCCACCTGCTGCACTGATGCCCTTGTGCCCACCCAGACCTTTTCTGTAACAACTATTATTTTTTCCCCTCTACATCTGTATAGGAATAGGTTGAACTTTGCGTAAATGTGTCTGTATTTCTTAAAGGCACAGGTTAAGTTAATCATAAAATAACTGCCCCCTGATGATGCTAGATTGATCCCTTTGTACAGATAAATCATAAAAGGGTCTTCGATAAGGTCCACACCTTTAAAAAGAAACTGGGCTGATCATGGCATGTGCATGCACCCTGGACCATAAATGGAGTTCTAAGCCATGGCCCTTTCTTTATGACTTCCATTTACCCTAACAATGCGTATATTCAGAATAACTCAATGGGGAAATTCCCTATGAAGAGGTGAATATTATATATTTTCTAACTTTTCATTGTGCAATTTAGAAAATAGCTTTGGATAATCATGTTCAAGACTGAGTCTGGATTTTCTGCTTAGGTAACCAAGAGGTTAAAATGTTACAAACAAGAAGATGAAAAGTAATTATTCAAATTAACACATTTCTGGGGTGCAAAGCAGACTTTTTGCTGTCTCTCCCCCCCTTTAATTTTAAATGAGCACACGTGTTCCAGGCAGAGGTAATTGGTCTGGTTTTTCCACCTCCCTACAATTTGGCTTGTTGGAGTAGTGTTAATTACAAGTGCCCTCCTAATCTCCCTTCATCACTATTAATTTTGGTTCCAGATTAACTGAAAAGTCTTCTTGAAAATCCTGCCTTTTAGACGTCAAATAACAAATTGCTCTTGTCTGCTTCAAGCATATATCAAAGTCTTTGATATCTTGGGCTAAAATGGTATTAATCCTAGCAATCAAAAATTTTATGGGCAGCACTTTTTGCATATGAGTTTGAAGCAAGGCATTAGTTTCTCAGTGTCTCGTTCTTCTCCGAGGCAATGAGTCTGTTCATCATTCTACTGGATAATAATTCCTTTTCTGTCATTTTCCAGGACGAGTTGACCTTTCAAGTCTTAATTACAGTTTCTTTCTTTTTAAATTGTCCCCATCAATTTAATCCAAGTATTATATGAAAATACTATTGTCCTGCCATGCCAGGTCTGCATGAATGTCACCAAAGGAACAGGTCTGAGTAGCATACATAAAATATTACACCTGATACTCTATTATTAAGGCATGAGGCTAATGTTTGGTAGCAAAGCTCTGTTAATGACAGCACTACTTCTGATAAAGATGACACAGAGAAATTTCCTCCCGTTCATTCAGGTCGGCACTTTTACTTCACCCACATCACTTTGATGGGACATTGCTTATTAAACGCTAGCATCTGAACCAATTTGTATATAAGGCAATATTTAATTACTAAGGCAGTTAACAAACAAAACTATAATTCCAACCATATCATGAGAGCTGCAGGCTGTTGAATGCAGACATGAATCATTGCAGTTTTACAGCTAATGAAGATCACAACATAAAAAATCAAAGCATGTAATCCCCATCTGTGGGCAGATTGTTTTTGAACCTTTATACTCTCATCCCAGACCAGCATGTGAAGATCCAGGTAACCAGTGCTCCTAAGGGCAAAACTGGATAATTCAACGGGATGGATGAACATATTTTTTTTATTTAAAATACAATGCATTTCAGCTATACCCAGCCTAAATTTTTCTTTTTCAATCTTAGTGAATTATACATTTTTGTCCTTAGGAGCACCAGACACCTGGATCTTCACATCTTTATCACGCTCTGCTGGAACTCTTCCTGGAGGACTATTCCATAATAACTAGGTTGGCTGTACCCATCTGCAATTGCATAAGACGTATATGAAGTTGTATCCTACCTGCACAACACCAGCCTTGGTCCTGGGTTCAAGTTAGGGGAGCTGTGCTTGCACAGCCTGACACTATCCAATCTGGACTATTGGTATCTGAACATGTATCAACATGAACGGTGGCTCAGTGGTTAGCACAGCTGAGATGAGGTCGTGGGTTCAACTCTCACCAAGTACAACATCTGCAAGTGCGAAGGACAGAATGGCTAATAAAATCAATTATTAAACCTTATATAATCAGTTCAGATATCATGTGACAAAGATGGCATCTGTGTACTGGAACAACACCCTGGAAGGAATCTTTGAAATGTGAAAGTTAAGACACACTGAAGATCATATATGGAGTGGAGTTGACATCGACCTATCGTAGACTGAAACTGGCTGTTTAGAAAATTGTGTGACGCCCTTTTCCCGTCTGTTGCAAGATTCTTTATTTTAAGAATAAAGTTCAGTTGTGTGCCAACTTTTGCTGAGAGAGGAGAACGTATCTGACTCGGTGTATCCGATACATTCTTTCCTTTAAGCATGCACTCAGCTCATATTTAGGTCAGGAACAGGCAATCATAAAAGATCACCCTCTAAGACATCACTCCAACATTCTTGGCGCCCAATGTAGTGCCATTGAGAGGGTACGCTCACTAGACATCAACACCCGGCGTGGATTGAGGGGGAGCCTCCAGGGTGGCTCGACTCAGAGACTGATCACCTCCATGAGAACACGGTAAGTCTACTGATTTCCTTGTGAATCTGTAGTACTTGCCTGTGTTACTCTAGCCATTCTTTGTAGTTCTGTACTCGTGTTTGCCAGTGTGTTTGTGTCCCCTGTGTAACAGTGAGTGTTAGACAGGCACTCACCAGCTGGGGAAAACAGTCCGGACCGCAGCGGATATTAGTCTTAATTCCCTTGGCACGGCAGCACTCGCCCACTCAGAAGAGTCAGGAGCGGTGCAGCAGCGCTGGAGGAAGCTGGATGCCAGGAGTGGAATGTGCTGACTGGACCTGCGACACGTGACTGCAGGTCAGGGGAGAAGGGGCAGAGCCTAGCGCGCTCAGCCCGTGAAGGCAGGTGGAACGAGTCTGAGACCCCCCTGGCAGAAGGGGAGTAGAGGGTAACCGGACACCAGGGAATCGCGGGGCGTGGAGATTTAGACAGAACAGGGACAAGCCGAGGTCAGTAGCCAGGAGAAGCAATGCAGTACAAAGGGAGCAGACTCACAGGGAATGTCAGGGACAGAGCTTAAGTCAGAAAACCATAGCAGATAAACAGTACCAAGTCATAGAGCCAAAACACACCAGGTGACAAACCGGGTCAGAACCAGACAAATCAGAACACAGGCACAAGGCACAGGCACAACGTGGTCGACACACTCAGCCGAGGCCCAAAGTATAACCGACAACGTATGGCCCCACAAAGAGGCTATAAAAAGCCTCAGAAAAGTCAAAGAGACGCTGCCTGGATTAACCTCCGCTTACCAACCAGAATCAAACCATGACACCCTGAAACGGTAGGTTGTGGGATATGTACCCCGGGTGGCCCTAAAGAACCCACGGCTACTAGCTGTGAGGAACTTAAACTGTGGTTGATTGCCTGTAACCTGTTGTATGTACGTGTCTCGTGTCTTGAGTGTATCAGCACTTTTCTGGGCTATCTGAGTTCTCTGCCTGTGTAGTAGCAAGCAGGGGGAGAGTGGAGGTGATCTGTAGTAAGTTGAGCGCAAGGTTTTGTGTGCTCTTAGAGTCTCGAGTGCGGAGCATAGCGTGGTTGTACCGCGAGGACACAGGAAACTAGCAGACACCTCTTTGAACTCTAGCTCTGCGCACAAGGTCTGAGATGGAAATTAGGATGGTCAGTTTTTGTGTTTGTCCATCCATCTGATTATGTGTGTCTGAGAGTGGTGTCCCTCTTCCGGAATTAGCCGTCCCATTTGTGACAGTAAGCAAGGAAAGGGGAGGTAGTGTGTGACCTCGTGAGCGCGGGTTCTGTGTGCTCCCAGATTCTCAATGTGGTTCCGAAAGGGGAGGCAGAGGGTGGTCAAACCACGTGCGCAAGAAGAAAGACAGACACATCTCTGAACCTCTGCGCTGTGCACAGACTTGGGCTGGGATTTCTGGTGACTGGAGAACACTCATTCTCTTTTTGTTTGTCTAAAGGCAGCAGATAATGGAAAAGTTTTTGCAGTTCTGAAAGGGAGGGGGGGAAATGTGAGGATGGCAGAATAGACTGCAGCATGATAGTGTCTACGAGAGAGGGAAAAAGTATGTACAGAATATGAGACAATTGATAAAAGCATGTGGCTTCCCAGAGAAGGGCAGATTACAGCCGTTAGAATGGCGGGGAGTTATCAAAGAAAAGAATGGGAAGTTGGAAGATGAGGGATTGTTGCAAGCAGCTTTAGCATGGTGCAGATCAGCAGAAAATCTGTCTAAGGAAAGTTGGGTGGCAGACTTAATGAGGGTTTCTGGAAGTGTATTGAAGGAAAAAAGAATATTTAAATTATGCTGGCTTTTTAGATCAGGCTGAGGTGTGGAAAAACCTCTGTGTAATTAGAGGTGATGTGCAGAAAGAAAAACATGGTGATAAGTTTTCGTATGTGAACATATGAAACAAATATGGTGCTGATCGCCCTTCTGCTCCCAGTTTGTCTCCACCCCCTTACATTGTCCCTAGTGGATGGACATGTTGTGTATGTGTAAGAAAGGGACAGAACTGTAGTCGTGACCTGGATTACTGCAACATCCGTGTCCAGTCCTTCGCCTACATGAAACTGTACTCTTCTCTCTGGCATACCTGCACCTCCAGATTCCACTCCTCCTGGGCACCTCCGAGGCTACGACGGTCCTTCTTTCAGGCGACCCCCAGTAATGGAGACACAGTCCAGAATAACTTGAACATACTCTTTACTTAACTCTTCACACGTTATTACATCCACAGTTGGCACAACAGGTGCTTCGTCCATTTCCTTATTTTTCCCTGCTTTGCTGTCACTTCTGCGCAGTACACACCCAGACAAGACAGTCCTAGACTGCTCCCCAGTTCCTTCCAGGCTTGACCTCGCTATCATGACATTTCCTTCAGCCTGCTTCACCCAGAACTGAATTCCTCAATCACTACATTTGGTGGCCCCCGATGAAGCATAAGTCTGTAATGAACTCGTCGAAACTCCAGTTCCCTTCACTTCCTTGGTCTAGCCAACTTCTGCCCTAAAAGCATTGACCCAGGCGGTAAGACGCCACATCTTTCTCCTCTGTACAGGCCCACTGTGAGACTAGGCAGCGGCCGTGGGTAACGTGTGTTGCTGTACTTAAACGTTGCATAGCTGTCGGTTGTCCGGGCCTAAGCCCTTGTGGACACTTGGGCACTCTGGCCTCGTCTGAGCTAATCTAACTAAAAACTTCTCCTTACTACCCGGCAGCTCCTCCTAAACATAACCCTATGTGAACTTCCTATAAGCTATGCCTACTAAGGCCCACTAGTATGCCCCCATCTAGCGGCCCACAACAGAACTACACTTACCTGGTATATGAAAACTATAGACTAAGGTACCCTCTTCTAGTGTCCCCAGAAGACAGCACTTAACTTTCTCTAAAAAGTACAAGAGCGCTAATACATAGGACTATGTAGCAGTACCACTGAATGTTTATAACTACACGATTATTTACATAGGAAACATTAAGTACACTTAAACGGCGGGGTGAAACATTAATACTCCTTCACCCCCTTACATATGTAGGAACTAGAATTTAGTTTGGGTGGAACCTGTCGTATATGTGACCAGGGGTGAACCAGCCTCTCTGCTGCCTGAGGCGAACTGCAAAATGGTGCCCCCCACATAGTAAAATCAGTACAAATAAATCTGGTTTACTCTTTACTAGCCTAACCTGATGCACATGTAAAATACATACACTTTTAAATAGGAATATATTTGAAACATCGATCCTCACACTTCTTCAGGAACTCAATGCCGCCTGAGGTGAAGAGATCAACTTGCTTCATTTTAGGTGTGCCCCTGGCCGAAGAACAATGCTTATTGTAGCGCTTCTTCCCCGGCAGATGTCCGTGTGGTACTGATGCGGCACATGGGCGGCATACAGTTGCCACACGTATTACACAAACGGATATCTCCACTAACGGTTTTTCCGGTACCCGAAATATCAGGATATGTGAAACCAGCCTAAAGCCACATTCACACGTTCAGTATTTGGTCAGTATTTTACCTAAGTATTTGTAAGCCAAATCGGGAGTGGGTGAGAAATCCAGAAGTGGTGACGTGTTTCTATAATACTTTTCCTCTGATTGTTCCACTCCTGGTTTTGGCTACAAATACTGAGGAAAAAATACTGAAAGTGTGAATGTGGCCTGAGGGATTCTGCTACTTCTGACTTCCCTGACATTATACAAAGGAGCTCTGTATATAGTGTATAGTGTACAGGTAATACAGTGATCATTCGTGACATTATACACAGGAGCTCTGTATATAGTGTCAGTGTACAGGTAATACAGTGATCATCGGTGACATTATACACAGGAGCTCCGTGCTCCATTCTGGAGCACCCATTTAGCACTGCTGATCACACTGACTGGTACTGATGGCACAGTGGCTGTTACAATGGGCACACTGACTGGTACTGTGAAAAAAAAAGAAAGAACAGAGAGAGAAAAAAGAAAGAAAAGAGAGAGAGAAAGACAGAGAAAGAAAGAAAGAACAAAGAGAGAAAGGAAGAACAGAGAAAGAGAAAGTTTAAAGAAAGAACAGAGAGAAAGAAAGAACAGAGAGAAAGAAAGAGGGGAAACAAAGAACAGAGAGAAAGAAAGAACAGAGAGAGAGAGAAAGAAAGAGGGGAAAGAAAGAAAGAACAGAGAGAAAGAAAGAGAAGAAAGAACAGAGAGAGAGAAAGAAAGAGGGGAAGAAAGAACAGAGAGAGAAAGAAAGAACAGAGAGAAAGAAAGAACAGAGAGAGAAAAAAGAAGAACAGAGAGAGAAAGAAAACAGAGAGAGAAAGAACAGAGAGAAAAAAAACAGAGAGAAAAAGAAAGAACAGAGAGAGAAAGAGGGGAAAGAAAGAAAGAACAGAGAGAGAAAGAAAGAGGGGGAAAGAAGAAAGAAAGAAAGAAAAGAAAGAAAGAAAGAAAGAGAGGAAAGAAAAAGAACAGAGAGGAAAAAAAAGAACAGAGAGAGAGAGAGAAAGAAGGGGAAAGAAAGAAAGAACAGAGAGAAAGAAAGAGGGGAGAGAATGAACATAGAAAGAAAGAGGGGAAAGAAAGGACAGAGAGAGAGAAAGAACAGAGAGAGAGAGAAAGGAAGAACAGAGAGAGAGAAAGAAAGAACAGAGAGAGAAAGGAAGAACAAGAGAGAGAAGAAAGAAGAAGAAAGAAGAAAGAAAAGAAAGAAAAGGAAGAAAGAAAGGAAAGAACAGAAAGAAAGAAAGAAAGAAAAGAAAGAAGAAGAAAGAAAGAAAGAAAGAACAGAGAGAGAAAGAAATAGGGGAAAGAAAAGAACAGAGAGCGAAAGAAAACAGAGGGAGAAAGAAAGAGGGGAAAGAACAGAGAAAGAAAAGAGGGAAGAAAGAACATAGAAAGAGGAGAAAGAAAGAACATAGAAAGAAAGAGGGGAAAGAAAGAACAGAGAGAGAGAAAGAACAGAGAGAGAAAGAAAGAAAAGAGAGAGAAAGAAAGAACAGAGAGAGAAAAGAAACAGAGAGAGAAGAGAAAGAAAGATTAAGAGAGGGAAAGAAAGAACAGAGATAGAGAAAGAAAGAACGGAGAGAGAAAAAAGAAAAGAAAAAAGAAAGAAAGAACAGAGAGAGAAAAAGAAAGAAAGGAGAGGGAAAGAAAGAAACAGAGAAAGAAGACAGAGAGAAAGAAAGAAAGAGAGGGAAAGAAAGAACAGAAAGAGAAAGAAAGAACAGAGAGAGAAGAACAGAGAGAAGAAAGAAGTTAGAGAGGAAAGAAGAAAGAAAGAGTAAAAGAACGAGAGAAGAAAATAGCAGGACACGAAGAACAGAGATGAGAGAAACAGAAACGAGAGAGAAAGAAGATCTATAGAACTTAGCTGCCCAGCTCCATTGTAGGCACTGAGCCCCGGTGCGGCTCCGACTTGTACATCTTGTACCACACGGCTCCATTCTAACTTGTACCACCGTCGTTCCGCACACCCCATACGCACACAGCTCTGCTACATGCACCCTGTAAACCTCTCCTGACCCCACACATAAACTTACCTCATCCAGAACCATGACAACCAGCACAGCAGAGTCCTGCATACACCAAGGCCCCTGATCATGTGACTCCTGACTCCTCCCCTCATGTGACCTCATCACAGTTCCTGTGTGCACAGAGCAGCAATATATGAGAAATACGAGCAGATGCAGGAGATGAGAAATTGCTGCCCCCTATCTTCAGGGATGTGCCGCAGCCTGAGGCAGAGTGCTCAACTCACCTCATGGTAGGTGCACCCCTGTATGTGGTGCCCCCTGTTGACACATAGGAACTATTAAACCTTCTACTCCTAAGCTAGGATTGTATCCTTTGTTATGTCCCCACAATCCTTTTGCATAGTGTGGCCCCCCTGGCCAGTGTCCCAAATGCTACACCCCCTTAAGTTTGGCCATGCCTCCCAATGAACATCATGACTGCACTGGATGGCACCAACGCCCATTCAGGACCTGCCCTGCCATCCATCTTATTCCATGACATAACCCACATAGATGTAGCAGTAATACGTCAGTCTTTTGCTGCCATCTGAGACTCACTAGGACAATTATTCAGCCTGGGTCGGCAGCCCACCTCAACCCCTGCTGCTCTCCGGCAGTGCTCACCCAGATTACATCCCAATTGAGTGGACCAGTTATTGTAGAGCCCCAGAAGGGTGTTTGGCGTCCGTAGGATCCTAGTGAAATTCCATACCCTGAAATGTTTCCCATGTCATTTGTTACAGAGGTTAATAAAAATAGTAATGCTTTTTGCTGGTGAGATTTAGAGGAACAGATTAGCCTCCCAGACAGCTATCCTTCATGATATCCAACAGGATGCTTCTGAATCAGTAGAAAAATATTATACCCGGCTATGGCAAAGTTAAGGTTTAAAGCCTGTGATTATAGAGCCATTAATAATGTCCTACTCAGAGTATCAAAGTCATATTCCCAGCTCTGATAACGCAAAAACCTGGTCCAGAGCCCCTCTTATGTAGACCAGGCAAGGGCAAAGAAGTTTCATGTGTAAAGTATGCAGACAGATGCTGCAGCAGAACTCATCATGAAAGCCCCCTCCTTCTCCAGTCTCTTGGGGGGGGGGGGGAGCCAGGGTCTTGAATGAAGTGCTGCTGTAATTGTTTTAACTTTTTCACTCACTTTTTATGTCTTTCATGATCTTACAGCCATTCTCTCTCAGTACTGCTTGACATCTCAGGTTTCAATGTGCATCCTCGTGCCTGATAACATCAGAATTCATGTTGCACTACTGATTCCAGCCATCTTGTTGCCTCTGGAAGAGGGTAGTGGGTGGTAGTGATAATTGGCATGACCTGCTACTTGAGCAACAACAGGAACATGACTGCGTACAGATAATGCCCCACAGGGAGGTTTCAGTCATGTAGGGTGCAGCACGCAAGCATCCCATAAGCAAAGCATCACAGAAGCTAAGTGTCGGGCGACGGCTGGATTTGAACCTGGATCTGAGGAATCAGTGGTCCCCCATCCAGGTTTCAGCTGGGGCAGATGCTGCTTAGCTTCGCCGTCGATCCCAACGCCTAGCCATTACAAGAGAGTACAAGCTGTCTCCAGCGTCTTTGTTAATAGTAACCTTAAGCATAGTTTACAGAATGAGACAGGTCTGTTATAGCCTAAGTCCAGAAATGCCTGCACTGAGCATGTCCGTGACATGGCGAACCATGATTGGTGGTTAATGTCAGCTGATCCTCTGACCTGGCATCGCCTGATTGGTCATGGATGACGTCATCGGTGATGCGATTAACGAGATAGCTGGGGGCAGAGCTTAGCCCTTAAATAGCTTGTCTGTCCGCTGCGTGGCACAGTCAGATCATACTAAAATAGGCAGTGCTCATGTGTGGAAGTACCAGAATCTGGGCTCCACGTGCTCTCTAGCTTTGCTCTCTGGGACCTGCCGATGCCAGAGTTCACTCGGCTAATTATCACAGGTCCTTCAGGCAGGTTTAGCTTATGCCAGGCAGGTAGCCAATGTGACGTAGTCTTGCTACGAATATAGGGTAGCTATACACCCTGAGCAGACTGCGGGGTGCGTAACCTGTAGCCAATGTGGCGCTGTCTTGCTACGAATATAGGGTAGCCATACACCCTGAGCAGACAGCGGGACGCGTAATCTGGGCATCGCCTGCCAAGCTGAACAGATAGTTGCTCAGTCTGTTCTCACGCCGGCTGGTAGCACGTACGCCTGGCGCTAGTCGCACACACTTCCTAGCGGCTGGCAAGTAGCTTCTGTGCAGTCAACAGGGCTACGTCTATACCAGCTTGCAGCACATAGTGCAAACCTAATATCTGGTAAGTGGCTTCTGTGCCATTAACAGGGCTACATCTACGCCAGTCGATAGCACATCTCCCGTGACGTTAACGGAGATAGTGCCAATTCTAAATCTCCCCTAGTGTGTAGTAACACAGGCGAGATCTAATTTAATCCTTTAGTTGTCAGTTATTACCCTGTTACCCAAAGGGTGTTCGGCAGCAGTGACATAAACTGCATCGTGGACCCCGGGTTCGGTTGCAATCCATTATATATTAAAGTTGTTGCAACCGAGCTCATAACATTAAGCATCAAGCAAGCGGCAGTTATTCCATGGCAGTTAGTCAGGGCAGGAGTCAGGTAACCCACACTTTGTTTTCCCCTTTAAACCATGAGCTTTATTTCTATCCTGTGTTCCCTTGCCATCCACATTCCCATCTCCCCTCCATCACGACTCATACACATCAGCCCCTATATACTTCCCTCTCCCATGTAAAGCTCCCATGAACTCCTCACCTTTCTGAAAAACCTCAGCCCATCTTGCCCAAACACATTGCAGAAAAAAACTACTTACAATTCCAACAACTGCTTGCTCTTTATCTTCCTACTCCTACTGATTTCAGGGGACATCTCCCCCAACCCTGGTCCACCATCCCCCAACCTCAACCCCTACCCTACCTCATATCAAAACCATAATAATCTTATTAATATTACTTGCACCCCCTCATCTCCTTCTTTTAATTGTGCCCTCTGGAATCCACGGTCTGTATGTTACAAGCTTCCTTTCCTGCACAACTACTTTCTGAACAACTCTCTTAATATGTTGGCATTCACTGAAACCTGGATTCTGACACGGTCTCCCCTGCTGCCATTTCCTATGGTGGCTTACAACTCTCCCATTACTCGAAACCCACAAACAGACCTGGTGGTGGAGTCGGCATACTCCTCTCCCCACAATGCACTTTCCAGGTCAATCCCCCAGTTCCATCACACTCATTCCCTTCTTTTGAGGTCCACACTATCAGGCTCTTCCGTCTCCTCTCTCTCAGAGTAGCGGTCATATACTGGCCCCCAGGCTCACCCACTCACTTCCTTGATCACTTTTCAGCCAGGCTGCCGCACTTCATGTCCTCAGAACTACCAACCCTTATCCTGGGAGACTTCAACATCACCAATAACAGCCCCACCTCCACATCTGCATCCCAGCTTCTATCACTAACCACTTCTCTAGGCCTCTCACAGCTTTCAACCTCTGAGACACACAAGGACGGTAACACCCTTGACTTGGTCTCTGTCCGGCTCTGTTCAATCTCCCACCTAAATAACTCACCGCTTCCACTCTCTGACCACAACATTCTCTCCTTCACGCTTACAAATCCTCACCCACGCCAGCACACTCCTACCTACCACACATTCAGAAATCTACAAGCCATTAACCCTCAGACACTTTTAGACTCCCTACACTCATCACTGTCCCCAATCTCCTCTTTTTTCCTGTCCTGATCTGGCTGTTCATTACTACAACGACACTCTTAGAAGCACCCTTGACCAAGTAGTGCCCCTTACCCTCAGAACTTCCAAACACAGAGTAAAACAGCCCTGGCTCACTTCGCATACACAACTTCTCCAGCGATGCTCTAGGAGCGCTGAATGCCTATGGAGAAAAACCCGCACACCAGAAGACTTCATCCACTTCATATTTATGTTAAGAACCTATAACATTGCACTTCACCTCGCCAAACAGACCTACTTCACCACCCTGATCTCCTCACTAGCCAACAACTCCAAGAAACTTTTTGACACTGTTCACTCCCTCCTCAGGCCAAAAGCACAAGCACCTATCACAGACATTTGTTCTGATGACCTGGACTCCCATTTTATAGAAAAAATAGATACTATCCGTCAGGAAATCAGCTCCCAACCACCAAGTACTGTGACTCCCATCCCTCCCTGCATTTCCCCTGGTTCACTTTCCACATTTGATCCCATCACAGAAGAAGAAGTCTCCAGACTCCTCTCTTCCTCTCGTCCGACTACATGCACTACCGACCCCATTCCCTCACATCTCCTCCAGTCTCTTTCTCCAGTCATCACAACTCACCTAACTACAAAAGTTCTAGACAACCCCTTTAACCTCTTTACCCCCAAGGGTGGTTTGCACGTTAATGGCTGGGCCAATTTTTACAATTCTGACCACTGTCCCTTTATGAGGTAACAACTCTGGAATGCTTCAACGGATCTTGTGACATATTGTACTTGACGTTAGTTGTAAAATTTCTTCGATATAATTTGCGTTTATGTAATGTATGTAGTACAGTTCATATAGCGTCTTGTGCTTGGGTGCGATGAAAACACAGGAGTCACAGGTTTGATATAGAAAAGTCCTGTATTACTTCATACAAGTTGGCAGAAATAGTCACACAGTTTGCAGACACAGAAACAGGAGACACAGCAGGCCAGAGTAATCCAAGCTCAGCAATCACTCTCCAATACAGATTCAGGATCTTCTTCTCTGTTACCGTAAGTCCATGCAAACGTGGGTCTTTCAAAGAGCAGGGTTCAGAGTCCACAAGTGCTTCAGAGTTCCTCAGTAGGAATAGCTGGAGTACAAGGTCCAAGGCTTACAGGAGTCAAGTCACAGGTTCACTGCAGGCTAGATTCTGAAGCACTGATTGCTCAGCTGTGGCTGTGTCAGGATCCCGTCTGGGTTGGAGCCGATGTTACTGCAAACACTAGGGGAAGCAGAGGCAGGTAGCGTAGTCAGAAGGCAGGCCGAGGTCGGTACACAGGAAAGGCAGTGTTTGTAGCAGGGAAGCAGGCAAATAACGTAGTCAGGTGGCAGCCGGAGGTCGGTACACAGGAAAGGCAGTGTTTGTAGCAGGGAAGCAGGCAAATAACGTAGTCAGTTGGCAGCCGGAGGTCGGTACACAGGAAAGGCAGTTCGGTAGCAGAGGAGCAGGCAGATAACGTAGTCAGGTGGCAGCAGGAGGTCGGTACACAGGAGAGCAGTGTTTGTAGCAGCAGGAACAGCAGGAGAAAGAGCTTGACTAAAGGCTGGAAGCACAATAATCTCGCAATGACACACCCACAGGGCCAGGTTTATATAGGGTGTGTAATTGGCAATCAGAGGCCCAATCAAGAGAGCACTAGGTGTAGCCAATCAGGAAGAACAGTCAATGGTATCTGGGTTCAGCAAGGAACTTTGCAGCCAGCAGAATAGCTCAGATGGTAGAGCTGCTGGCCAGTGGACAAGAGGTACTGAGTTCGACTCCTGACAGTACTCCCCTCCTTCCAGGATGGCCTCTGGACATCTCAGGAGCTGGCTTATCCGGGTACCTTTGATGAAAGGCTCTTGTTAGTCTAGGAGCATGGACGTTGTCCCTTGGTTCCCATGAATTTTCCTCTGGTCCGTAACCCTTCCACTGTACCAGATACTGCAGTTTACCTCTGAATTTTCGGGAGTCCAGAATCTTATCCACAATGTATTCTTCTTCACCACGGATCCTTTCTGGTGGAGGAGGTGGCTGAATTCTTCCTGGAAACGGGTTTTCACAGAAGGGTTTGAGCAAGGATATGTGAAACACTGGATGAATCTTTAGATTGTTGGGAAGTTTTAAACGAAAAGCAACCTGGTTAATTTTTGCAGAAATTTGAAAAGGTCCAATGAATTTCTGACCCAATTTGGAGGATGGCACATGTGTCTTAAGGTTTTTAGTGGACAGCCAAACTTTGTCTCCAACCTGAAGAGCAGGGGGCACTCTCCGATGTTTATCTGCTGCTTCCTTATATTCTTCCTGGGTCTTGAGCAATATCTCTGATAATTCCTTCTGGGATTCCTGTAATTTTGTAAGCCTGTCATTAACAGCAGGAATGGGAGTGTTCACTGGCAGATTAGGGATAAATACTGGATGTACTCCATAATTAGCAAAAAATGGGGTTTGAGATGTAGCGCTATGTATGGAGTTGTTGTAGGCAAACTCTGCTGTTGGTAAATAGTCCACCCAGTCATCCTGAAGATAGGAAATGAAGCAACGGAGATATTGCTCCAAAGTCTGGTTCGTTCTCTCCGTCTGGCCATTGGACTGAGGATGGAAAGCGGTAGAAAGATTCACCGTGACTCCCAAGGCTGTACAGAAACTCTTCCAAAATTTTGACGTAAACTGAACGCCTCTGTCAGACACCACGCTGTCAGGAATTCCATGTAACCTGAATACCTCTTTGATCATCAGTTCTGCAGTTTATTCAGCAGTAGGAATTCCTTCAGTTGGAATAAAGTGGGCCATTTTTGTGAGTCGGTCCACTATGACAAGGATGACGGTCATCTGTTTGGGAGGGGGTAGTTCCACAATAAAATCCATGGAAATAGATCCCCAAGGCCTGGATGGAACTGGGAGTGGTTGCAAGAGTCCTAGAGGAGACGATCGTGGGGTCTTGTTTCGTGCGCATGTTAAACAGGTTGAAACATATTTCCTCACGTCCTTCCTACAATTAGGCCACCAAAAGAAACGAAGTAGTAAGTCTTGTGTTTTTGCAACTCCAGGATGTCCTGCCAGTTTAGAATCATGGACACTTTTGAGGACTTCAAGGCGAGAAGATTCAGGTACATATATTTGGTGTTTCTGCATCCAAAACCCCTCTTTGAATGAAAGATCGACGTCTTCCGAAGGATGGTTAAGGAAAGAGTCCTCTTGATATCCATCTTTAATTCTATTACCTAGTCCTCTAGAGTGCAATATTCCCAAAAAAATTTTAGGGCCTAGAATTGTATCATCATTACTAGACCTCTCCTGAGGTTCCGAACACATCCTGGACAGGGCGTCAGCCTTGCCATTTCTTGAACCAGGCCGGTAAGAGATTATAAAATTGAATCTTGAGAAAAATAAGGCCCATCGTGCTTGTCTTGCAGACAATCTTTTTGCTGTACGGAGGAATTCAAGATTCTTGTGGTCCGTGAGGACAGTCACAGGGTGATTGGCACCTTCCAGAAGATGTCTCCACTCGGAGAAGGCAACTTTAATGGCTAACAGTTCTTTATTACCAATGTCGTAGTTCTTTTCTGCAGATGACATGGTGTGGGAAAGAAACGCACATGGGTGAAGTTGCATCTTGTCCCCAACTCGCTGAGACAGAATGGCTCCCACTGCAGAGTCCGAGGCGTCCACTTCGACAGTAAATGGCAATTCAGGATTTGGGTGTACTAACAATGGAGCAGACGTAAAAAGAGTTTTCAACTTGTCAAAAGCCTCCTGTGCCTCCGGAGACCAGAAAAATGCTTTGGTCTTTTTTGTTAGTGTAGTAATTGGTAGTATGATCCGTGAAAAGTTCTTTATAAATTTTCGGTAAAAATTTGCAAATCCTATGAAACGCTGGACGTCTTTTAAATTTCTTGGAACAGGCCAGTCTACTACAGCATTGATTTTGCCGGGATCCATGCTCAAACCTTCTGGGGAGATGATATATCCCAGAAATTGGATACTGGTTTGTTCAAACTCACATTTTTCAAGTTTAATGTAGAGATGGTTCTCCTGTAGTCGTTCCAAGACTAACTGGACGTGCCTGCGATGCTCTTCCAAGGTGTCTGAAAATATAAGAATGTCATCGAGATAAGCCACAACGAATTGGTCCAAGAAATCTCGAAATACATCATTAATAAAATGTTGAAAGGTGGCTGGGGCATTGCTAAGGCCAAAGGTCATAACAAGAGATTCAAAATGTCCATATCTCGTTCTGAAGGCGGTCTTCCACTCATCTCCTGGGCGAATCCGTATGAGGTTGTAAGCCCCTCTAAGATCCAGCTTCGTAAAGATTTTCGCAGAACGGAGTCTCTCAAATAGTTCAGGAATCAAGGGTAGCGGGTAGCGATTCTTGACAGTGATATTATTCATCTCTCTGTAGTCAATACATGGCCGCAGAGTGGAGTCTTTCTTTTCAACAAAGAACAGGGGTGCCCCAGCTGGAGATGTGGAAGGTCGAATAAAGCCTTTCTCTAAATTTTCATCCAGGAACTTTCTTAATACCTTCAATTCAGGTTCGGAAAGATTGTAAATCCGTCCAAATGGAATGGTTGCTCCTGGCAGCAATTCAATGGGACAGTCGTAAGGACGGTGAGGAGGTAATTGATCTGCTTTCTTCTTACTGCAGACATCAGAGAACTGCTGATATTGAGGTGGTAGTTTCTCTTCCTTCTCATGCGAAATCTCAGAGATTTGGACTTGTTGGAGAACAGGGGGTTCCTTATGACAATTATTCTTACAGTAGTCAGATGGAAAGGTGATGGTCCTTGATGCCCAGTTGATAGAAGGGTTATGGACAGAAAACCAGGGGATCCCTAGAATAACCGGAAATTTCGGAGATGAAATAAGGTGGAAACTGACAGCTTCATGATGATCCGGGTCGATACAAATCTCCAGTTCGATTGTCTCATGCGTGACAGGTCCAGAAGACAAAGGTGATCCATCCACAGTTTCCATTTCAATTGGTGTGGATTTGGTCCTACTGGAAATATTATTATCACGTGTAAATTTTAAGTCCATAAAATTTCCTCCTGCTCCCGAATCCAACAGGGCAGAGCATTGTATTTTTTGGGTGCCCATTACAACCTGAATGGGGATTACAAAATGAGATGATGTGGTATGTATTTTGTCTATTTCTGGCGTTACTGATGAGATAGTCTGCAAGATGGAATCCGACTGCTGAGAAAGGTCCGTATTGCTGGCAGACCTGTTGTTGGTAAAGGCTATAGTCCTTTTGTTAGGACAGTTGATGGCATAGTGTCCAGGGTCCCCACAATAGAGGCAGAGATGTTCTGCACGTCGCCTCTCCTTCTCCTGTGCAGAGAGTGGTCTTCGGATGACGTCGATCTGCATCGGTTCAGACACAACTTGCGTCTTTTCTTGGTGGTCTGATGCTGAAAATGAGAAGCCAGGGCTATTCCCAAGTGCTCGCAGTCTCTCCTTTCTCCTTTCAGTAAGTCTCTGGTCAATCCGGATACATAGTTGAATAAAGTCCTCCAACTGGTCAGGGGTCTCAACCCTGGCAAGCTCGTCTTTCACTGGTTCTGATAACCCTCGTCGAAATTGACTTCTCTGGGCCGCTGGATTCCAGGTGGTGTCGGCCACCCAGCAACGGAACTCCGATGTATATTCCGCAACAGAGCGACGTCCTTGGCGCAAATTATGTAATTTGGTTTCTGCTGTGGCACAGCGGTTTGGGTCATCAAAAACTTGATTCATAGCTGCGATGAAAGCTTCCAGGTCATTAAGGAGGGCATAGTCTTTTTCTACATAAGGTGAAGCCCAAGCAAGAGCTTCATCCGTCAGGAGATTTATCATGAAAAAAACTTTCTTCCTCTCACTGGTAAAGGGAGCAGGTTGCATCTGGAAGTATATGCGGCATTGATTGAGGAATCCTCGGTACTGCTTGCGATCCCCACTGAACTTTGCAGGCAGCGGCAGCCGCGCGTTTGATTCGGACCCTGAATTGCGCACGTCCAGTAGTTGTTTTTGTAGCTCAATTACTTCCTGTTGTATCGCCGTGAAATCAGTTTGTAACTTGGCATATTTTCCTTGAGAGTCAGTACAAAAACTTTGAAGCTCCGTAACTTGCCGCCTCAGGGTGTTCACAGCGGACTCCATTTTGGCGCGAGATTATTCTGTCAGGATCCCGTCTGGGTTGGAGCCGATGTTACTGCAAACACTAGGGGAAGCAGAGGCAGGTAGCGTAGTCAGAAGGCAGGCCGAGGTCGGTACACAGGAAAGGCAGTGTTTGTAGCAGGGAAGCAGGCAAATAACGTAGTCAGGTGGCAGCCGGAGGTCGGTACACAGGAAAGGCAGTGTTTGTAGCAGGGAAGCAGGCAAATAACGTAGTCAGGTGGCAGCCGGAGGTCGGTACACAGGAAAGGCAGTTCGGTAGCAGAGGAGCAGGCAGATAACGTAGTCAGGTGGCAGCAGGAGGTCGGTACACAGGAGAGCAGTGTTTGTAGCAGCAGGAACAGCAGGAGAAAGAGCTTGACTAAAGGCTGGAAGCACAATAATCTCGCAATGACACACCCACAGGGCCAGGTTTATATAGGGTGTGTAATTGGCAATCAGAGGCCCAATCAAGAGAGCACTAGGTGTAGACAATCAGGAAGAACAGTCAATGGTATCTGGGTTCAGCAAGGAACTTTGCAGCCAGCAGAATAGCTCAGATGGTAGAGCTGCTGGCCAGTGGACAAGAGGTACTGAGTTCGACTCCTGACAGGCTGCTTAAGAAGCAAAGGAGAGAATCAGGGTGGGAACATGCAAGCTGGAAACTCCATTTTGACTGAGGGCAAGATAGCTGCAGCAAGACAGAAAGTAAAATGGCTGACGAACAAACTGAGTTTCAGGAATATATACATAGAACCTTACATTACTCCCCCTTAAGGACAACCTCCGGATGACCTCAGACCAGGCTTGTGTGGGTACCTCTGATGAAACTGACGGAGCAAGCGAGGAGCATTAACGTTATTGACCGGTTCCCATGAGTTGTCCTCCACTGGGTAGCCCTGCCATTTAATCAGATATTGTAACTGATTTCTATACAACCTGGAATCTAAAATCCTTTCCACCACAAATTCTTCCTGACCATCGACTAGCACTGGGTCAGGGCAAGGAGAGGAACGTCCAGGAAACGTATTGGGTGTCGCAGCCTTTAGTAGGGATACATGAAAGACAGGGTGGATTCTCATAGTTCTGGGCAGTTGAAGACGACAAGCAACGGCACTTATAATTTTACTGATTTTATAGGGTCCAATGTACTTATGTCCCAACTTAGACGATGGAATCCTTAACTTAAGATTTCTGGTTGACAGCCAGACCAAGTCTCCTACCTTGAAAGCTGGTGCAGGTTTACGAAATTTATCTGCTGCTTTCTTGTACCTTTCTTGAGCCGATTCCAGATTTTCCTTTAGAAGATCCATATTCTTCTGTAAAGACGTGATTCTTTCAGCCACTGCTGGTAAAGGCGTTTCTATGGGAAATCGTGGTAGAATGTTAGGATGATAACCTAGATTAGAGTAAAAAGGAGACTGTTTAGTGGAGGCACTCTGAGAGTTGTTATACGAGAACTCAGCTAATGGAAGTAGATCCACCCAATCATCCTGTAGGTGGCAGATAAAGCAGCGGAGATACTGCTCCAGGGTTTGATTGGTTCGTTCGGTCTGTCCATTAGTCTGGGGATGAAAAGCAGAAGAAAGGTTTACTTTAATGTCCAATGCTGCACAGAAATTTTGCCAAAACCTAGAAGTGAATTGCACCCCTCGATCCGAAATAACCTCATCCGGTACTCCATGTAAGCGAAACACATCTTTAATCATCAAATCTGATGTCTGTTTTGCAGTGGGTAAGCCGACACAAGGGATAAAATGAGCTGCCTTTGTTAGACGGTCAACCACCACTAGAATGGTGTTCTTCCCCTGAGAGGTTGGTAACTCCACAATGAAGTCCATAGAAATGGATCCCCACGGGCGGGACGGGGTGGGAAGAGGCTGTAACAGACCAGTTGGTGAGGAGCGAGGTGTTTTGCATCTTGCACAGACCTCACATGAAGTGACATAATTCAAAACATCCTTCCTGCAAGTGGGCCACCAAAAGAAACGAGAAAGAAATTCCTGTGTCTTTAGAATTCCTCTATGCCCAGCTATCTTGGAATCGTGAATGAGTTGCAATACTCTTAATCTGACTGTTTCAGGAATATACAGACGTTGTCCCTGAATCCACACACCATTCTTAAAGACAAGACTTACGTCCCTTGGGGGTTGTGCCAAAAAGGAATCCGCATGGTATGCTTCCTTGATGTCCTTAAGTAGGTCTTGATTATGAATTACTCCTAGGAATCTAGAGTCAGGAAGAATAGTCTTAGGAGGAGTAATTGGACGTGTCTCTGCTGAGTAAATCCTAGAGAGTGCATCAGCCTTTCCATTGCGCGATCCTGGTCTATAAGAGATGATAAAATTAAATTGGTTTAAGAAAAGATTCCAGCGAGCCTGGCGAGGAGTCAGGCACTTAGCCGACCTGATAAACTCAAGGTTACGATGGTCTGTCAGGACGACTATTTGCTGTGCAGCTCCCTGAAGAAGGTGTCTCCATTCTTTGAAGGCGGCAATAATGGCCAACAACTCTCTATTGCCCACATCGTAGTTCCTCTCAGCCGAAGACAACTGCTGGGAAAAGAAGGCACAGGGATGCAAGACATTCTTCTCACCTGTTCTCTGAGAGAGTATAGCTCCAACGGCACAGTCTGAAGCATCCACCTCTATTATGAAGGCAAGCTCGGGGTTGGGATGTACTAGGATAGGTGCAGTGGTAAATTTATCTTTTAGACGGGAAAATGCTTCCTGGGCTTGGGGAGTCCAGGAAAACCTAGACTCTTTCCGGGTAAGTTGAGTGATAGGTGACACTACCTCAGAGAAATTTCTAATGAAACGTCTATAGAAGTTGGCAAACCCGATGAAGCGCTGTACCTCCTTCACATTTCTAGGACTTGGCCAATCCTTGATGGCTTGGGTTTTGCTTCCATCCATACTAATTCCTTGTGTAGACAGTACATACCCCAGAAATTGAATTTCGGTCCTATGGAATTCACACTTTTCAAGTTTGATGTAAAGATGATTTTGTCTTAGACGTTCCAAGACCATTCTCACATGTCCATGATGTTCCTCTGTGGAGTTAGAAAAAATTAGAATATCATCCAAATAAATTACCACGAATGTATCTAGGAGATCCCTGAAGATGTCATTCACCAAGTGTTGGAAAGTGGCTGGGGCGGTACTCAGACCAAAAGGCATAACTAGATATTCAAAGTGTCCATAGCGTGACCTGAATGCAGTCTTCCATTCATCCCCAGGTCTAATACGGACTAAGTTATAGGCCCCACGAAGATCTAGTTTAGAAAAAATTTTGGCATGTCGCACTCTCTCCAATAACTCAGGGATTAAAGGCAATGGATAACGGTTTCTAATAGTAACCTTATTGAGTTCCCTATAGTCTACGCATGGTCTCAGAGATCCATCTTTCTTCTTTACAAAGAAGATGGGTGCACCTGCAGGAGATGAAGAGGGGCGTATGAAGCCCTTGGCTAGATTTTCATCTATGTAATCCTTTAAAGCCTTTAGCTCGGGCCCCGCCAGGGGGTAGATCTTACCAAAAGGTATCTCTGCTCCAGGCAATAATTCAATTGGACAATCATATGGACGGTGAGGAGGAAGCTGGTCAGCGTTCTTCTTGTCACATAAATCCACATAGTCCTGGTATACAGCTGGTAGTTCAGGGACTGACATGATTCCTTTAGGAACAGAGCAAGCTGAAACTTTTGGACTCATCTGTTTCTCTGGAAAGTGTAATTCCTTGGTCTCCCAGTTAATGGTAGGATTCTGAGCCTGCAGCCATGGTAGCCCTAGAATAATGGGAAAGTGGGGAGAAGAGATAAGCATAAAGGACAGTTTCTCTTGATGATCTTTACCCATAAGAACCCTCAAAGGCTCTGTTTCCTGATCCACTGGTCCAGAGGTCAGCAGGGAGCCATCCACAGTTTCCATCTGTACTGGAGTAGCCTTCTTCACTGAACGTATTCCCTGTTTCAGAGCAAAGGAGACATCCATAAAATTTCCACTTGCCCCTGAGTCGATCATAGCAGAGCTAGACACCCAAGCTGAGTCAACCCAGAGTTTGATGGAAAGAAAGCAATGAGAATTGTTTTTCTTACAACTCAGCTGGGACACCGCTGAGGAAACTTGAAAAATGGCAGCGTTTACACAGTCAACGTCCTCAGAGGTAACGGAGTTTAAGTCCGAGAAATCAAGATCTGTTGCTGCAGATCTCTCTGGAGCCTGAGGCTCGGACCTGACAGATCCCCTCTCGCAACACTCACAATGAATGAGTGCTGCAGTAGTCTTACGAGAACGGCTGGAGCAGTTTATAATGAAGTGCCCTGACTTACCACAATAGAAACATAGATTCTCCTTAAAACGATGTTCCTTGCGTGCATCACTAACCCGTCGTTGTAAAGAGTCTACCTGCATGAGTTCAGGTTCAGGTTCCCGTGTAATCCTACTCAAAGGTTCCTTAGCTGGAGAGGAAGGTAGGAAAAGGTTAGTACGATTGCTTTCGAACCATCTCTCTTGCCTGCGTTCAGTCAGACGAGTATCAATACGGATGCAGTAGTTAATAAAGTCACCTAACGCAGTGGGAGGGTCGGCACGAGCAAGTTCATCCTTAATCAGTGGAGATAACCCCTTTCGAAAAATAGATTTTTTGGCGGAACTGTCCCAGGTGGTATCAAGGGCCCATCTCCTGAAATCCAAGGCATATTCAGCTACCGAGTGCTTACCTTGGCGCAAAGCTAACATGGCTGCTTCAGCTGTTGCACCTCGATTGGGGTCATCAAACACCTGCCCCATGGCTGAAATAAAATCATCAAGGTGATTCAAACAATCATCCTCAGTCTCAATAAGAGGGTTTGCCCACATTAAAGCCTTGTTGGTAAGCAACATAATTATAGTAAGCACCTTAGATCGTTCAGTGGGAAATTGTGAAGCATGTGCAGAAAAAAAAGATTGCATTGATTAATAAATTCCCTGAATTTCTCACGTTCACCGCCAAAACGAAAAGGGGGCAACTTGGGAATCCCAGCACTCGGGGCTACGGCAGGAGCCTGGACTCGCCAGTCTAGAACCTCAATCCTGGCTCGCAAATCCTGGGTAGTCTGTCCAACCACTTGCAAATTGTGATTATTGAGGTCCTGTAGATTTGTAAAACGGGTCTTTATATTCTGCAAATCTGCAAGGATATTATCAGTCACTCCGCAAAGTTCCTTTATGCGGGCTTCCATTTTCCAGATCTTTTAAGACAGGATTACTGGAAGAAGAGGAGAGAAAAAAAAAACAATAGTGTTCACCTGTGGCAACACTGCAGAGAGAAAAAAAAATTAAGGGAACTGCTCACCTGGAATGGTTGTGAGAAGTCACAACCACTATCATCACAGAAAGTTTCAACCAGACATCTGATATCCAGAGTTACAGCAGACAAAAAAGAGAAAAGAAAGGAAAAAAAAAAACAATAGTGTTTACCTGTGGTAACACTGCAAAAAGAAAAAACTTAAGGGAATTACTCACCTGGAATGGTTGTGAGAAGTCACAACCACTGTCATCACAGAAAGTACAACCGGACGTCTGATATCCACAGTACAGCAGACACAGCCTTCCAGACCCAGCAGACACTAACGTTTTGGCTTCAGAATCTTGTAATGTATGTAGTACAGTTCATATAGCGTCTTGTGCTTGGGTGCGATGAAAACACAGGAGTCACAGGTTTGATATAGAAAAGTCCTGTATTACTTCATACAAGTTGGCAGAAATAGTCACACAGTTTGCAGACACAGAAACAGGAGACACAGCAGGCCAGAGTAATCCAAGCTCAGCAATCACTCTCCAATACAGATTCAGGATCTTCTTCTCTGTTACCGTAAGTCCATGCAAACGTGGGTCTTTCAAAGAGCAGGGTTCAGAGTCCACAAGTGCTTCAGAGTTCCTCAGTAGGAATAGCTGGAGTACAAGGTCCAAGGCTTACAGGAGTCAAGTCACAGGTTCACTGCAGGCTAGATTCTGAAGCACTGATTGCTCAGCTGTGGCTGCTTAAGAAGCAAAGGAGAGAATCAGGGCGGGAACATGCAAGCTGGAAACTCCATTTTGACTGAGGGCAAGATAGCTGCAGCAAGACAGAAAGTAAAATGGCTGACGAACAAACTGAGTTTCAGGAATATATACATAGAACCTTACAGTTTATTTGTGTGAAAAATGGAAATTTGGCAAAAATTTTGAAAATTTAGCAATTTTCAAACTTTTAATTTTTATGCCCTTCAATCAAAGAAATATGTCACACAAAATAGTACATAAGTAACATTTCCCACATTTCTACTTTACATCAGCACAATTTTTTTAAACAAAACTTTTTTTCATTAGGAAGTTATAAGGGTTAAAAGTTGACAAGCAATTTCTCATTTTTACAGCAAAATTTATAAAACCATTTTTTATCGACCACCTCACATTTGAAGTCACTTTGAGGGGTCTACTGTATATGGCAGAAAATACCCAAAAGTGACACATAGTGTTGAGCGATACTTTCCGATATTGGGAAATATCGGATCGGATTGGATCGGACCGATACTCAAAAAGTATCGGATATCGCCGATTCTGATACCGGAAACCAATGCAAGTCAATGGGACAGAAATATCGGAATTAAAATAAACCCTTTCTTTCCTAGTAGGTTAATTGTACATGAAGGAAAACAACTAAGAATAATGTAGAATGTATTGGGGGAGGTCGAGGAGACATTAAAGGCATAGAGGTTTAGCCCAATCAAATGGAATAGCAGGAATAAAAAAAAAAATTTAAGACGTTCGGAGTTACAAAGAAATTGACTATGTTGTTAACCTTTTTTCTATTTTGGCACATATGTATGTTTCACTACTTCCATACTCTTCACCTTCTTTTTTAGTTCTTCCACACTTTCTCCTTCATGATCCTCAGCAGCAGCATCTTTTTCATCAACTTCTTCTTCACCTTATTTATCTTCTTCTTCTTCACCTTCTTCCTCTTATTCTTTTTTTTTACATTCTTCATATTCTTCTTCTTCTTCAACTATTATTCTTCTTCATATTCTACTTCTTCATCTTCTTCCTATTCATCTTCTTCATCATATTCTTATTTGTGACAGGCATTCCTGTAGTTGTAATCTCTAAAAGTTTGAAGATTACACCTTCCGTTCTTGCTGTCACAAAAGACTTACAACAGTATTTGTCCGCGTTCAGTTTGGCCTGCAGCAGCAGGCATTTTCCAGGGGCACCACGAGGAGGAACGGACTCACCCCCATATACTGCTTAGTCTTCTTCTGCTTATAATTTAGAGCATATCTTTTGCTCTGATTTTTTGTCTTATGCTTAATGTTCTTCTGCTTTTTGTTCTTCTGCTTCTTGGTCTTCTGTCTCTTGTTCTGTATCTTGTTGGTTGTCTTCATGTTCTTTGTCCTCTTGGTCATCTTTTTCTGGGTAATCTTTTTGTTCTTCTTTGGGGTGGTGTTCATGCTCGTCGTCTTCATGGTCGTCATCCTTGGGGTCGTCGTCTTCTTCGGGGTGGTCTTCAGGGTCGTGTCTTCAGGGTCATCGTCTTCGGGGTCATCGTCTTCTTCGGGGTGGTCTTCAGGATCGTCGTCTTCAGGGTTGTCGTCAGGGAGATCCAGAGTGATTACCAAAAACCATTTCAAAAATCTTCAACTTGGAAATGTAGCTGAAGGTACAAGAAGGCTGAGTAACTGCCGAGAACCAGCTAACTGTCCTGGAACCCGGATGGGTAATAGAAGGAACAAGAGCCAATGGCACTACCGAGGACCAGCTGACGGCACTGGGACACGGTTACTAAGCAGGAGGTACCTGTGCTAGAAAGCACTACCAAGGACCAGCAGACGTTGCTGGAACTCGGATACCGAGATGGAGGCACCTAGGCCAAAGGCACTGCCGAGAACCAGCTGACGGTACTGGAACCCGGATGGGTAGCAGAAGGTACCCATGAAAAATAAAGTTGCAAGGCCGCGAGCCGGCCACAGTTACCGAATCCCATAGTCTTACAGGGGGTGCTTGTCCTATTGGCACTACGGAAACAGCCTTTAGTTCCATATCCCGCAGCCCACATAGGAAGCACCTAAACTGCAGGCACCATAGAGTCAGCTAACCCGACCGCAACACGACAGGACAACGTATTGGAGGCAAAGTGACGTTGACACTGCCCGGAAACAGCTGGTGTGCTGTAACCTGGCTGGACAGGAGGGAGTACCCGTGCCAAAGACACTTCTGAGCAGCAACTGGCGATGTTGGAGCCCAGGGATGAGAGTAGTAACAGAGTGGAGGCAGAGGACAAATTGGAGCAAATTTAAAATCTGTACTTGTGTGAGTGTGGACAGAGCAGAAAAGATTGCCAGCTACACAGCTGGGGATCAGCTGACATTACTGAACCCCAATAACACAGGAGCATATGTTGACTGTGCAGACTGCACTTCCGAGCAGCAACTGGCAGTGTTGGAGCCCAGGGATGAGAGTAGAAACAGAGTGGAGGAAGAGGACAAATTGGAGCAAGTTGAAAATCTGGACTTGTGTGAGTGTGGACAGAGCAGGAAACATTGCCAGCTACACAGCTGGGGATCAGCTGACATTACTGAACTCCAATAACACAGGACTAGTTTGACTGTGCAGACGGCACTTCCGAGCAGCAACTGGCAGTGTTGGAGCCCAGGGATAGAGTAGAAACAGAGTGGAGGCAGAGGACAAATTGGAGCAAGTTGAAAATCTGGACTTGTGTGAGTGTGGACAGAGCAGGAAACATTGCCAGCTACACAGCTGGGGATCAGCTGACATTACTGAACCCCAATAACACAGGAGCTAGTGTTGACTGTGCAGACGGCACTTCCGAGCAGCAACTGGCGATGTTGGAGCCCAGGGATGAGAGTAGAAACAGAGTGGAGGCAGAGGACAAATTGGAGCAAGTTGAAAATCTGGACTTGTGTGAGTGTGGACAGAGCAGGAAACATTGCCAGCTACACAGCTGGGGATCAGCTGACATTACTGAACCCCAATAACACAGGAGCTAGTGTTGACTGTGCAGACGGCACTTCCAAGCAGCAACTGGCAGTGTTGGAGCCCAGGGTCAGTCAGGGGGTAGGCTGAGGCCTAATGTGAGCAACTTTCAAATCTGATGTAACTTGAAATTGGAGGTAGCAGGACTTATTGCCGGACACACAGCAGGGGAACAGCTGGCATTACTGAACCCCACAAACACATGAGCTAGTGTTTTTCTCTGTGCATACAGCACTTCTGAGCAGCAACTGGCGGTGTTGAAGCCCAGAACAAGGAGGGTGTAGGCTGAGGCCTAGTATGAGCAAGTTTAATCTCTGGTGTAACTTTAATTTGGAGGTAGCAGGACTTATTGCCGGACACACAGCAGGGGAACAGCAGGCATTACTGAACCCCACAAACACAGGAGCGAGTGTTTTTCTCTGTGCATACAGCACTTCTGAGCAGCAACTGGCAGTGTTGAAGCCCAGGGTCAAGGAGTGTGTAGGCTGAGGCCTAGTATGATCAACTTTCAAATCTGATGTAACTTGAAATTGGAGGTAGCAGGACTTATTGCCGGACACACAGCAGGGGAACAGCAGGCATTACTGAACCCCACAAACACATGAGCTAGTGTTTTTCTCTGTGCATACAGCACTTCAGAGCAGCAACTGGCGGTGTTGGAGATCAGGGTCAAGGAGGGTGTAGGCTGAGGCCTAGTATGAGCAAGTTTAATCTCTGGTGTAACTTTAATTTGGAGGTAGCAGGACTTATTGCCGGACACACAGCAGGGGAACAGCAGGCGTTACTGAACCCCAAAACACAGGAGCGAGTGTTTTTCTCTGTGCATACAGCACTTCTGAGCAGCAACTGGCGGTGTTGAAGCCCAGGGTCAAGGAGGGGTAGGCTGAGGCCTAGTATGAGCAACTTTCAAATCTGATGTAACTTGAAATTGGAGGTAGCAGGACTTATTGCCGGACACACAGCAGGGAACAGCTGGCATTACTGAACCCCACAAACACATGAACTAGTGTTTTTCTCTGTGCATACAGCACTTCTGAGCAGCAACTGGCGGTGTTGGAGCCCAGGGTCAGTCAGGGTGTAAGCTGAGGCCTAATGTGAGCAACTTTCAAATCTGTTGTAACTTGAAATTGGAGGTAGCAGGACTTATTGCCGGACACACAGCAGGGGAACAGCTGGCATTACTGAACCCCACAAACACATGAGTTAGTGTTTTCTCTGTGCATACAGCACTTCTGAGCAGCAACTGGCCATGTTGGAGCCCAGGGTCAAGGAGGGTGTAGGCTGAGGCCTAATGTAAGCAACTTTCAAATCTGATGTAACTTGAAATTGGAGGTAGCAGGTCTTATTGCTGGACACACAGCAGGGGAACAGCAGGCGTTACTGAACCCCACAAACACAGGAACGAGTGTTTTTCTCTTTGCATACAGCACTTCTGAGCAGCAACTGGCGGTGTTGAAGCCCAGGGTCAAGGAGGGTGTAGGCTGAGGCCTAGTATGAGCAACTTTCAAATCTGATGTAACTTGAAATTGGAGGTAGCTGGACTTATTGCCGGACACACAGCAGGGGAACAGCTGGCATTACTGAACCCCACAAACACATGAGCTAGTGTTTTTCTCTGTGCATACAGCACTTCTGAGCAGCAACTGGCGGTGTTGGAGCCCAGGGTCAAAGGGGTGTAGGCTGAGGCCTAGTATGAGCAAGTTTATTCTCTGGTGTAACTTTAATTTGGAGGTAGCAGGACTTATTGCCGGACACACAGCAGGGGAACAGCAGGCGTTACTGAACCCCACAAAACACAGGAGCGAGTGTTTTTCTCTGTGCATACAGCACTTCTGAGCAGCAACTGGCGGTGTTGAAGCCCAGGGTCAAGGAGGGGGTAGGCTGAGGCCTAGTATGAGCAACTTTCAAATCTGATGTAACTTGAAATTGGAGGTAGCAGGACTTATTGCCGGACACACAGCAGGGGAACAGCTGGCATTACTGAACCCCACAAACACATGAGCTAGTGTTTTTCTCTGTGAATACAGCACTTCTGAGCAGCAACAGGCGGTGTTGGAGCCCAGGGTCAGTCAGGCTAAGGCCTAATGTGAGCAACTTTCAAATCTGATGTAACTTGAAATTGGAGGTAGCAGGACTTATTGCCGGACACACAGCAGGGGAACAGCTGGCATTACTGAACCCCACAAACACATGAGCTAGTGTTTTTCTCTGTGCATACAGCACTTCTGAGCAGCAACAGGCGGTATTGGAGCCCAGGGTCAGTCAGGCTGAGGCCTAATGTGAGCAACTTTCAAATCTGATGTAACTTGAAATTGGAGGTAGCAGGACTTATTGCTGGACACACAGCAGGGGAACAGCTGGCATTACTGAACCCCACAAACACAGGAGCGAGTGTTTTTCTCTGTGCATACAGCACTTCTGAGCAGCAACTGGCGGTGTTGAAGCCCAGGGTCAAGGAGGGTGTAGAAATCCCATATAGAGTAGTTGCCTTGTTCCGTGGCACTTCAAAATGTATATAATCCAAACAAGAGAAACGTAAGCTTTACTACCATAAAATGATGAATTTTCTTCAAAAATATTGAAATAAAGACAGGCGGTGTTGGAGCCCAGGGTCAAGGAGGGTGTAGGCTGAGGCCTAGTATGAGCAAGTTTAATCTCTGGTGTAACTTTAATTTGGAGGTAGCAGGACTTATTGCCGGACACACAGCAGGGGAACAGCAGGCGTTACTGAACCCCACAAACACAGGAGCGAGTGTTTTTCTCTGTGCATACAGCACTTCTGAGCAGCAACTGGCGGTGTTGAAGCCCAGGGTCAAGAGGGGTGTAGGCTGAGGCCTAGTATGAGCAACTTTAATTCTTGGATGTAACTTAAATTGGAGGTAGCAGGACTTATTGCCGGACACACAGCAGGGGAACAGCATGGCATTACTGAACCCCACAAACACATGAGCTAGTGTTTTTCTCTGTGCATACAGCACTTCTGAGCAGCAACTGGCGGTGTTGAAGCCCAGGGTCAGTCAGGAGCTGAGGCCTAATGAGCAACTTTCAAATCTGATGTAACTTGAAATTGGAGGTAGCAGGACTTATTGCCGGACACACAGCAGGGGAACAGCTGGCATTACTGAACCCCACAAACACAGAGCGAGTTTTTTTCTCTGTGATACAGCACTTCTGAGCAGCAACTGGCGGTGTTGGAGCCCAGGGTCAAGGGTTAGAAAGGCCATAATGTTGCAACTTTTCACTGGGACTTAAATGTAATTAGTCAACAGGACTTAAGCTTCTACCATAAGAAATGATGATTCTGAACCACATACAATAAAGACTTATTTTTGTGCATAAGCACATGGCACAACAAGCAGCGTAATAACCCATGGGTATAGGGGGCTAAATGAATGCAACAGTATTCATAATGCTGTAAGTAACTGATTGATGTAGCATGAATTATGTGGACAAAGCAGGGACTAGCATCATACATTAAGTAATCGTCAACAAAAACACTCATGGAGCGAAATGTTATTCCACTAGTCATTACAGGCCAGATTTGTACGAATTGGCGTATTAATCCAGGATCAAGGAGTCGTAGAAAATGCCCATATGAAAATTGCTTTCCGTGCACTCAAGAATGAAACAACCAATAAAGAGGGAATTATAGCTTTATCAACCATAACATGATGAATGCTCATAAATATTATCAATAAAGACTAGCGGTGTTTGGAGCTTGTGTAAAAGGAGGATGTATGTTGCGCTGGTTGCCTAAGAGCATGCTTAATCTCTGGGTACTTAGGGGTAGGCAGGCTATTGCGCGACATCTGCAGTGGGGACTAGCAGCGTTAGCTGACCCGATACAAACCGGATCGAGTGTTTTTCTCTGTGCATACAGCACTTCTGAGCAGCAACTGGCGGTGTTGAAGCCCAGGGTCAAGGAGGGGGTAGGCTGAGGCCTAGTATGAGCAACTTTCAAATCTGATGTAACTTGAAATTGGAGGTAGCAGGACTTATTGCCGGACACACAGCAGGGGAACAGCTGGCATTACTGAACCCCACAAACACATGAGCTAGTGTTTTTCTCTGTGCATACAGCACTTCTGAGCAGCAACAGGCGGTGTTGGAGCCCAGGGTCAGTCAGGCTGAGGCCTAATGTGAGCAACTTTCAAATCTGATGTAACTTGAAATTGGAGGTAGCAGGACTTATTGCCGGACACACAGCAGGGGAACAGCTGGCATTACTGAACCCCACAAACACAGGAGCGAGTTTTTTCTCTGTGCATACAGCACTTCTGAGCAGCAACTGGCGGTGTTGAAGCCCAGGGTCAAGGAGGGTGTAGAAATCCCATATAGAGTAGTTGCCTTGTTCCGTGGCACTTCAAAATGTATATACTCCAAACAAGAGAAACGTAAGCTTTACTACCATAAAATGATGAATTTTCTTCAAAAATATTGAAATAAAGACATTTAAAATATAAGCCAAATATGCACATGGCGACAACAAATGCAACCAAAAAAACCAACATAGGGTATAGGGGTTGAAATGAATGCATACAAGTAAATTTCTCCATTAATGCTGCCTAAAGGAACGGTATGTACACCTGTAATATAGTGCAGACAATGTATGCAGGACTAGTCATCATCATCATTAGAAGTTATATGTGACAGTAAAAAATACACTCATTGAGGAAAACTGTTAGTTCACACCCCATATATTAAAGGTCCAGGATGTAATCCTGATAATATGGCGCAATAATCAATGATCAAGCATAACCTAGAAAAAGTGCATCGTGCATAGTGAAAATTGCTATGCATGCCTGCAAGTACAGGTGAAACAACGCCAACGGATAGAAAAGGTATATACTAGCTATGTATCAGAGTGCATAGCCACTGATGGCGAATGGCGATATAATACTCTACCTCAATAAAGGCTGCGGCACCACTCACGCGTGTTTCGCTTGTAGCTTGTTGAAGAAGGGAAGTGCATGTATGCTTGCGCGTCGGTTTTGCCGCCCAGACTGCCTTCCTGCTCTGACGCGTCGGGTAGGGGAGCGGCTGTGCGTCATATGACGCTGACTTGCAGTGACGTTGCGCAGCGTTCGTCAGCGGTAGCGTAGCGCCGATACAAAGCCGGCATCATGACTGATTTCCTCTATAAACATGCACCTATGAGCAACCATACACGCACGTCCCCTCTTGAAGAGGCTACAAGCGAAACGCGCGTGAGGGGTGCCGCAGCCTTTATTGAGGTACAGTATTATATCGCCATTCGCCATCAGTCGCTATGCACTCTGATACCTAGATAGCATAAACCTTTTCTATCCGTTGGCGTTGTTTCACCTGCACTTGCAGGTATACATTGCTATTTTCACTATGCACAATGCACTTTTTATAGGTTATGCATGATTATTATTATGATTATTATGATTATTATTATGATTATTATTATCAGGATTAGATGCTGGACCTTTCATATATGGGGTGTGAACTAAGAGTTGTCCTCAATCAGTGTATTTTTTACTGTCACATATATAAGTAATGATGATGATGACTAGTCCTACATCCATTGTCTGCACTATATTACAGGTGTACATACCGTTCCTTAGGCAGCAATAATGGATTATGAAATGTACTTGTATGCACTCATTTCAACCCCTATACCCTATGTAGGCTTTTTTGATTGCATTTGTAGTCGCCATGTGCATATATGCGCTTATATTTAAAATGTATATTTGTACATATTTGGGACTACAATTCATCATTTTATGGTTGGAAAGCTGCCGTTTTTCTGGTTTGGAGCATATCAATCAGGGTATAGGCTTAGCCCTATGTGGAGCAAGTTTGACATCTGATGTTGTGTGCATGTGGAGGGAGCAGGAGACTTATTGCCGGACACACAGCAGGGGAACAGCTGGCGTTACTGAACCCCACTAACACAGGAGCTTGTGTTTTTCTCTGTGCAGACGGCACTTCTGAGCAGCAACTGGCAGTGTTGGAGCCCAGGGAGTACAGTTCAGGTGGTAGAAACATTAACAGAACAGGAGACATGGATACTGTTGCCAACCAATTATTTAATCTGAAACCGGACAGGCAAATTCAGGCGAGATCCATGCCTTGTTCATTTTCAGAAAAGTAAGCCAGTCAACATTATCGGAGGATAGTCGCATGCGACGGTCTATTAGTACAGCACCTGTGGCTCTAAAGACGCGCTTCGATAATACACTAGCAGCAGGGCAAGCCAGCACCTCCAATGCATACTGGCTAAGCTCTGGCCATGTATCCAGCTTAGAGACCCAAAACTTGAAAGGGGAAGAGCCGTCTGGGAGTACACTGAGAGGGCAAGACATGTAGTCTGTCACCATCTGACGGAAACGTTGCCTCCTGCTGACTGGAGCCATCTGTGATGGTGTAGACATTTGTGGCGGTGACACAAAACTTCGCCACATTTGGGCCATACTGGTCTTGCCCTGTGCAGAGGCGCTGCTTCTGCTCCCTCTTGGTGCAGAGCTTCCTCCACTGCCTCGACGCACAGAGCTTCTTTGTAAAGCACTAGCAGCAGTGCTCTCGGCTGGAATGGAGAACATGATGGAATGCACTGGTGTGTCTTGGTACTCCCGCATTTTACGCTCCCGTTTCAACGGTGTTATGAGGCTTTGTAAGTTGTCCCGGTAGCGAGGGTCTAGGAGGGTGTACACCCAATAATCAGACGTGGTGAGAATGTGGGCGATGCGGCGGTCGTTTCTCAGGCACTGCAGCATGAAATCAACCATGTGCTGCAGACTCCCAACTGGCCAAGAAACGCTGTCCCCTGCAAGAGGCGTCATCTCTGCCTGCTCTGCATCACCCCACCCTCGCTCTACATACTGACTACTAGAGCATTGTGTACCTCCCTCCTCTGGAGCGATGTCTTCCTCCTCCATTGACTCCTCCTCATCCTCCTCACAAAGTGTCCCCTGCCTAGGCCTTTGTGAGGAACCACGTTGTGCAGACTGTCCAGAAGCTGATGGAATTTGTGACTCCTCATCCTCCACCTCTTCCAAAACCTCATCCCTTAGTGCTTGCAGTGTTTTTTGAAGCAGGCAGATAAGAGGGACAGTCATGCTGACTAGTGCATCATCTGCACTCGCCATGCGCGTGGAATCAAGGAACGCACGCAAAACGTGGCAGATGTCCTTCATAGAGGCCCACTCAGTGGTGGTGAAGTGTGAACGGCGCGAAGTGCGACTTGTTTGCGCCTGATGCAGCTGGTACTCCATTACTGCTGCCTGCTTGCTCACACAACCGCTCCAACATATGTAACGTGGAATTCCACCTGGTGGGTAGGTCACCTATGATGCGATGTTCCGGAAGGCGGAATCGGCATTTCAGAGCTGCAATGCGCTATCTGGCCATGCTGGAACGCCACAAGTGAGTGCACTCTATGCGGACCTTGTGCAGCAGTGCATCAAGATCCGGATAGTCCCTCAAAAAACTCTGCATGACCAAGTTGAGCACATGTGCCAGACCTGGTATGTGAGTGAGGTTGCCTAGGCCCAGAGCTGCCACCAGATTTCGGCCATTGTCACACACTACCAAGCCTGGCTGGAGATTCGCTGGCACAAACCACACGTCGCTCTCCTGCTTGATGGCATTCCAGAGCTCCTGCACTGTGTGGCTTCGATTCCCCATAGAAATCAATTTCAGGACGGCCTGTTGACGTTTGGCCACAGCTGTGCTCATATCGGTCGTAACAGGTAACCGTTCACGGGTCCATGTGGAGGTAGACCGTGACGGCTCCTGCAGCGATGATTCTGAGGAACTGGAGTAGGAGGAGGAGTCAATGTGTACAGACTGGATTCCTGCAATCCTTGGAGTTGGCAGAACACGTACAGCGCCACTCTCAAGATCTGTACCCAGCTCCACAACATTGACCCAATGGGCAGTGAGGGAAAGGTATCGTCCCTGTCCATGGTTACTGGTCCACGCATCGGTGGTCAGGTGGACCTTGCTACTGACAGCGTTTAGTAGCACATGTTTCATTTTTCCCTCCACATGCTTTTGCAGGGCAGGGACGGCTTGCCTGCTGAAATAAAAGCGGCTGGGCACGTTGTATTGTGGGACTGCCAATGCCATGAAGTTACGGAAGGTGTCAGTCTCCACCAGCCTGAATGACAGCATTTCAAGGGACAGGAGTTTTGCAATGCCAGCATTCAGAGCCTGTGCTCGGGGATGGTTTGCCGAGTATGGCCGCCTTTTCTCCCATGCCTGTGCTACCGATGGCTGTACAGTGGCCTGGGAGTGTGAGGATGACAGGGAACGTGGTGCTGTGGGTGGAATTACACTGGGTCTCTGTTCCCCAGTGCCAGAGGTTCTTCCAGGGTGATTCTGTGAGGATGCCGAACCAGCTGTGTGTGAGCTGGAGGAAGAGGCTACAACACGAGCTGAAGAGGTAGGTGGTGCTGTAGGTTGGCCTACGTTTTCAGTGTGTCTTTGTAACTCCACCACGTGCTTAGTCCGCACATGTTTCCACATATTTGTGGTATTGAGGATGCTGACACTTTTACCTCTTTTTACTTTTTGATTACACAGCTTGCATTTGACAAAGCAAATGTCATCTGCAACTGTGTCAAAAAGGACCACACATTGCAAGTCCTGGGAGCGCCCGTTTTGGCTTTTGGAAGAGAACTGCTCCGAACGGGTGGCAAAGTGGAGGCTACAGGCAACCGAGTCTGACCCCTACCTCTCCCTCCTGTTTGGGCCGTTGGGGGAATCTCTTCCTCAGAGCTGCTCCCACCACCTTCCTGTTCCTCATGCCATGATGGGTCAAGGACCTCATTATCTACACTACCCTCTTCAAAACACCTGCTTCTCCTGGGTCGTCTGGCCAGCACCATGCGCAACAGAAACTGGCACCTGAGTCTCATCATCATCAGATGCGTTCTGAGGTGTGCTGACCATAGGCACTGGGCCACCCGCCTCTTCAGATTCAGAGAGACAAAGCAGTTGCGCATCACTGCATACTCCCTCTTCTTCACATTCTAGAATGCTGCTTGGCTGGCCCTCTATTTCCAAGCCAACAGATTCAGAGAACAGAAGTTGAGACTGGGCTGGCTCCTGTACAGAGCTCTCTGACTGCCTGGGCAATTTGGCAGGTGGTGAAGAGACAGATGGTTGCTCTTCAGTGCTCTGGTCCTGAAATGATGTGGAAGTAATTGAAGTCGATGCGTTAGCTGCCATCCATCCGACAACGGCTTCAATTTGTTCTTCCCGCAGCAGGGGAGTACGGTGAGCTCCTACAAAGCTGCGCATAAAGGACCACTCCCGGGGAAAACTGGGGGATGCTGTGTCACTGATGCCAGCAGCAGGCACAGAATCCCCACGTCCTCTCCCTGCTGAAACTCCACGCCCACGACCACGTGCCTTACTCCCTGCCTTCTTCAACTTGGTAGATTGATAAAGATAGGCAGAAAAGTACTAAGGCCTTAGTGTGCTTATTCCTGAACAGCTGCTAACAGGTATAAGAAACACTAAGTTTATTAAGTGTGGACTACACTTTAATATGAGCTAATGTGGCCTAACAAGTGTCAAGTGTAGTGTTTGGTGAACTTTATTCACTTTTTTGTGTTTTTCACAAAAAAACAAAGGTTGTGATTGAGACAAAAGATGTACAATCGATAGTATCACAAACTTTTTGTAGCTATTACAATGCAGGAACCTACAATGCAATAGATGAGGCTACAAAAAATAGGGTAATACCAATCTGGCTGGTCCTGCAGGCCGCAAACCAGCCGAAAGGCTCCTCTATCTACTCCTATCTAGTGTTTGCAACCAATGTATTGGATACGGATGGAAGCGCGGCACACTAATAGGAGAGAGTTAATTTAAATTGAATTGAGCAGCAGCAATTACAAAAAAAAAAGTATGAGGCAGTGACACACGCTTAGCAGACTACAACCAGCAGTGGATGCAGAACAAACTTCAGCGTGAGCTGCACTCACAAAGAGACCTGACAGACAGCCGTGAACACTGCAGAGAACTGTGCACTAGCTATGAAAGGCTCCGCTATCTACTGCTATAGTGTTTGCAACCAATGTATTGGATACGGATGGAAACGCGGCACACTAATAGGAGAGAGTTAATTTAAATTGAATTGAGCAGCAGCAATTACAATAAAAAAAAAGTATGAGGCAGTGACACACGCTTAGCAGACTATAACCAGCAGTGGATGCAGAACAAACTTCAGCGTGAGCTGCACTCACAAAGAGACCTGACAGACAGCCGTGAACACTGCAGAGAACTGTGCACTAACTATGAAAGGCTCCGCTATCTACTTCTATAGTGTTTGCAACCAATGTATTGGATACGGATGGAAGCGCGGCACACTAATAGGAGAGAGTTAATTTAAATTGAATTGAGCAGCTGCAATTACAAAAAAAAAAAAGTATGAGGCAGTGACACACGCTTAGCAGACTACAACCAGCAGTGTATGCAGAACAGACTGCAGCGTGACCTGCACTCACACACAGACCTTGCAGAGAGCTGTGAAAACAGCACTGCAAGGCAAAAGGTAGCTTTACACAGCGGTTGGTAAACTAGCCTGCCTAAAGCACAATACACAAAATCGCAATCTCTAACTGTCCCTCAGAGTCAGAAGAGCAGCGTTCTGTCCCTAACTGAATTCACAGCAGAGTGAAACCAAAATGGCGGCGACGCCTTTTATAGTGCATTTATGACATCATTTCAGCAGCCAATCACAGCCATGCCATTAGTTAACATGACCGCAGCCTTACAGGATGTGCCCACACTTCTTAGGATTCCTCATTGGCTGAATAAAATCACACCGCCTCTCATAGCATTATGGGAACTTCCGATTCCGGTATACGATATGGCAAAAGTATCGGAACTCAGTATCGGAATTCCGATACCGCGAATATTGGCCGATACCCGATACTTGCGGTATCGGAATGCTCAACACTAGACACCAATCTAAAATCTGCACTCCTCAAGCTGATCAAAACCACATTCAAGAAGTGTATTAACCCTTCAGGTGCTTCACAAGAATTAATGGAATGCGAAAGAAAAAAATTAACATTTAACTTTTTTTCACTAAAATGTAACTTTAGACTAATTTTTTTTTATTTTCACAAGGGTAACAGGAAAAAATGAACCCCAAAATTTATAATGCAATTTCTCCTAAACATGCCGATACCAATATATGGGGAAAAACCACTATTTAGGCTCCCAGCAGATCTCGGAAGAGAAGGAACGCCGTTTGACTTTTTCAAAGCAGAATTGTCTGGCTTCGAGATCGGACACCATGTCGTGTTTGGAGAGCCCCTGATGTGCCTAAACAGTGGAAACCCCCCACCAGTGACCCCATTTTGGAAACTAGATCCCCCAAGGAACTTATTTGGATGTGTGGTGAGCACTTTGAACCCCCAAGTGCTTCACAGAAGTTTATAACGTAGAACTGTGAAAATAAAAAATCATATTTTTTCCACAAAAATGATCTTTTCAACCCCAAATTTTTTATTTTCAAAAGGGTAACAGAAGAAATTAGACCCCAAAAGTTGTTGTCCAATTTGTCCTGAGTATGCTAATACCCCATATGGGGGGTAAACTACTGTTTGGGCACACAGCAGAGCTGAGAAGGGAGGTGTTTCACTAACGTTTACAATGCACAGACATGAAAATAAAAAATCATATTTTTTTTCCACAAAAATGATCTTTTAATCCCCAATTTTTTGTTTTCACAGAGGTAACAGGAGAAATTGGACCCCAAAAGTTGTTGTCCAATTTGTCCTGAGTATGTTGATACCCCACATGTAGAAGAAAACTACTGTTTGGGCACACATCGTGACTCGGAAGGGAAGTAGTGACGTTTTGGAATGCAGAATTTGATGGAATGGTCTGTAGGCTTCATGTCGCATTTACAGAGCCCCTGATGTTTGTAAACAGTAGAAACCCCCACAGGTGACCCCATTTTGGAAACTAGACCCCCCCAAGGAACTTATCTAGAAGTGCCTAAACAGTGTAAATGCCCAAGTGACCCCTTTTTTGAACTAATCTACTGTTTCCTGGTATGTGAATTTTATAATGTAGTGGCATACGTGAGTTGTGTAATGTTTGTCAGGTTGTCATACGTCAGTTGAGTAGTGTTCTTCAGGTTGTCATACGTTAGTTGTGTAAGTCAGAAATGAATTTAGTAGTGCATGGAGGTGTTGTACAGTCTGAAGCATTCTTTCATACACAGGCCAGGTTTCTTGGGGCAGGTATCGCATTGATAAATGCTGTCCTTGCATATTCCCCTTTTATAACACACTCAGCACCTCTTTAGCAACTTACCTTTTTTTCCACATTGAGGGACCTCCCTCCATGGAAATGTTGACCTGGCACGATACGAGCACCTTCAGTTCTGGGAGTACTGGGGCTCACTCCTTCCTGACTGAGAAATATCAGGGCCTTGATCACTACCTCCTGGAACTGAAGGTACAACATATTGATCTGACCTGCACATCATGACAGCAGGAAAGCGTTGAGCATTGCCATCTGTACGATGTGCACGTCCAGCTTTTTGTACCACACCTTGGCCTTTCTCAAAGCACTGTATGGCTGGAGAACTATATCAGAGAGATCAACGCCCCAGTACACAGTCCGGTTTGCAGACCTGTGCAGAGGTAATTCATACAGTGCCCAGGGTGCTGCCATCACCATGTATGGTGGTCAAGAAAAAGACATCCCTCTTATCCTTGTACTTGACAACAAGCAGGTGGTCTCTACATTGGGCTCTGCTGTCACCCCTTCTGAGCATCTGCCCAAGTAATGTTTTTGGGAGGCCTCTCTGATTTTTGCGGACAGTGCCACAGGTTAAGGTACCTCGCGCAGAGAGAGATTTGAAGAGTGGGGATGCTGCTATAAAAGTTATCCACATAGAGGTGATAACCTTTATCCAGCAGTGAGTGCACCCAATCCCACACAATTTTCCCACTCACTCCCAGGACAGGGGGCATTCAGGTGGTTCAATCCAAGAGTCCTTCCCTTCGTAAACTGTAAACCTGCGGGTGTACCCTGAAGTACTCTCAGACACCTTATACAGTTTAATTCCGTACCTGGCCCTTTTATTGGGCAGGTACTGACAGAATTTGAGCCTCCCCTTGAAATGAATTAGTGACTCATCTACGCAGATGTCCCTTTGGAGCACGTACACTTCAGCAAATTTTTTGTTGAAGTGTTCGATGACCGTCCGAACTTTGAACAGACGGTCAAAGTTGGGGTCATCTCGGGGAGGACACCGTGCATTATCGGTATAATGCAGGAATTTTTGGATGGCCTCAAAACATTTCCAGGCCATGACCATTCGGAACACTGGAGTGTTGTATAAAACATCAACACTCCAATATTGCCGAAGTTCTGGCTTCTTCAGGATCCCCATGTGAAGGACCAGGCCCCAAAACTGCATAATTTCAACTGCGTCTACAGGAGACCAGTTAGAAAATGATGAATCTGGGTTTTATGCCAAAAATTGATAAGAGTACAAAGTAGTTTGGCCTACCATGAGGTCAACAAAATCCTCAGAGAAAAAGACTAGTTCGATGAGGCTGGTGTTGTCAAACTTCATTCCTGATTGTACCACAAAATCAGGAATCAGTGGCTCATAATTTTCAGGGGGCGAGGTCCATACAGGGTCAGTAATGAGTGTTAAGCACCAGGATTCTCCCACTGCACGGGTTGGATCTCGGGCACTGTCTTGCCCTGCAGTCCCCCATTTCGGGTCCTGCTTATCGTGAACATCAGTCCCAGTGTCTTGCTTGGGTCCGTGATGTACCTTTGGTTACTGCTGGCTCTCTATGGTAACCAGTGTTTTACAGGTACAGCCTCATGTCCTGGACTCTAAGTCCAGTAATCACCTTGCTGAGCATGTCCGTGATGTGGCGTCTTCTCATTGTGGTCGGATGTCAGCTGCTCTGGTGATGTAACAGCCCCTGATTGGTCCACGGGCAAGGTCCTGTCCGTCTGGACATAAGTCTAGTGTATAAAAGGCTCTCAGGTGTGTGTGTGTGTGTATATGTATATATATATATATGTATGTATGTATATGTGTACACTTGTGTACTCTACCTTTCTGTTTGCATGTGTGCGTATTTCTGTATGTGCTAAGACTGCACACTTTTGCAGGCAGTCACTACTCGTATGCGGTTTCATTCCTTTGTCTCAGCGTCTGAGTTTCTGGTCGACTACATGTGTAGGGTGTCGGTTAGGCACTAATTCCGTGGCATCAGGATTGGGTAACTACCGCTCGCCTTTGCAACTGTTTCGTTCAAGTGTGGAGTTAGCACAGTCCAGTTACAGTGCAAGCACTACTTTTATGCGGTTTTGTTCCTTTGGCTCAGCACTTGGGTACCTAGTCTGCTACATGCGAAGAGTGTCAGTTAGGCACGAATTCCGTAGCGTATAGGACTAGGGTAACTACCACTCAGCTTTCTCTCAATCTGCACGTGTGTGTGTTGGTTCACCTTAGCTTGGAGCCAGTTAGGCTTTTTGCTTGCCGCTTGGCTTCCAGCATCTGTATCCGGTTGTGTGTGCGGTTAGCACAGCTGAGTTACAGAACAAATCCAACCACAGAGCCTTTTTGCTCCCCTGTGAGTTCTACAGGGTTATGTTGTAGCTAATTAGCGTCAGCTTAGTATTTTTCTTTTGACCCTGCATCTGTTTCGGCCACGTGAACGATTGGCACAGGTCTATTACAGAGCTAGCTCAACTCTTAGCTCCTTCTCTCTGTGAAGTTAACAGAGTTGTGTGTTCTGTTCACACTGTACAGAGTTAACGCAGTCATGTTTAGGTGTATGCTTGCTGTATGTTCCGCCATTAATCTATAGCAGCAGTTTTACATCTCTGCACTGTGGACCCCGGGTTGCGATTGCACTTTATTACTCATCTTCATTTAGTGCATTCCGCCAACCCTAACAATGGGGGGCGCCAGTTCATCTTCTGGAATGGGGGGGTGCTCCTTCATCTTCTGTCCTGGGACGTCTGTGTGGCGGTTCAGAAGCACCTGAGCAGGAAGATGAAAAGGAGGAGGAGGACGAATCTGAAAAATAAAGAAATGTGGGATCCTCTCCCTTAGTGTCGGAGGAAAGAAAAAATATGCCTTCTCCACTGAATAGCGCTTTTGGGATGAGCAGGATGACATTTTTTTTTATATAAGTGATGATTGTGTCAGTACTTTATTTAGTTGTGTGTGTGTGTGTGTGTGTGTGTGTGTGTGTGTGTGTGTGTGTGTGTGTGTGTGTGTGTGTGTGTGTGTGAGAAATAGTGCTTGGTGTAAACTTATTTGTTTGAAAAGAAAAAGCTAAAAGAAAAAAGCAGCAACCAGGGAGAAAAAAAGTCAGTGAAAAGTGTCTAAAACAGCAGACACAAGCTCTGATGAATGAACTGCGTCACTAATCAAAGCTCGGTGACGCACGGAAGTGGCGATAAAGAAAAGTGTCTAAAACAGCAGACACAAGCTCTGATGAGTGAACTGCATCACTAATCAAAGCTCGGCGGCTACTGGATGTGCGCACGGGGTGTCGAAAAAGTAAAGTGTCTAAAACAGCAGACACGAGCTCTAATGAGTGAACTGTGTCTAATCAAAGCTCGGCGGCTGCTGGATATGCTCATGGAGGTGGCGCAAAAGGGGGTGAAAAAGAAAGGTGGAAAACAGTATGCATGAGCGCTGATCGGTGAACTGAGTCACCAATCAATGCTGGTTGTGCGCACGGAGGTGGCGCAAAGTGGGGTGGAGGGGGTAAAAAGAGTGGGAAGGGAGAAGAGGGGAAGGGAGAAAGAGGGGGATTGGGGTGGATGAGGAGAGAGTGGGCAGGGATCAGGGATCAAAACAGTTCACAGCGGGTCACCTGGTTTCTCTGTCTCAGCACGCGTGCGTCAATACTCTGGGGGTTTTGTCACTCCCGGTCAAGAGTGCCAGATGACACTACACAAGTCTCTGTCAACAGTCTGTACGGGAGAATATTGGGCCCCTACTGCAGTAGGCCCGCTCCATCTCGCTGCTCAAAGGACAGAGCATCAAAACTGTTCCCCTGCACTCCGCGTGTTCCCGCCTAGTCTTCCCTGTTTCCTGCGCGCTGCGGCTTTTTAAGCTTAGCCGCGCCCACCATCACTGAGTGCAAATGTCGATCCGGGGTTTTAAGCTTTCCCCTGTGCAACATGGGTGACAGCCCCGACAGTTCCAGATCCGTCACGGAAGAGGTACACCCAGTCCAGTCCTTCTCCTTACAGTGTCACAGGCTTCTGTGGCATCACAAGGCCCAGCACAGAGCAGACCTTGTAGAGTGATCACTCGGTAGAAATCCTCAACCACTGTGAGGACCTGCAGGGCAATCACAGACAGGTCACAGATGACATTGATCGCACTTATCACAGCTGGCCCTGGTGATGCTGGCATTGCCAGGCAACAGCCTAGGATCGGTGCTCTCAAAGCTCCGATCCTAGGCAGGTGACAGCCAGGGCACAGCCAGGTCACAGCGCGGTTGCACACATCGATCGCGCCAATCAGAATGGGTTCAGTGATGGCTGGCATTGCCAGGCACCAGCCTAGGATCGGTGCTCTTGGAGCACTAATTGTAGGCTTGGACATCAGCGTTTCAGGCAATCTGATTGCCTGAAACACTGAGAAATGCTGTGATTGGCTGTTCAGAATATATACATTTTCCAGCTGCAAAGTGTGTTGTTTTTTTTTAATGCAGTTAGGCTGAAAAAAATGCATTTTCTAAAAAAAAAAAAAAAAAAAACCTTTTTGAATTTAAATCTTTTGCATGTTTTGTATTAAGAGCAACAGGTTTTCGCATCCCACATAAGACTAAGTTCACACATTGCAGATTGTGGTGCGTTATTTACAGTGACTACCTGAAATCATGGTAATAGAAAACCCAATTTCCTAGTTTGCAACTTGATAACCCAGCCTTAGAACAACGTCCTTGGTAAAAAAAAAAACATCCTGCTTTTGTCTAAAGACTTGTCCTCCACATCATCACTGGTGCTGTGCTGCCAATGTAGGTTCAGGTATAGGCAGCTGTCTAAACAGACTTGAAGGAGCTGCCATAGCCTCCATGATGACTTTGTTATGGTGTCACTTTAGTGTGTCTGTCCTTTCGTAAGGCAATGTGGTGGGGGGCTGTGAGAGATGAATAGGTGCACAGTTAAAGAGATGCCAACAAACTGCTCTGCTTTGTCCAAGGTGTTTAGATATAGGGCTATAGCAACAAACTGAATCTTCTCACTTTGGAGCTATGACTGTGAATAATGGTTTAAAGTTACTTTTCAGTCCCCAATTGTCTAACAAGCCAGCAGCTTTCACTCTCAGCCTTACACAGTTACCAATTACTTTGTTACAAATGAGATTTATTTCTGGCATCCTATTTTGGTAATGGATCATTATATCTTCCTTGTGTCAGTATAAAATGTGCTAATCTTTATAGAGGTCTGCATACCATTTAAGCATATCATAGGATGGAACTAATAATACCCCTGTGATTCAAAGGCAGGTGCCCAGCCCAGAAACCTCTAGGGGTGCTGCAAAATGCAAACCTGGTCTGAGAAATTACTCCTGTACTGTAGCTCAAGAACAACTAAGCCACAGCAATCTGCAAAGAATTGCTGTCAAAATGTTTCAGTGCTCGGTCTATCAGGGATAATTTTCCAGGACATCTAGGCCATGGGATTCGCCATGCAGTGCTTCATGGTGAAGGGGATGTTATGTATAACCAGACATTATGAGTCCTGTGTCGGGCTTTGCACCCCTGCATCAGTTTGTCAGCCATTTTTGAATGAGAGCTCGACAAGTATTATTCCATGGCTCATTTGTCATTTGATATTAAGGCATTGAGTTTGTGTCTGACTAGGCAGGATTGTATGATACCTGTTTTTTGATGGCGCAGCATATAAATAGTTGGTTCATGTTAGATTAGGCCATGTTCACACTTACAGTATCTGCAGACCGGATTCCAGCCCACAGAAAATTACAGTATAGTGCAAGTAAATCAGGTTTTCAAAACACTATTCACATGTAGCAGAAAAAAAATCCACATGAAAATCAGAGAATGATGCGGAGTTTCAAATTTGCATGATTTTCATTCTTTTATAGATTTTCTCTCTGGATTCTACTGTTTGCAATGCTTTGTAATGGGGCAGTCTGCGGTCTAATCCTCTATCAAATCCTCACACCATAAGATTTGTTTCAGATTTGCAGTCGATTCCACAGTGGAAATTTTCTGCCACGTGCCCTTAACACTGACTGACAACCAACCCTAATGATGGATCGACTGTCAGTCGGTGTAGGAGATGCAGTTACAGCCGCTGCTCTCTTTGCATAGTGCAGGCACGAAAGCCATGCCGGTACCAACTCTACAACTGAAATACCGAGCCTGCCATGGGGAACTTCCTACCCGGCAGCGGTGCTCTCAGTGTGAGCGCCACATGGTGTCAGAATGCTATTAACCTGCAGGATAACTCTATATGTGCTGGATAGTAGGTTATTTACATGACAGGTTCCCTTGAAACCACTGCGGGTTATACCAAAACTAGAAAAGTATACAGTATTTGCAAGAACAGTATGTGGGCTTTTTACAATCCAAAGCTTCAGCTTCAGCATAATGAAACTAGTTTGTGTCAGTGACAGAAACTGTTTGTTGCTTTGGAGTTGGAAGTGGCCCCATCTAACCTCTTGGACATGAGCGAGTGCAAAGAAAAAAGGACCCCTTTACAAGAACAGTATATGGGTCCTTTTCAGTTCAATAGCTCATCATAATGCACAATTCAATCTGCTTTGGATGTGGAAGTGGCCCCCTTACCTCTTCTGGCCCCTGTGCGGCTGCATAGGTTGCACCAATATTATGGCCGCTCCTGCTTTTAGACCCCTTTGCAGCTGCACAAGTTGCACCATTGGTGTGTGTCTATCCCTGTGAAATACCATATCTAGGCAAAAACACATTTTGCAATGACTGGTCTGTTTACAGACAGCATCAACGAGCCCAAAATATTGAGGCTCTTGTAAAATATTTTGTAGTACTCTAATTAACGTCTGTTTACATCCTCATCTTTCATTGCAAGAATCTGGTACGAGCTGATAGAGAACATTGCTTTGCTTCTGTCAGGGAAAGCTTCCCAGTATGTGGGTTCAAGGGCGGAAAGATAATCCTCTTTCATCAAACATTACACATTCAGATGTAGACACCTCGCAGTCAAAGGTATCATGTAGTCTTTGAAGTTCTAAAAATGAGATTTGGACTCCTTAGGAGACACGCATTAATTACCGCTGTGTATTCAGACGGAACAACCTCCTGGGGTTTCTGTTAGAAGATTTGATAAACCTTTTAGGGGAGTGGGGAAAAAAGTCAAATACCAGATCCCACAGCAGTGATATTCATATCAAATGAACAGCTATTTGGCAGACTATTCATTTGGATACAATTTCTGCATTTTACGCATGATTCAGGATGATTCTGTGTTACAGATTCTTCGTTGAAGCCGTGGACCAATTTTATTTTTGGCACTGTTGCTGCACCTGATCTCTCCTTATAAGAACGCTGCTAAACAACCTGTAAAACTGATCACAGCTTGTGTACAACATTCATCATATGAAGAATAAAACTCAATTACATGCAAACAATACATATACAAATGTAGAATAGCCAGTCATATGGAAAGACTCATGGGGATATCATCATGCATTTTAGCTTTGATTTCTATTGCACTACAGGTAAACAGAATTCTAAAAAGTATATTAAATTATTACTTCTACTCTGCTACATCTGTGTGTGTGTATATATATATATATATATATATATACAGTTGTGTGAAAAAGTGTTTGCCCCTTCCTGATTTCCTATTCTTTTGCATGATTGTCACACTTAAATGTTTCAGATCACCTAACACATTTATCTATTAGACAAACAGAACACAAGTAAAGATAAAATGCAGTCTTTAAATGAACATCTCTTATTATTAAGGGGAAAAGAAATCCAAACCTAAAGGGCCCTGTGTGAAAAAGTGATTGCACCCCCCCCCACTAAATCATAAATTAACTGTGTTTTGTCTCATCTTTAGGGAGCTGAATTTAAATTCCCTAGCCACACGCAGGTCTGATTACTGCCACAACCTGTGCTCAATCAAGAAATCACTTCAATAGGACCTGCCTGACAAAGTGAAGTAGACCAAAAAAAGCTAGACATCATGCCGCGATCCAAAGAAATTCTGGAACACATGAGAAACAAAGTAATTGGGATCTATCAGTCTGGAAAAATGTTCTAAAGCCATTTCTCAAACTTTGGAACTCCAGCAACCCACAGTGAAAGACATTATCTGCAAATGGCAAAAACACGGAACAGTGGTAAACCCTTCCCAGGAGTGGCCAGCCGACTAAAATTACCCCAAGAGCACAGCGATGACTCATCCAAGAGGTCACAAAAGACCCCACAACAACATCCAACAAGCTGCAAGCTTAACTTGCCTCAATTAGGTCAGTGTTTATGACTCCACCATAAGAAAGAGATTGGGCAAAAATGGCCTACATGGCAGAGTTTCAAGACTAAACCCACTGCTGAACAGTAAGAACATAAAGGCTCGTCTCAGTTTTGCCAGAAAAAATCTTAATGATCCCCAAGACTTTTGGGAGAATACTCTATAGACTGACAAAACAAAAGTTTAACTTTTCTGAAGGTGTATGGTCCCATTACATCTGACGTAGAATTAGCACATTTCAGAAAAGGAACATCATGCCAACAGTAAAATATGGTGGTGGTAGTGTGATGATCTGGGGCTGTTTTGCTGCTTCAGGACCTGGAAGACTTGCTGTGGTAAATTGAACCATGAATTCTGCTGTCTACCAAAAAATCCTGAAGGAGAATGTCGGGCCATCGGTTCGTGACCTCAAGAAGTAGCACACTTCGGTTATGCAGCAGACCAATGATGTTTGATTGCAGTTGTTGCTGCTAAAGGTGGCACAACCAGTTATTAGGTTTAGGGGGCAATCACTTTTTCACACAGGGCCCTGTAGGTTTGGATTTATTTTTCTTTTAATAATAAAGACTTTAATTTAAAAACTACATTTTGTGTTACCTTTTGTCTAATATTTAAATTTATTTGGTGATCTGAAACATTTAAGTGTGACTAACATGCAAAAGAATAGGAAATCAGGAAGGGGGAAAACAATTTTTCACACAACTGTATATCATTGTGATAAAGACAAAATAGTAGATATTCTTGGCTCAAGATTGCATTTCTTGATGCTAATGTTTTTATTGAACCACCCCTAGGGGTTTTGCTCCTTTCTAGTTGTCTGTGAATAATGCCAGGGGAGATGGTAGTAACCTGCACTGCTGAATATCAGTGACGATCCAAGACAAAATGAAAGAATGGTGGTTTAATGTCAATGCGTTTCAGAGTCAGTCCGATTCGAGACGTACCACAAGTTGTTCTGAGGAAGGAGTCTGAGTGACTCTGAAACGCGTTGACATTAAACCAACATTCCTTCTTGTCTTGGATCGTCACTGATATTCAGCAGCGTGGGTTACTTCCATCTCCCTTGGCATTATTTGAGCACAATTCTGTGGAAGTGCAGCAGATTGAATTCCTGCAACCTCACTAGTTGAGCACATCTATTTTTTTTCCCTCTTTATTGCTTGGATGAGACCCTATTACGCTTTTGAGTTTTCTTATCTGTCTAGTTGTCATGTGATTTTAGCTCCCAATGCTTTTGACTGAAGCATTGATTTTATAATGGGCCTTTATCCTTGAACATTGGCCATTTTGAAACCTGATGTGTACCAGTACGTGCATACCTTCCTGTCTACACTACCTCATTATCGTTTTCTACATTGATACCAAAATCAGAAGCATAATCAAGACCACAGTTGGCTAATTTAATGATGTAATTCTAGTTGTCTCAATTATACAAATTACATGAGTCACTGCCTCTATAAAAAGAAGGCCTTGAATAATTCAATTTCATTTTACTAGATCTGCAGACACCTGATGACCGTAATCATTAGTTGAGTTTGATTAGTAGCCAAATTCAGTAATCCATTACTTGTCCAATACCATCATCTTGTAAACTGTAAAGCCTCATTCAGACTTCAGTTTTTCACGTACGAGTTCCACCAGTGCTTTTCACAGATAGAACTCATACTTATTATAGTCTATGATGCTGTTCAAATGCCCACTATGTTTCATTACAGTTCGAGTGGTCCTCATCAAAACACGGAGGTATGTCTAATTTTGATCTGAGCCATGGATCAAACTCGCCAATGCACGTGTATAGATCCGTGAAAAAAAAATTGGATCGCATTCTGATGCCATCCATGTGTCTTACTTTTATATTAGGTTGATAGGAGAAATTGGAGAAAACCTGATGAACCTCTGATGGAAGAAGCTGACACACAGAGTAAACAATTCTGACTATCTGATACAAAACACTGATGAAAATTGGTCCATTATTTGCGTACTAGAAAAATCACCGACATCTGAATGAGCCCTTGTAGGGGTAAGATTATCCATCTAGATTCAGTGAATGTCCACCCGCGAACACCATTATTTTTTAATCTAAATACATTTGTGCCCTTCTTCACATTGAGGTAAGGATGGATACATTCATAAGTCCAAATTTTTTTATGGCTCAAATTTTGAGCTGATTTGCTTCAGTCCTTTTTTTTACTGATACTGAGTTCCAATGCCCCTGATTCTTTTCTCACAGCCATACCAACAAATAAAGCTACATTAGCTGTCTGCAGCCATCATCACAAGGGGGCATACTTCATATAAATAATACATTGAATCTAATTGTAAATGTGTACAGTGTACACAATAAGCTCCCTCCAGTGGTGGGTAAAGACAGTTATAATGTAAAGGGAGTCTGTCACCAGGTTTTTGCTACGTAATCTGAGAGCACCATGGTACATCTGATTCCAGCTGTGTTATCTACTAGGCTGTGTTTTGTTGATTAAGTACAATCATCATTTTATCAGCAGGAGATTATCACTACAGGACTACTTGTCTCGTGCCCCTTGGTTCAACCACACTCCCACCACTGATTAAAAGCCATCTTACAACTTACATAGAAAGTTGTCAATCAGTGGTATGGGCCGGGTTACACAGGGCTCAGGATTCTGAGCACTGCTAGATCTGCAGCAGAGAGAATGGGGATTGTATCACAACTGATAGACCCAGGAAACTACGTGATACATTGCTGTAATCAGGGTCTCTGTCAGGGCCGGCTCCAGGTTTTTATGGGCCCCGGGCGAAAGAGCCTCAGTGGGCCCCTTTAACACAGACCACGATTCATGATGCACAGATACAGCAGAGAAATATAGGTACAGTACAATGCCCAATACTTCACTTCTTCCATTACATGAGTGATATCTATTGTAAATTGTACAATAGCTCAAAAACCGCCAAATCCTCGCAGCGCACAGTACAGACTGGACAGTACAGTCGTCCATACAATATTATGGGCACCATAGTCTCCCCCTCATCACCCATATAATACCCCATGCAGGATGTCACCCCCCCATCCCCCATATAATGCTCCATACAGGATACTGGTCCCCATATAATGCTCCATATAAAATATGGAGCTCTCCTCTGCGCTGTGCTGCGTTCTGCATTGTTACGGCTCAGGAAAGGGCGCTGTGAAAAGACTCCCCATTATCATCATCATTGTCTCCCCATCATTATCATTGCCTCCCCATCATCATCATCGCCTCCCCATCATCATCATCGCCTCCCCATCATCATCATTTCCTCCCCATTATCATCATTGGCTCCTCATCATCATCATTGCCTCCCCATCATCATCATTGCCTCCCCATTATCATCATTACCTCCTCATTATCATCATTGCCTCCCCATCATCATCATTGACTCCCCATCACCATCATTGCCTCCCCATCATCATCATTTCCTCCCCATTATCATCATTGGCTCCTCATCATCATCATTGCCTCCCCATCATCATCATGGCCCCCCATCATCATCAATGCCTGCCCATCATCATCATTGCCTCCTCATCATCATTGCCTCCCCATCATCATCATTACCTCCTCATCATCATCATTGCCTCCCCATCATCATCATCATGGCCTCCCAATCATCATCAATGCCTGCCCATCATCATCATTGCCTCCTCATCATCATTGCCTCCCCATCATCATCATTGCCTCTCCATTATCATCAATGCCTGCCCATCATCATCATCGCCTCCCCATCATCATCAATGTCTGCCCATTATCATCAATGCCTGCCCATTATCATCAATATATACACCAGGAGAAAGTAAAGCCAATAGGTGACAACAGGTAATGATTATAATTATATTTATATTTATTAGAAAAAGTACAAAGCTTTATAAAACAAGCAATATCTTGCAGAGAATAATGGTAAAAAATGACTCAGAGCAAAAATACCAAAGGTGCCACAGGACGGTCAATCCCCCCCACCACATAAGAGTCCACATATAAAGTGATCACCATCAAGGAGACCCCATAGCAGTGTGATATGAGGGCATAAATCAGATATGTGAGTGTCCAGAAAAAAGTCCTCGCCAGTGCAAAGAAAACCATCAATACAAGGGTTCAGACTCGAGCCCATAAATAGTAAGAGGGACACTTACCAAGATATATAAGACTCAGGAGGGGAGAGGAACGTCCTGGGCAGGCAGTGGGGACCCCCGACGCGCGTTTCGTGTGCTGCAGAGCACACTTCCTCAAGGGGAATATGTTAGTTGTCCATAGAAGGACCTTTAAGAGCCATGTGATCATATCACATGATCGCAATTGACCAATGGAAATGCGCATGTTGGCGCATGCGCACTGGAGGCCGCAGGTCCTTCAAACATGTGAAGGAAGCGTCAGGATGTCAGTGCGTCCGCGCCAGACGGCGCAAGAGCACACAACACCCAATGAGACGCTCCCCACATGCCAGGAGCCGCAACCGACCAGAGCGCATGCGCACTGCACATAATGGTATATGGATCATAATGCCAAAATGTATAGTATGGAATATCCATATCAACAAAATATAAGACAATTACAACATTGATCACAGAATATGACAATAAACATCTCCAGATAGGCGAATGCGTAGATATAAGTCCGAAGTAACACTTCATCATGAGGTAATGTGTGATAGCTTGAGAATATTCGCCTATAATTATGGAGTATATAGGCCAAATTTGAAGATCGAACTAGATAAGGGAAAAATATATATGATAAGACATAATAAAAACATAAAGAAACAAAAATAACAAAAAAAAAGAAAAATATTAAAGGACAACATAAAAACAATAAAAACACACTTGCCAAAAATAGGGTTCTCAGGGTGGGATATACATAAGGATAATAACATGTCACCATCAATGAATAATTTCATTCAAAAAGAAAGGTAACAACCTTCACTGTAGAAACAGCCCAAGAAGGATGGAGGGCTTATAAGAAAGATGCAAATGATAAAGTCTCATTAAGGCCTCGGGGAATCATTGTATCTAAGGTAACGATCCATTTGGCTTCAACTTGAGCGAGCCTCTTTTTATAATCCCCCCCCCAATACCAAAATGTATCACGTCAATCCCTCTAACTTTAAAAGATGAGGGCTCACAATTGTGGTGATGAAAGAAATGACGGGGGATGGTTTTTAGATTTTCAGGGTCGGTCGCCGTCCTGGCCGCGCGAATGTCCCGCACATGCTCCCTAATCCTTATCCTCAGTTCCCTTGATGTAAGGCCAATATATATTTTCGAACAGCCACAGGTGGCGTAATAAATAACATTTGATGTATTGCAAGAAATGCGATGTCTGATATCAAATGTTTTCAGGCCATCTGAGGATTGGAAAGTGGAGCAGCGCAGGACATTTGCGCAGGCAAGACAGCGACCGCATGAGGTCATGCCAGGGGTAGGGCCACAGGATCCAAAAGGATAACTAATGTTAGGCACATAATGGCTTTGAACCAAGAGGTCGCGTAGATTACTAGACCTTCTCGCGAGAAGGTCTAGTAATCTACGCAACCTCTTGGTTCAAAGCCATTATGTGCCTAACATTAGGCATGCGGTCGCTGTCTTGCCTGCGCAAATGTCCTGTGCTGCTCCACTTTCCAATCCTCAGATGGCCTGAAAACATTTGATATCAGGCATCGCATTTCTTGCAATACATCAAATGTTATTTATTACGCCACCTGTGGCTGTTCGAAAATATATATTGGCCTTACATCAAGGGAACTGACAACATCTGTATGGAGTTTGTATGTTCTCCCCGTGTTTGCGAGGGTTTCCTCGGGATTTGTCCCACATTCCAAAGACGTACTGATAGGGATTCTAGATTGTGAGCCCCAATGAGGACAGTGCCGATAATGTTTTTAGGCTATGTGCACACGTTGCGGATTCCTAGCGGTTTTGCCGAAACCGCGGCAAAACCGCATACACAATACAACTCATTATGACCTATGAGATTCCGCAATGCTGTGCACATGCTGCGGGTTTTTCCGCGGCGGAATCGCATCGCGGGAGAATCCACAGCATGCTCATTCTTTTTTGCGGAACCGCAGCGATTCCGCCGCCATAGGAATGCATTGAGCCAATTACTTTCCGCATGTGGCTGTGCCCACCATGTGCAAAGTAAGCGGTTCATGTGCGGATGGTACCCAGGGTCTGGAGGAGAGGAGACTCTCCTCCAGGCCCTGGGTACCATATCCATGTAAAAACAATAATTAAAATAAAAAATAATGATATTCTCACCTTCCGGCGGCCCCCGCAGCTTTCCCGCCTCTCAGCGACGCTCCCGTTCCCAGGAGTCCTTTGCGAGATCACCCAGATGACGTAGTAGTCTCGCGTGATGCTACGCCATCGGGGTGATTGTCGCAAAGGACTCCTGGGAACGGGATTGGCCGGGAGCGTCGCTGAGAGGCGGGAAAGCTGCGGGGGCCGCCGGAAGGTGAGAATATCACTATTTTATATTATTTTTACATTAGATCTTTTTACTATTGATGCGACATAGGCGGCATCAATAGTAAAAAGTTGGTCACACGAGTCAAACACTTGTTTGACTCGTGTGACCAACCTGTCAGATCGCTTGTAAAACGCTAGCATTCTGCAAGCTAATTCCGCTTGCAAAACGCTAGTTTTTAGCGGGAATACGCATACCTATAATATGCGATTTCCCGCGGCAGGGAGATGCGGAATTGCCGCGGAAATTTCCATGGCAATTCCGCAACGTGTGCACATAGCCTCAAAGTGCTGCAGAATTAATGGCATTATATAAATGAGTAAAAGAAGGTAAGGAGTGTGATGTACATATGGCCCCTGCCCATCCATATCTACAGGTTCCCTTCCATATACAAGTGAGGTGAGATAAAGGGTCACAGTCACTGTACGTTTGTCCTAGTGACAGTCTCAGCTAGCAATCTTGTTACTTCAAAATATAAGATGCCTTCATTGGCATTTGAAGCATTTTCCCCAATATTGAGAATTTTTAAAAAAAGCTCTTGTCTATACAATGCAGAATTCATGGACGCAAAACAGAAGAAAAATATCAGGTTTGGTTTAAATCTGCATATAGTCAATGGGAACAAAGAATATTGGGAAATGGCGGGATGGCAAAAAAATGGTGGAATGCAAGAAAATCAAAATGAATAAACTAATTAAAACAATAAAATTGTCTAAAATATGAAATAATAATTGATACAAATAATCACAAATAATAATATATAGATAGACAATGGCACACTCACAATTCAAATGTATAGCCAAATAGACTGAATTGTAGAGGCTAGTAGGTGTAACCAGATGGTAATAAACACATATGTTTACATTGGGTTTTTTCAAAAAAATAAATAAAAATAAAAATTAAGTGCAAGTGAGCAATTGCCCAAATTGTGCACATTAAGCCTAAATAAACATAATATGTTTGCAAAAGAATAATAAAAAAAGTGCAAAGCAGGCAAAAATAATGTGCTCAGAAAATGAGAAAAACGGGTGTCATATGAAAAAACCAAAACAGTGTACTATGTGCACATAATTTGCTAGTCACTGAACATATGATGTGCAGAACACCACCGCACATAAAAAAGGTGTCCAAATTAATCAAATAACATCAGAGCCATTGAGAAAAAGTGCAATGTGCATTGTGCTAAAATGTACCTAGTGGAAAAGGACAGATCCTCAATGTATTATGTGCCAATGATATACCTGGAAGCCAGTAAGATTCTGGAGTGTGCCACAAATCCGTGCCCCTACGCACGTTTCGGAACTTGTTTCCTTCGTCAGGGGATTAATTGCACTTAATTTTTATTTTTATTTATTTTTTTGAAAAAACCCAATGTAAACATATGTGTTTATTACCATCTGGTTACACCTACTAGCCTCTACAATTCAGTCTATTTGGCTATACATTTGAATTGTGAGTGTGCCATTGTCTATCTATATATTATTATTTGTGATTATTTGTATCAATTATTATTTGTTCAGTATTTTTTGTGGTATCTGTATTCAGCCATGTGTCAATAAAGGTCTATTTTTTATTCCAATTTTATGTGTATTTCATATTTTAGACAATTTTATTGTTTTAATTAGTTTATTAATTTTCATTTTCTTGCATTCCACCATTTTTTTGCCATCCCGCCATTTCCCAATATTCTTTGTTCTTATATTCAGGTGGCTAGCCATCCTTTTGTTTGGCGATATCAACAATATATAGATACATTTATTATTTTTATTATATTAATCATATTATTTATAATTTTTTATAATATTATTTTACTATATATTTTTTTTTGTATCGCATTGTGTATATATAGTCAATGGGGTACATCTGTCACCATTGAGGTCTGGAGTGCAAGAGGTTCAGCTTCTTCTTTATTTTTTTTTTATTATTATTTCTGTGCCTTTATCAGAGCAAATATGGAGAAAAAAAAACATTGCAGATGTGAACAGATCGATTATGAACGACTGGTTTGAAATGCATTTATGCAAACAATGTACCAAATCCACACAGTGTAAACCGCTCACATCAATAGCGTAAATGGGATCAATTGTTAAATAAGTTTCAGAAATTGATAGCACTCAGAATTTATTTGTAAAGACATTGACATTGTGGAGCTTTTACTTAGTTCTTGTGTCATCTTGGGAATTCTCATTGAATGTGGAGATTGTACAAATGTAAACTACCTTATATATTACTGAGAAGAGAGGGAGCAGCAGGCCCAGCGATCACTGGGGAAAAGTGAAACGTAATACAAGGACAGTAATATCAGGACATATGGCAATAAAGTGCTTAGAGGTCGTCTGATGACCTTAATTTTCTGTTAACAGGAGGTACAAAGTCAAAACTGAAAAATAGAAGTTTAGCTACATTTCCTAACTACCTGTCAGGGTCGGACTCGGGCGTCTGAGAATATACCCTAGAGTTTCACCCTACAGCTATATGCAAATATCTGTAAGTGGTTATCCCTGTTACAGGGGAGCATTGACTGTAAAACACAGGTGGCTCCTGCTCATCTACTGTGCATATACTATAACTGGGATGTACAATTACGGTAGATTGCACTAAAGAGCTTCTTTGGTTAAAACAAGTTATTACCGATTCATGGGCCCCACAAGATAGGTGATCAGTGGGGTCCAACCATTAGAAACCACAGCGATCAGAAGAATGGGGAAGTTTTATCTCTGAAGGGGCACTTTTGTCCCCATTTTAAAATGGAGTGGCAGGTGGGATTGTAAGGAGGTGACAGGAACCCTTATTTGCCCCTCCCCCACACGGAACCTATGCGACCTCTTTTTGATAAATGTGTATATTGTTGTGAAACTTGTAGTGTACTGTAATGCATGTGCTGTTGTTATGCTTTGTTGTCAGTGTCCTGCATTCCCAATGTATGTGCTGTGTTTGCAATGTATTAATGTTATGTCCCTGTAATATACTGCATGTTAGAGCCAGGGATAGCAAGAGTTAAAGGTGTGGGCTGGGCCAGCAGCAGGAAAAGAAGGAGGAAGCCGCTGCTCCTGGTCAGAAGCCCGGGCACGGTAACCCTGAGCAGATGTATAGTAGCAGCCGGGGCATTGCCAGACTCCCGGAGGGGAGAGATCTGTTGCCCTGGACTCAAGGACTTAAAAGGACTAAAGGACCACAACACGGGCCCCAGAACTTCAGAAAGGCCCCCTGTTGTGAATGTTTTAGAAATGAATTCTGAGCAGAAGCTCCCTCTGGTGGTTACAAACAGTACTGAACCATTCAATGAGGATTGGCAATCAGGATTCACAGACTGGCTTGATATAAGGGAGGTTCCCTCCCATCATGGTTGCCGGTGATCAATTGTTCTTGTCTCAACTGTGGTTCCTGGTTCACTTGGAAGCTTGCTGAGTCTTTGGCCAGGTTCCCCCCCTAGGGGGCTTTGGCTCCTCTCGGTTCCGCTGGAGCCACTGTTGTTTGTTCATTTGCCTTTTCCAGTTTTTTCAGTGGCTGCGGCTTAGTTTTGTTACACCAGAGAACTGATTTAGGTGGTAGAGGTCGTGTGATCTCAGGTGTTTTTGCAATTAGTAGCGTTGGCATTTTTTAGGGTTTTTTTGGATTGCAGTGAGTATCTTTTCTATCCTTTTCTGTCTAGGCAGATTGGGCCCCAACGTTTGCTCATACTATTTTCTGTCTGTGTCTGTATTTCCTCTTGTCTAACCGCCATTACATGTTTGGGGGCTTCCTATGTTCTTTGGGGATCTGCTCCGGGGCAGATAGCTTCCCTCTTTCTATCTTTAGGTGTAGTTAATCTCTCAGGCTGTGACGAGGCGTCTAGGACCAACGTAGGAACGCTCCACGGCTGCCTTTAGTTGTGGTGGTTAGTCAGGGTACTGCAATCCAATAGATTCCAACCTCTCTGGTGTATTGCCGTTTTTGCCTGCTCTCCTCAGCTACCAAAACATAACAGTATCACCGGCCACACTGAAAATTGTATGGTACTCACAGAAGGGAAAAATAGTGTGGAAAGAAAAAAAAGTTGTCAGAGTTGTCAGAGATTTTTTTTTTTCTGTTTCTTGCATTTTTTCCCTCTTTTTCTCTAGGTGCTGAGGAGGATTTTTTTTTTCTCAATGGAGCTTGCACAGCTGTCTGGCCGTGTGGATCAGCTTGCCACTAAGGTTCGGAGTATTGCTACCTATCTTGCTGGGTTGCCGGTTGTGGAACCTAGGATTCCCATGCCAGATTTGTTTTTGGGAGATCGGGCCAAATTTCTGAATTTCAAAAATAACTGTAAGTTGTTTTTTGCCTTAAGGCCTAGGTCCTCGGGGAACGCAGCACAACAGGTTCAAATTGTCATCTCTCTCCTGCGCGGCGATCCTCAGGATTGGGCTTTTTCCCTAACACCTGGGGACCCTGTTTTGAGTGATGTTGATGCACTTTTTCTGGCTCTGGGGTTATTGTACGATGAGCCTAATGTCACTTATCAAGCTGAAAGAACCTTGTTGGCATTAAATCAGGGGCTTGAGGACGCTGAGTTATACTGTCAGAAATTCCGAAAATGGGCAGTCCTAACCAAATGGAATGATGATGCTTTGGCAACCCTTTTTCGGAAGGGGCTGTCAGAGAATGTAAAAGATGTTATGGTGGGTTTCCCTGCTCCCTCTGGTCTCAATGATTCTATGTCATTGGCGATTCAAATTGACAGACGTTTGCGTGAGCACAGAGATATGCATGGAATGGTGTTGCCTTGTGAGCCAGCTTCTGAACCCATGCAGTGTGATGGAGTGGCTTCTGGGGCACAGCGTCATGAGTTTCGAAAGCGCAATGGGTTATGTTTCTACTGTGGTGACGCCTCTCATGCTATTTCTGCCTGCCCTAAGCGGGGAAGACATTTTGCACGCTCAGTTGTCTTGGGTAGTGTTCAGACTAAATTTCTGTTGACTGTTACCCTGATTTGCTCCCTGTCCACATTATCTGCTCAGGCTTTTGTTGATTCAGGCGCAGCAATTAACCTGATGGATTTTGATTTTGCCAAACGTTGTGGGTTTCCCTTGATACCCCTACGGAAGTCTATTCCCCTACTAGGGATTGATTCTACCCCTTTGGCTGAGAATAAACCCCAGTTCTCTACTCAGGTGATAATGAGGGTTGAACCTGATCATCAGGAGAGTTGCAAATTTTTGGTACTGTATAATCTGCATGACATTATTGTACTAGGTTTCCCTTGGTTACAGTCTCATAATCCTGTTTTGGATTGGAGATCTGTGTCTGTGACCAGTTGGGGCTGCCAATGTGTTAATGCCAACACTCCTGTTTTTTCTGCCTCTCCCCAGTCTCAGGAAGTTCCTGACTTTTTGACTGATTTTTCTAATGTGTTTAGCGAAAGTAAATCTGTATCCTTGCCCCCCCCCATAGGAGCTATGACTGCGCTATTGAATTAGTGCCTGGTAGTAAATTCCCTAAAGGTCGCCTTTTTAACTTGTCTGTACCTGAACATGACGCTATGCGGTCTTATATCAAGGAGTCATTGGAGAAGGGTCATATCAAACCATCCTCTTCACCCTTGGGTGCCGGTTTTTTCTTTGTGGCCAAAAAGGATGGTTCATTAAGGCCGTGTATTGATTATCGTCTCTTGAACAAGATCACTGTGAAATATCAATATCCGTTACCCTTGATTTCTGACCTGTTTTCCAGGGTGAAAAGTGCTACTTGGTTTACCAAGCTTGACCTCAGGGGGGCGTATAACCTTATTCGCATTAAGCACAGGGATGAATGGAAGACGGCGTTTAATACCCCAGAGGGCATTTTTAGTACCTAGTGATGCCCTTTGGGCTCACTAATGCTCCTTCCGTCTTCCAGTCCTTCATGAATGACATTTTCAGGGATTTTGTGGATAAATTTCTGATTGTTTATTTGGATGATATCTTGATTTTTTTCCAATGACTGGGACTCTCATGTGAAACATGTTCGGACTGTGTTCAAGATTTTGAGAGAGAATGCTCTGTATGTGAAGGGATCAAAGTGTCTTTTTGGCGTACAGAGGATCTCATTTCTGGGATTCATTTTGTCTCCATCTGTTATTGAAATGGACCCGGTCAAGGTTCAGGCCATCTGTGATTGGGTCCAACCTACTTCATTAACCCCTCTCTGACATTAGACGTACTATCCCGTCCATAAAACCCGTGCCATTCTGCCCATGGACGGGATAGTATGTCATAGGCGATCAGCTGCGCTCCTGAGGGGAGCGCAGCTAATCGCCGCCGGGTGTCAGCTGATTATCACAGCTGACACCCGTGACTGTGTGTCAGGAGCGGTCACGGACCGCTCCCGGCACATTAACCCCTAGCACACCGCGATCAAACATGATCGCGGTGTACTGGGGGCACAGGGGAGGATCGCGCAGGGTGGGGGCTCCCTGCGCGCCCCCCTGAGACCCTCAGACCAGCGCGATGTGATCGCGCTGTTCTGAGGGCTTCCTCCCTCCCAGGACCTGGATCCAAGATGGCGCCGGGGTCCTGGAGGGAGGCGGCTTCCTCAGTGCCTGCTGAGAGCAGGCACTGAGAAGCCTGCTGCACTGCCTGAGCGATCGCTGGTGTGACAGTGTGCTGTGCACACTGTCACACCAGCGATTTGATAAAATACAGTGATGTCCCACCCTGGGACAAAGTAAAAAAGTTAAAAAAATAAAAATAAACATGTTATAAAAAAAAATCCAAAATAAATAAAAAAAATAAAAAAATATTCCCCAATAAATTCATTTCTTCCTGTAAATAAAAAAACCAAAACAATAAAAGTACACATATTTGGTATCGCCGCGTCCTTAACGACCCCCCCTATAAAACTGTCCCACTAGTTAACCCCTTTAGTGAACCCCTTAAAAAATAAAAAAAAAACGAAGCAAAAAATCAATGCTTTATCATCATACCGCCGAACAAAAAGTGGAATAACGCGCGATCAAAAAGACCGATATAAATAAACATGGTACCGCTGAAAACGTCATCTTGTCCCGCAAAAAACGAGCTGCCACACAGCATCATCAGCGAAAAAATAAAAAAGTTATAGCTCGCAGAATAAAGCGATGCAAAAATAATTATTTTTTATATAAAATTGTTTTTATTCTATAAAAGCGCCAAAACATAAAAAAATGATATAAATGAGTTATCGCCATAATCGTACTGACCCGAAGAATAAAACTGCTTTATCAATTTTACCACACGCGGAACAATAAAAACGCCTCCCCCAAAAGAAATTCATGAATTGCTGATTTTTGTTCATTCTAACCTCCCAAAAATCGAAATAAAAAGCGATCAAAAAATGTCACCTGCTCAAAAATGGTACAAATAAAAACGTCAACTCGTACCGCAAAAAATAAGACCTCACATGACTCTGTGGGCCAAAATATGCAAAAATTATAGCTCTCAAAATTTGGCGATGCAAAAAACTATTTTTGCAATAAAAAGCGTCTTTTAGCGTGACAGCTGCCAATCATAAAAACCCGCTATAAATAGTAAATCAAACCCCCTTTATCACCCCCTTAGTTAGGGAAAAATAATAAAATTAAAAAAAATGTATTTATTTCCATTTTCCCATTAGGGTTAGGGTTAGGGTTGCGCTAAAGTTAGGGTTAGGGTTGGCACTAAAGTTGGGATTAGGGGTGTGTTAGGGTTAGGTTTGTGGTTAGGGTTGGGACTAGGGTTAGGGGTGTGTTGGGGTTAGGGTTGGAGTTAGAATTGGGGGGTTTCCGCTGTTTAGGGACATCAGGGGCTCTCCAAATGTGACATGGCGTCTGATCTCAATTCCAGCCAATTCTGCGTTGAAAAAGTCAAACGGTGCTCCTTCACTTCTGAGCTCTGCCATGCGTCCAAACAGTAGTTTATCCCCACATATGGGGTATCAGCGTACTCTGGACCCCAAGAGTTATTGTGCAATTTGTCCTATTTCTTCTGTTACCCTTGGGAAAATAAAAAACTGGGGGCGAAAATATCATTTTTGTACAAAAAAAAATATTTTTTTGTTTTTACGGCTGTACATTATAAACTTCTGTGAAGCACTTGGGCTTCATAGCGCTCACCACACACCTAGATAAGTTCCTTGTGGGGTCTATTTTCCAAAATGGGGTCACTTGTTGTGGATTTCCACTGTTTAGGCGCATCAGGGGCTCTCCAAATGCGACATGACGCCCCCAGACCATTCCATCAAAGTCTGCAATCCAAAACGTCACTACTTCCCTTCCGAGCCTCAACGTGTACCCATACAGTAGTTTTCTCCCACATATTGGGTATCAGCGTACTCAGGACAAATTGGGCAACAACTTTTGGGGTCCAATTTCTCCTGTTACCCTTGTAAAAATAAAATATTGGGGCGAAAAAATCATTTTTGCAAAAAAAAAAAAAGATTTTTTATTTTTACGGCTGTGCGTTATAAACTTCTGTGAAGCACTTCGGGGTTCAAAGTGCTCACCACACATCTAGATAAGTTCCTTGTGGGGTCTATTTTCCAAAATGGGGTCACTTGTGGGGGGTTTCCACTGTTTAGGCGCATCAGGGGCTCTCCAAATGCGACATGACGCACCCAGACCATTCCATCAAAGTCTGCAATCCAAAACGTCACTACTTCCCTTCCGAGCCCTGACGTGCGCCCATACAGTGGTTTTCTCCCACATATTGGGTATCAGCATACTCAGGACAAATTGGACAACAACTTTTGGGGTCCAATTTCTCCTGTTACCCTTGTGAAAATAAAATATTGGGGGCGAAAAAATCATTTTTGTAAAAAAAAAAAGATTTTTTATTTTTACGGCTGTGCGTTATAAACTTCTGTGAAGCACTTCGGGGTTCAAAGTGCTCACCACACATCTAGATAAGTTCCTTGGGGGTCTATTTTCCAAAATGGGGTCACTTTGGGGGGTTTCCACTGTTTAGGCACATCAGGGGCTCTCCAAATGCGACATGACGCCCGCAGACCATTCCATCAAAGTCTGCAATCCAAAACGTCACTACTTCCCTTCCGAGCCCCGACGTGTACCCATACAGTAGTTTTCTCCCACATATAGGGTATCAGCATACACGGGACAAATTGGACAACAACTTTTGGGGTCCAATTTCTCCTGTTACCCTTGGGGAAAATAAAAAGTTGGGGACAAAAGATCATGTTTGTGGAAAAAAATATGATTTTTTTATTTTCATGCTCGGGCGTTATAAACTTTAGTGAAACACCTGGGGGTTCAAAGTTCTCACCACACATCTAGTTCCTTGAGGGGTTTAGTTTCCAAAATGGTGTCATTTGTGGGGGGTTTCCACTGTTTAGGCAATCAGGGCTATCCAAACACGACATGGCGTCCAGCCAACTCTGCATTGAAACAGTCAAACGGCGCTCCTTCCCTTCCGAGTTCTGCCATGCACCCAAACAGTGGTTTACCCCCACATATGGGGTGTTCACGTACTCAGGACAAATTGCACAATAACTTTTGGGGCCTTGTTACCCTTGGGAAAATAAAAATTGGGGTGAAAAGATCATTTTTGTGGAAAAAAATATGATTTTTTAATTTTACGGCTCTACGTTATAAACTTGTGTGAAGCACTTGGGGGTTGAAAGTGCTCACCACAGATCTAGATAAGTTCCTTAGGGGGTCTAGTTTCCAAAATGGGGTCAATTGTGAGGGGTTTCCACTGTTTAGGCACATCAGGGGCTATCCAAATGCAACATGGCGTCCAATCTCAATTCCAGCCAATTTTGGTTGGAAAAAGTCAAATGGCGCTCCTTTCATTCCGAGCTCTGCCGTGCGCCCAAACAGTGGTTCCCCCCCACATATGGGGTATCAGCGTACTCAGGACAAATTTGACAACAACTTTTGTGGTCCTATTTCTTTTGTTACCCTTGGGAAAATAAAAAATTAGTGACTAAAAGTTCCTTGTGGGGTCTATTTGCCAAAATTGGGTCACTTGTGGGGGGTTTCCACTGTTTAGGTGCATCAGAGGCTCTCCAAATGTGACATGACGCCCCCAGACCATTCCATCAAAGTCTGCAATCCAAAACGTCACTACTTCCCTTCCGAGCCCCGACGTGTGCCCATACAGTAGTTTTCGCCCACATATTGGGTATCAGTGTACTCAGGACAAATTGGACAACAACTTTTGGGTTCCAATTTCTTCTGTTACCCTTGTGAAAATAAAATTGGGGGCGAAAAAATCATTTTTGTAAAGAAAAAAAAAGATTTTTTATTTTACGGCTGTACGTTATAAACTTTAGTGAAACACCTGGGGGTTCAAAGTTCTCACCACACATCTAGATAAGTTCCTTGAGGGGTCTAGTTTCCAAATGGTGTCATTTATGGGGGTTTCCACTGTTTAGGCAGATCAGGAGCTCTCCAAACACGACATGGCGTCCAGCCAATTCTGCGTTGAAAAAGTCAGACGGCGCTCCTTCCTTCCAAACTCTGCCATGCACCCAAACAGTGGTTTACCCCCACATATGGGGTATCAGCGCACTCAGGACAAATTGCACAATAACTTTTGGAGTCTTTTTACCCTTGGAAAAAAAAAATTGGGTGAAAAGATCATTTTTGTGGAAAAAATATGATTTTTAAATTTTACGGCTCTACGTTATAAACTTGTGTGAAGCACTTGGGGGTTCAAATTGCTCATCAAAAATCTAGATAAGTTCCTTAGGGGGTCTAGTTTCCCAAATGGGGTCATTGTGGGGGGTTTCCACTGTTTAGGCACATCAGGGGCTCTCCAAATGCAACATGGGATCCAACTCAATTCCAGCCAATTTGGTTGGAAAAAGTCAAATGGTGCTCCTTCCATTCCGAGCTCTGCCGTGCGCCCAAACAGTGTTCCCCCCCCATATGGGTATCAGCGTACTCAGGACAATTGTACAAAACTTTGTGGTCCAATTCTCCTGTTACCTGGAAATAAAAATTAGTGACTAAAAGATAATTTTTGTGGGAAAAAAATAGGATTTTATTTCATACCAGGGCATTATAAACTTGTGTGAAGCACTTGGGGTTCAAAGTGCTCACCAAGATCTAGATAAGTTCTTAGGGGTCTAGTTTCAAAATGGGGTCACTTTTGGGGGTTTCACTGTTTAGGTATCTGGGCACTGCAAACGAACATGACCCCATTAACGTCTGCATTCCAAACGTTACTACTTCCTTTCCAGCCCTGCCGTGCGCCAAACAGTTTCCCCCACATATGGGTATCAGCATACTCAGGACAAATGGACAACAACTTTTGGGTCCAATTTCCTTGGGAAATTCAAAAATTTGGACTAAAATCATTTTTGGAAAATTGATTTTTTTTCACACCCAGGCTTTATAAACTTTTGTGAACACTTGAGGGTTCAAAGTGCTACAACAGATCTAGATAAGTACCTTAGGGGTCTAGTTTCCAAAATGGTGTCACTTGTGGGGGGTTTCCACTGTTTAGGCGCATCAGGGGCTCTCCAAACGCGACATGGCATCCAATCTAAATTCCAGCCAATTTTAGTTTGAAAAAGTCAAACGTCGCTCCTTCCCTTACGAGCTCTGCCGTGTGCCCAAACAGTGGTTTTCCCCCACATATGGGGTATTGGCGTACTCAGGAGAAATTGCATAACAACCTTATCTGTCCATTTTCTCCTTTTACCCTTGTCAAAATAAAAAAAAAGTTTGTAAAAGATAATTTTTGTGGCTAAAAAGTAAAATATTCATTTTTTCCTTCCACGTTGCTTTAGTTACTGTGAAGCACCTGAAGGGTTAATAAACTTCTTGAATGTGGTTTTGAGTACCTTGAGGGGTGCAGTTTTTAGAATGGTGTCACTTTTGGGTATTTTCTGCCATATAGACCCGTCAAAGTGACTTCAAATGTGAGGTGGTCCCTAAAAAAATGGCTTTGTAAATTTTGCTGTAAAAATGAGAAATCGCTGGTCAACTTTTAACCCTTATAACTTCCTAACAAAAAAAAATTTTGGTTCCAAAATTGTGCTGATGTAAAGTAGACATGTGGGAAATGTTATTTCTTAACTATTTTGTGTGATATATTTCTCTGTTTTAAGGGAATAAAAATTCAAAGTTTGAAAATTGCAAATTTTAAAAATTTTTGCCATATTTGCGTTTTTTTCAGAAATAAACGCAAGTTATATCGAAGAAATTTTACCACTAACATGAAGTACAATATGTCACGAGAAAACAATCTCAGAATCGCGAATATCCGTTGAAGCGTTCCAGAGTTATAACCTCATAAAGAGACAGTGGTCAGAATTGTAAAAATTGGCCCGGTCATTAACGTGCAAACCACCCTTGGGGGTGAAGGGGTTAAAGGCTCTTCAGAGATTCTTGGGTTTTGCCAATTTTTATCGTAAATTTATTGGTAATTTCTCTGTTATTGTTAAACCATTGACTGATTTGACCAAAAAGGGTTCTGATGTGGTGAATTGGCCTCCTGAGGCAGTCTCTGCGTTTCAGGAACTTAAGCAGAGATTCACTTCTGCTCCTGTTCTACGGCAGCCTGATGTTTCTCTGCCATTTCAGGTGGAGGTTGATGCCTCTGAAATTGGGGCAGGTGCCATTTTGTCCCAAAGAGATCCTGAGACCTCTAAAAGTAACCCTTGTGCCTTTTTCTCTCAAAAATTTTCTCCAACTGAACGTAATTATGACGTGGGTAATCGGGAGTTATTGGCCATGAAGTGGGCTTTTGAAGAGTGGAGACATTGGCTGGAGGGAGCCAAACATTAGGTGGTGGTCCTCACGGACCATAAGAATCTGGTTTATCTGGAATCAGCCAAGCGACTTAATCCTAGACAGGCCAGGTGGGCCTTGTTTTTCACACATTTTAATTTTGTGGTTTCCTTTCTTCCTGGCACTAAGAATGTTAAGGTGGATGCCCTCTCGAGGAGTTTCCTTGCGGACTCTCCTGAGTTATCTGATCCTGCTGTTATTTTGAAAGAGGGTTTAGTTCTTTCCGCCATCTCACCCAATTTGAGACTGGCTCTGGAAGGGTGTCAGGAGGATAAACCCGAGCGCTGCCCTATTTGGAAATTGTTTGTCCCAGACCGGTGGAAAAAGAGTGTGATGTCTGAGATTCATTGCTCCGCGTTGGCCGGTCATCCCGGAATTTTTGGTACCAGAGACTTGGTGAGTCGGTCCTTTTGGTGGCCTACTTTGTCTCGTGACATCAGGGAGTTTGTGCAGTCCTGTGGGACTTGCTCTCGCTCCAAGCCTTGCTCTCGCTCTAGTGGTTTGTTGATGCCATTGCCTGTGCCCAAGAGACCATGGACCCATATCTCTACATCCTGTTTCTCAGAGAATGACCGTTATCTGGGTGATTTGTGATAGGTTTTCCAAGATGATACATCTTGTGCCATTACCTAAGTTGCCTTCCTCCTCCGAATTGGTGCCTTTGTTCCTTCAGCACGTGGTTCGGTTACACGGCATTCCTGAGAACATTGTGTCTGACAGAGGAGTCCAGTTTGTTTCCAGATTTTGGAGGACTTTTTGTTCTAAACTTGGTGTTCAATTGTCTTTCTCCTCTGCTTTTCATCCTCAGACCAATGGACAAACTGAGAGAACAAACCAGACATTGGAGACTTATCTGAGATGCTTTGTGTCTGCTGATCAAGATGACTGGGTCTCTTTTTTGCCTTTGGCTGAGTTTGCTCTTAATAATAGGGCTAGCTCTGCCACTTTGATGTCTCCATTTTTCTGCAATTTTGGGTTTCACCCTCGATTTTCTTCGGGACAGGCGGAGGCTTCTGTCTGTCCGGGTGTTGACTCTGTTGTGGAGCGTATGCAGCAGATTTGGGACCAGGTAGTGGAGAGGTTGTCCCTCTCTCAGGAGAAGGCCCAGCGGTTTGCCAACCGGCATAGGACTGATGGTCCTTGGTTTAAAGTGGGGGACTTGGTCTGGTTGTCCTCAAGAAATATCCCTGAGAGTTGCATCTCCTAAGTTTAAGCCTAGGTTCATTGGACCTTATAAGATCATGGAGATTCTTAATCCTGTTTCCTTTCGTTTACTTCTTCCAGGGACATTTAAGATCCATAACGTGTTCCACAAGTCCTTATTGAAGAGGTTTGTCGAGCCAGTGGTTCCTATGGCTGTGCCTCCTGACCCTGTTTTGGTTGAGGGCAATCTGGAGTATGTGATTGAGAAAATATTGGATTCTCGTTTTTCTAGACGGAAACTCCAGTATTTGGTTAAGTGGAGAGTTTATGTTCAGGAGGACAATTCTTGGGTGTTTGCTTCGGACATCCATGCTAGGAGACTGATCCGTGCGTATCACCGAGCTCATCCTGACCGACCTGGTTGCACAAATGAGGGTTCGGTGACCCCTCCTCAAGGGGGGGGTACTGTTGTGAATGTTTTAGAAATGAATTCTGAGCAGAAGCTCCCTCTTGTGGTTACAAACAGTACTGAACCATTCAATGAGGATTGGCAATCAGGATTCACAGACAGACTGATTTAGGTGGTAGAGGTCGTGTGATCTCAGGTGTTTTTGCAATTAGTAGCGTTGGCATTTTTTAGGGGTTTTTTTGGATTGCAGTGAGTATCCTTTCTATCCTTTTCTGTCTAGGCAGATTGGGCCCCAGCGTTTGCTCATACTATTTTCTGTCTGTGTCTGTATTTCCTCTTGTCTAACTGCCATTACATGTTTGGGGGCTTCCTATGTTCTTTGGGGATCTGCTCTGGGGCAGATAGCTTTCCTCTTTCTATCTTTAGGTGTAGTTAATCTCTCAGGCTGTGACGAGGCGTCTAGGACCAACATAGGAACGCTCCACGGCTGCCTTTAGTTGTGGTGGTTAGTCAGGGTACTGCAATCCAATAGATTCCAACCTCTCTGGTGTATTGCCGTTTTTGCCTGCTCTCCTCAGCTACCAAAACATAACAGCCCCCCGTTTAAGCGACTATAAGCGTCCAGATCCCAGCGAGTGGACTACTGCGAACTTCGGCTATTGCGGCTGTTGTGGGTACGGCCGTGGACAGTATCAGAGAGAGAGCAGGAAGCCAGTGTTGTACTTGTCTTTGTTTCATTACAGTTTATTAAAAGTTATTCCCTGTTGGACTACAGCTGCTTTCTTGGACTTCAATTGTCTGGATTGCTGTGGCCGGAGGAAGAGAAGGTAACCCGTTGGGGAAAGGCTGTGTCAGTCCTGTGTTTCGTGTCCAGTCTTCAGACTGTGTATTGTGGGTGAGCTCGGTCAGGACTACCACCCCGGTCACCCTTGTTGCAGGATATCGGACCACAGCCTCATTCATTCTGTTTGGGGCCTTCCATAACAAAAAAAACAAGAGCAGGGCTCACATTATTAATCTGTAATGGAAATAATCTTCTAATTAATATGAGAGAGAACAAATGACCGCCATACACAATACAATCCACTATACCAAGACCAATAATACGGTAGCTAGAAGGAATACAGAGCGCAAATAGGGTCTTATCCGAGATAAAAGAAACATTCGTGAGTAGTGTTGAGCGATACGATACTGCAAATATCGGGTATCGGCCGATATTAGCTGTATCGGGCTTTCGATTCCGAATACCGATATTTTCGTCATATCGGATACCGGAATCGGGATTGTCACTGTCACTGTCTGTGTCCGTCGGTCGGGTCTGTCACTGTCAGTGTCCGTCGGTCGGGTCTGTCAGGAGTCAGCGGCACTTACCTGGCAGAAGATCTCCGGCGGTCACGGCCTGGACTGCTTCATGGCCGCCATCATCTTTCCCCGGCGGTCACATGCAGTTTCTCGCGATAACTGCAGTGACTGCTGGGTAATCCCGGCCGTAAAGCAGTCAGTCCGATGACGTCACCGCCGGGGAAGCAGGTAATCAGCTGTGCTGCATCGCGATGACAGGCTCTGCCTGTCATTGCGATGTAGCAGAGCTGGATCGCCGTGGGACAGTCGTTACTATGGACTGCGTCGGACAGGTGGTATACTGTTGGTTTGTTTTTTTTTCTTTTTTTACAGGAGATCGATGGCGTCGCAGGAATGAGAGTACAATAAAAGAAATGAAAACTGTGTTGTCTCTTTTATTTCATTAAAATACTTTTTTCTTGCTTTGTCTTTTTTTTATGCATTTAATAACTTTGGGATTAATAATGGATCGGTGTCTTATTGACGCCTCTCCATTATTAACCGGGCTTATTGTCACCGTGCAATCAACGGTGACATTAACCCCTTATTACCCCGCTTGCCACCGCTACAGGGCAAGTGGGAAGAGCCGGGTAAAGTGCCACAATTGGCACATCTTTTGATGCGCCAAATGTGGGGCTGCTGTAGCCTGGTATTATCAGGCTGTTGAGGGCCAAAATCCATGGGCCTTGACAGTCTTTTAATACCAGGCCGCAGCAGTCTGCATTTTACTTGGCTGGTTAACAAAAATAGGGGGACCCCTTTTTTTTCGAGGGGATCCCCTATTTTTGTTAACCAGCCAAGCTAAGCAGACTGCTGTGGCCTGGTATTATCAGGCTTGCAAGGTCCATGGATATTGGATCCTTACCAGCCTGAAAAACCAGGCCTCAGCGGTCTGCTTCATCTGGCTGGTTAACAAAAATAGGGGGGACCCCACGCCAATTTTTTTCGAGGGGATCCCCTATTTTTGTTAATCAGCCAAGATATGCAGACTGCTGTGGCCTGGTATTATCAGGCTGGCAAGGTCCATGGATCTTGGCTCCTTAACAGCCTGAAAATCCAGGCCTCAGCGGTCTGCTTCATCTGGCTGGTTAACAAAAATAGGGGGGACCCCACGCCAATTTTTTTCGAGGGGATCCCCTATTTTTGTTAACCAGTTCCCTCTGACGTCACTGATTGTGTCCCTGGCTGACCTGAAGTGAAAGTGGAAAGCAATCAATTAAGCTTTCCACTTCCTCTCCTGTCAGCCAGGAGAGGAACTCATTCATTTGGGGGTTTACTGTGAGGCTGCAGCATTAGCTGCGGTCCCTGCAGTAAACATTAACCCTTTCTGAAGGATTACACCGTGGGACCTGACTGTACATCGGATTGGTAAGAATAATTTTGCTTTATTATTTTATTTTTATTACAGGAAATGGTTTTAGCAGGAAAATAAAATATGGTCAAAAACTGTGTGATTATTTCATTAAACTTCTTTTTTTATTAAAGTGTGTGTGTTTGATTTTTCTTTCATACAATAGGATTAATAATTGATAGTTGTCTAATTGACAGCTCTCAATTATTAACCTGGCTTAAAATGACCTTTCAATTGCAAGGTCATTTTAACCCCTTATTAACCCGTTCGCCACCGCTACAGGGCAATGGGAATAGACGGGCAAAGTGCCAGAAAGGGCAAATCTAATTAGAGATTTGCCCTTTCTGGGGTGTCTGGGGGCAGATGTTAGTAGCCGAGGGGGGGCCAAAAATAATGGTCCCTCTCTGGGCTATTATTATCTGCCCCCACTCACTGGCTTTGTCTGTCTGGTTGCGAAAATAGGGCGGGAGCCCACGCATTTTTTTTCAGCAATTTTACACCTCATATATATATATATACACATGTCATTAAATTTGTGACACATATATATATATTTATATTTATAGTTCATACACTTCTACATAGTATAATAGCCGCTAATTCAATTGCCGGCTTTTGTGAAAATGCAGAACCCGACATGAAATGACACTTGGTTTACATAGAGTTAACCATGTCTTTTCATGTAGTTTGATATCTGATTTGCACAAACAATTACATGAGTGTAAGTGTGCAAAATTTCACACCTGTAGGGGTTAATTAAAGGTGTAAATTCGTAGCAAAAAAGTCCGTTTTTTTTACAACGAATTTACACCTTTAATTAACCCCTACAGGTGTGAAATTTTGCACACATAGACTGATGTAATTGTTTGTGCAAATCAGATTGCAAAGGACATGAAAAGACATGGTTAACCCTATGTACACCAAGTGTCATTTCATGTCGGGTGCTTCTGTCTTTTCACAGAAGCCGGCTTTACCCGGCAATTGAATCAGAGGATATTTTACTATGTAGAAGTGTATAAACTATACATATATGTATATATATATGTCACAATGACATGTATATATATATATATATATATGTATTCTATGTGTGTATATTTAGTGTTTACAAGGAAATAAAGGTTTTTTTTAGTTGCGATATTTTGTTCCCATAGACTTACATGGGACTTCCGGTATCGGAATCGGATATCGGCGATATTTAGTGATATCGGCGATACCATTCCGATCCGATATTTTTAGATATCGAGCAGTATCGCTCAACACTATTCGTGAGAGATAATCAGATTCACTCACCTATTATGGTTGTGTGAGACTTAGCATTGGCGGCTGCTGCAAGCCCCGATGTGATGATCCTTTGCTAGGTGAAGAGAATGGGGCATCAGACTGCGCTGCTCGCCTATCAGGATAATGTACCAGAGGAGTCCAAGCGGATGGACAGTCTATACACATATACATACAGGGTCTGATATTTATAGCAAAGTAAGGCACATGAAGACACCTCTTTTCAAAAAAAATGCCACACCCAGTGGACGGAGAATCAGACTAAAACACATATACATCATAAAACACAACAAAACAATCATAAAATATACTGGAGTATATCACTTAAAACCATTGCTCATACATTTAAAAATTTAAATACAATAAAACACAAAAAGGTAGTTCAATAAATAACAAGAAAAAAAGCATTGGTTCAATAATGAAAGCAGTTCAATAAATGAAAAGATTGTGCAAGCTGAGGGAGTGCTTGAATCTATGGTGTTGACCCATTCATTCTTTGTGAGGACCTTGCTACTTGTGTTTTAAACATTGAGCCATGGGTGGATTTGATTGGATCTCTTTGTTTGGTGGTAGTTGAAATCAAAGAGATGATACTAGAATATATATATATGTCTCAATTACATGTACAGTACAGACCAAAAGTTTGGACACACCTTCTCATTCAACGATTTTTCTGTATTTTCATGACTATGAAAATTGTAGAATCACACTGAAGGCATCAAAACTATGAATTAACATGTGGAATTATACATTACACTTTACAAAAAAGTGTGAAACAACTGAAAATATGTCTTATATTCTAGGTTCTTCAAAGTAGCCACCTTTTGCTTTGATTACTGCTTTGCACGCAGAAAAGATGAACGGATGGACTCTACATGCCTGGTTCCCACCGTGAAGCATGGAGGAGGTGGTGTGATGGTGTGGGGGTGCTTTGCTGGTGACACTGTTGGGGATTTATTCAAAATTGAAGGCATACTGAGCCAGCATGGCTACCACAGCATCTTGCAGCGGCATGCTATTCCATCCGGTTTGCATTTAGTTGGACCATAATTTATTTTTCAACAGGACAATGACCCCAAACACACCTCCAGGCTGTGTAAGGGCTATTTGACCAAGAAGGAGAGTGTTGGGGTGCTACGCCAGATGACCTGGCCTCCACAGTCACCAGACCTGAACCCAATCGAGATGGTTTGGGGTGAGCTGGACCGCTCACCGCTTCAATTTTGAATAAATCCCCAACAGTGTAACCAGCAAAGCACCCCCACACCATCACACCACCTCCTCCATGCTTCACGGTGGGAACCAGGCATGTAGAGTCCATCCGTTCACCCTTTCTGCGTGCAAAGCAGTAATCAAAGCACAAGGTGGCTACTTTGAAGAACCTAGAATATAAGACATATTTTCAGTTGTTTCACACTTTTTTGTAAAGTGTAATATATAATTCCACATGTGTTACGTCATAGTTTTAAAGCCTTCAGTGTGATTCTACAATTTTCATAGTCATGAAAATACAGAAAAATCTTTGAATGAGAAGGTGTGTCCAAACTTTTGGTCTGTACTGTATGTATATATGTATTCTATGCGTATATATCTATTCTTTCTTTTGTGATTTAAAAACTGTCATTGGGATCCATTATATGTCGGTTTTGCAAGCCGGCGAGAATATCTCGCCGTACAGATGCCATACGGATGCCATACGGATGGCACACGGATGTTTTGATGCGAGGAAATCGCATCCTCGCATTGCACACGGATGACATACGGATAACTTTTCAAAGGACTTTTCTGCGTATTACGGCCGTATAATACGGTCCGATTTTTTATTGTTGTGTGTGACTCCGGCCTAATGGAAATAATCTTCTAATTAATTTGAGAGAGAACAAATGACCGCCATACACAACACAATCCACTATACCAAGACCAATAATACCACATACAAGAGAGAAATACTTCCACACAATGACCAGACCACATACACTGGGTACGGAAAGTATTCAGACCACTTTAAATTTTTCACTCTTTGTTTCATTGCAGCCGTTTGGTAAATTCAAAAAAGTTCACTTATTTTCTCATTAATGTACATTCTGCACCCCATCTTGACTGGAAAAAAACAGAAATGTAGAAATTTTTGCAAATTTATTAAAAAAGAAAAATTGAAATATCACATGACTATAAGTATTCATACCCTTTGCTCAGTATTGAGTAGAAGCACCCTTTTGAGCTAGTACAGCCATGAGTCTTCTTGGGAATGATGCAACAAGTTTTTCACACCTGGATTTGGGGATACTCTGCCATTATTCCTTGCAGATCCTCTCCAGTTCCGTCAGGTTGGATGGTGAACGTTGGTGGACAGCCATTTTCAGGTCTCTCCAGAGATGTCAATTGGGTTTAGGTCAGGACTCTGGCTGGGCCAGTCAAGAATGGTCACAGAGTTGTTTTGAAGCCACTTCTTTGTTATTTTAGCTTGTGCTTAGGGTCATTGTCTTGTTGGAAGGTGAACCTTCGGCCAAGTCTGAGGTCCAGAGCACTCTGGAACAGGTTTTCATCAAGGATATCTCTATACATTGCCGCATTCATGTTTCCTTCAATTGCAAGCAGTCGTCCTGTCCCTGAAGCTGTTTAACACCCCCATAGCATGATGTTGCCACCACTATGTTTCACTGTTGGGATTGTATTGGGCAGGTGATGAGCAGTGCCTGGATTTCTCCACACATAAAGTGGAAAAGAGATATGTCACAAAACTAGGGACCACCAAATATAACAAAATTAATTTTATTAGAGTGTACAAAAACAAACCAAAAAACACACAATAAAAACAATGTTTACAAGAAAGAAGGATCACATTTTCAAAAGGCCCATTGACATGAAATGTGCATTGTATCTAGCCAAATATTGCACAATACCGGAAGTATACAACATAAACAACCATAGATGTAAACGAGAACAATCCTGGACTGCAGAAAAAGTATATGTATCAGCTATACTGGGAATAATAAATAACAGTATTAAATGTAGAAAATATTAATAATCATTCCTCAGACAAATATTCAAAGTGGTGTATATAGAAACCCTACTGAGAGTGTATGTATCTATACACGCTCAGTAATCAACCTGTTCTAAATGAGAATTAAATGTGGGAAGGTCTGTATCCCCTGCTCAGAGCACGTTATAGACCAATGAAAATAGCGTAGAGCCACATAATAATGACACCAACAGCACCAACATGTCATGATCCAGGACGGGGTTTTGTCTTTGTCCCGTCCTGGTCAGACAGGGGTTAATTGTTTCGGCCTCTCTCTGGCAGAGGGCGGCTATTTAGTTGCCAATTGAACTAGGTCTGGTGTCAGTTATACTCCTGCCCTCGGCTGAGTTAGTTGACCTCCTGCATGCCTGTGCCTTGTGCCTGATATCTTGTTGCTTGTTTGGTTTTGACCCGAGCCATCTCTTCATTGTGAGTTTGTCTACTCTCTTGGTACTGTGTATTTGCCCGTTCTGGTTTTCTGATCCCTTGACTATCCTCTGCCTGCTTCTCTTGTACTGCGTCGCTCTCTCTGTGTATGACCCCTTGGCTATGTCCTGACTACCCTCTGGCTGCTTTCTTGTATTGCGCTGCTCTCTGTGTATGACCCTTGGCTACATCCTGACTATCTGTTCTGTCTAATCCCTTGGTAACTTTGTCCCGTAGTTACCCTACTAGGAGTTTTCCTTCGCTCCTAGTTCTCGAAGCTTAGGCCACGCCCCCAGCGGTCAGGTGCTTCAGGTCCTATTTGGCCTGAAACAATCTCTCTCTGCTCCTGCTTCCCCTGAGAGACCTGTGGCCAGCTCTGCCCCTTGGCAGTCAGTGCTTCAGGTCCTGTTTGTCTGAAGCACGCATCTTTACCGCTGCTGTCCCGCTCCACAGGTATCTTTGAGTACAGTCTGTCTTACTCAGGACACGCGCATTGGCTCAGTGAGCAAGTGCAGTGCGGTGTTCATGATACAACACATACCAAATGGAAAGCCCATAGCTGGCTTTCTGCTCTGGCTCATATAGGTGGCTTCTGAGCAAGGCACCCTCTCTTTAATATTTTTATATTATTATATTATTTGTGCTTTCTCTAAGCAGATGGGGTTCTTTACTCTAAGGCTGGGGTACCATGTAGAGTTTAACATACGTCTGATACAGGGCTGCTAAGAAGCTACTTTCTCCTGTGCCATTAGAAATTAATAGCAAATGGCTTGCCTGTTGATAGTGCACGCACAGTTTTGCACAAACCATGTGGCAATAAACAATAAGCGAGCTATTGGCAATTAATTTCTAATGATGCAACAGAAAGTCACTGTAACTTTTAGGAAGCCACTTCTTAGCAGCTACACCTTGGGTCTGCGATATGTGGAACGCCATCCTAAAAACATAAGTTAAAATGTCAATATAGATAATTTCTCAGTAGGCTTTTGCCACCCAATCTGAGAGCAGCATAACCTACAGAACCCTTTTCTCAAAATTCTTTTGATTAAGGGGATTTTTAATTTGTACAAAAGGTGGTCCTCTTGGAACACAATTTTCCTTCCACATGAGAAGAGTCCTTTTATCTACAGTTCCCAGTTCCAGCTATGTGTCACTTACTGGGCGGTTTGCTGTAACTTTAATAAAATGAAAGCATTTATTTACCCTACTGGAGGTGTTAGTGGGGATAATAGATACTATACAAATCCAGTGACTAAAAAAGGTAATAATTTTCTTTACTATTCTTTATTCAGCCCAAACCTCTAAGATGACATTTCCCAATGTGACATTATTAGTCCCTGGCTTCTGCAGACACATCAAGTCTTTATAATAACACTGTTCAGACTTCAAACCTGACCCCTAAATTAATGCAAGACCCCAGAACTAACCTCTAAAATGCAGACCATGGACCAGACCTATAATTTCAGACTATAGACCCATAATTTCAGAGCTCTAACCAGAATCTACCAAGATCCATAATTTAGAACCTCAGACCAAACTCGAGTACACAACTCCTTTTGCTCTCTTGCTCCTTTTCTGGTCCAGGTTCTGCTGCTCTGGGTATTGTTGATTTCTGGTGTTAGAATGTTGTTAGTGCAGCCTCGCACTATGCCCTACAGCTAGAAGGTGTCAGGACCTAATGCAATGGACTCTGGACCTGAAGAGGAGCAAGACGGTGTTACCACCATATCAATTTTATTCAACGTTACAATGGCAGATTAAATTATGGACACCCATGAGCCACTTTTGAACGTGGGGTCCTGACAAACCTGCCTGAACCACCCATATTATAATCTGCCAATGGATACATGTAATACAACCAAAATGTACCGTAACTGTTTACTGGGTAACAAATGAGCAGCTGACAGCTACTTTACTTTATGGAAAAATACCTTTAATCTAGCATCAATAGTTCCTGATAGGTGTTGGGTTAGCAGACATCATTGTAATGTATAAAGTTATAAATAACTAATATTTGCACGAGACAAAAAATGATCCTTATAGTAACTAACACGATGGAGATCACACAGAATTCTTAACTTGATTCTTGACTCTGTTGTTTCGTAGATGCTACATTGTATTTCCAATTAACTGCACTTGTAGGCTAACAAGCAATGCAGCTACTGTCAAAAACCGAAATCCTGCAAATTTAGAGATTGTACAGAAAGCATCTCCCTGGATTAGGAACTAAAAACATTGCAAATGTGCTTTGATGGAGTTTGTTACTTACAGATGTGTTTAATAAGTTTGTCAAAACACAAATCAGGGAAGAAAGACTTTCAAACCCAGGCAAGAAGGAAACGCTGATTAAAAGGGCCACTGGACAGATAAAAGGGGGAAAGATAAGACGCTTAATTTTCATGTCAAAAAGCCCAAACTTCAAAAATAAAGTGAGGAAAACAATAGCAGCAGCTCTGAGAATAGAATGTGAAATGCAAAAGCTTTCTGATCCAGAAGCATACACATCTCTCTCAGCTAAACCATCATGACAACTTCCTCGCCAAAAGCGGAAATAAACATGAGCTCGGGTTATAATGGTTGAAGACAGAAATGATGACAAAATAAACATGACGTGTGTACGTAAGTGTGTCATCTGAGTTACCCGTAAACAGGAAGAAATACAGTTAACTGTCAAGAACTGTTCAACAGCTTATGCCCCATTCACTTTATTTAGCTGTCGGACGAACTATTGTTATTAGCTTATTGGCATAGCTTTTTGCCCGTGAAGAAAAGGCTCCATGGGGAAAATGGGATTGATTGCATCTGTGATCGGAAAAAGCGCACAAACTTTTGTTGCAACAATTAAAGGTGTTTTCTATGTTTAAATAATATATCAGCAAAAGTAACAAGAAAAACAGCACTCACCCGATCCTATTTTCAAGATGTGGTTTTAATCTATAAAATGGTTACATAGATATTTGCGGAGGTGCAGGTGTCAGGGGAGTATTTTCATGAATAGTGAGACCTGCTGGACTGTGGCCCTTTCACCAAGTAGTAATTTTCTATGTTTAACCCCTTAACCCCAAAGGGTGGTTTGCACGTTAATGACCGGACCAATTTTTACAATTCTGACCACTGTCTCTTTATGAGGTTATAACTCTGGAACGCTTCAACAGATCTTCGCAATTGTGAGAATGTTTTCTCGTGACATATTGTACTTCACGTTAGTGGTAAAATTTCTTCGATAAAACCTGCGTTTATTTTTGAAAAAAATGCAAATATGGCGAAAATTTAGAAAATTTAGCAATTTTCAAACTTTGAATTTTTATTCCCTTAAAACAGAGAAATATGTCACACAAAATAGTTAATAAATAACATTTCCCATATGTCTACTTTACATCAGCACAATTTTGGAATCAAAATTTTTTTGTTAGGAAGTTATAAGGGTTAAAAGTTGAACAGCGATTTCTCATTTTTACAACAAAATTTACAAAGCTTTTTTTTTACGGACCAACTCACATTTGAAGTCACTTTGAGGGGTCTATATGGCAGAAAATACCCAAAAGTGACACCATTCTTAAAACTGCACCCCTCAAGCTACTCAAAACCACATTCAAGAAGTTTATTAACCCTTCAGGTGCTTCACAGGAGCTGACGCAACGTGGAAGGAAAAAATTAACATTTAACTTTTTAGTCACAAAAATGATCTTTTACAAACATTTTTTTATTTTCACAAGGGTTAAAGGAGAAAATGGACAGATAAAGTTGTTGTACAATATCTCCTGAGTACGCCAATACAACAAATGTGGGGGAAAACCACTGTTTGGGCGCACGGCAGAGCTCATAAGGGAATGAGCGCCATTTGACTTTTTCAAACCAAAATTGGCTGATGCGCCTAAACAATGGAAACCCCCCACAAGTGATACCATTTTGGAAACTAGACCCCCTATGGAATTTATCTAGATCTGTTGTGAGCATTTTGAACCCCCTAGTGTTTCACTAAAGTTTATAATTCCTGGGTGTGGAAAAAAAAAAAAACAATTTTCCACAAAAATGATTTTTTAGTCCCCAATTTTTGATTTTTCCCAAGAAAATAGGACAACAAAAGTTGTTGTCCAATTTGTCCTGAGTACGCTGATACCCCATATGCGTGGGGGGAGCTGTTTGGGCGAACTGCAGGGCTTGGAAAGGAAGTAATAACGTTTTGGAATGCAGACTTTGATGGGTGTCATGTTCCGTTTGCAGTGCCCCAGATGTGCCTAAACAGTGGAAACCCCCACAAGTGACCCCATTTTGGAAACTATACCACCTAAGGAACTTATCTAGATCTGTGGTGAGCACTTTGAACCCCCAAGTACTTCACACAAGTTTATAATGCCCGGGCATGAAAATAAAAAATCCTATTTTTTTCCCACAAAAATTATCTTTTAGTCACCAATTTTTTATTTTCCCAAGGGTAACAAAAGAAATAGGACCACAAAAGTTGTTGTCAAATTTGTCCTGAGTACGCTGATACCCCATATGTGGGGGGGAACCACTGTTTGGGCGCACGGCAGAGCTCGGAATGAAAGGAGCGCCATTTGACTTTTTCCAACCAAAATTGGCTGGAATTGAGATTGGACGCCATGTTGCATTTGGATAGCCCCTGATGTGCCTAAACAGTGGAAACCCCTCACAATTGACCCCATTTTGGAAACTAGACCCCCTAAGGAACTTATCTAGATCTGTGGTGAGCACTTTCAACCCCCAAGTGCTTCACACAAGTTTATAACGTAGAGCCGTAAAATTAAAAAATCATATTTTTTCCACAAAAATGATCTTTTCACCCCAATTTTTATTTTCCCAAGGGTAACAAGGCCCCAAAAGTTATTGTGCAATTTGTCCTGAGTACGTGAACACCCCATATGTGGGGGTAAACCACTGTTTGGGTGCATGGCAGAACTCGGAAGGGAAGGAGCGCCGTTTGACTGTTTCAATGCAGAGTTGGCTGGACGCCATGTCGTGTTTGGATAGCCCCTGATGTGCCTAAACAGTGGAAACCCCCCACAAATTACACCATTTTGGAAACTAAACCCCTCAAGGAACTAGATGTGTGGTGAGAACTTTGAACCCCCAGGTGTTTCACTAAAGTTTATAACGCCCGAGCATGAAAATAAAAAAATCATATTTTTTCCACAAACATGATCTTTTAGTCCCCAACTTTTTATTTTCCCCAAGGGTAACAGGAGAAATTGGACCCCAAAAGTTGTTGTCCAATTTGTCCCGTGTATGCTGATACCCTATATGTGGGAGAAAACTACTGTATGGGTACACGTCGGGGCTCGGAAGGGAAGTAGTGACGTTTTGGATTGCAGACTTTGATGGAATGGTCTGCGGGCGTCATGTCGCATTTGGAGAGCCCCTGATGTGCCTAAACAGTGGAAACCCCCCATAAGTGACCCCATTTTGGAAAATAGACCCCCCAAGGAACTTATCTAGATGTGTGGGGAGAACTTTGAACCCCAAAGTGCTTCACAGAAGTTTATAACGTAGTTCCATAAAAATAAAAAAATCATAATTTTTTTTCCACAAAAATGATATTTTTGCCCCCAATTTTTTATTTTCCCAAGGGTAACAGGAGAAATTGGACCCCAAAAGTTTTGTCCAATTTGTCCTGAGTACGCTGATACCAAATATGTGGGAGAAAACTACTGTATGGGCACACGTCGGGGCTCGGAAGGGATAGTAGTGACGTTTTGGATTGCAGACTTTGATGGAATGGTCTGCAGGCGTCATGTCGCATTTGGAGAGCCCCTGATGTGCCTAAACAGTGAAAAAACCCTCAAGTGACCCCATTTTGGAAAATAAACCCCCCAAGGAACTTATCTAGATGTGTGGTGAGCACTATGAACCCCAAGTGCTTCACAGAAGTTTATAACGTACAGCCGTAAAAACAAATAAATCATTTTTTTTTTTACAGAAATGACTTTTTCACTCCCAATATTTTATTTTCACAAGGGTAACAGATGAAATTGGACCCCAAAAGTTGTTGTCCAATTTGTCCTGAGTACCTGATACCACATATGTGGGGGTAAACTACTGTTTGGGCTCATGGCAGAGCTCAGAAGGGAAGGAGCACCGCTTGACTTTTTTCAACGCAAAATTGGCTTGAATTGAGATCATGTCACATTTGGAGAGCCCCTGATGTGCCTAAAAAGTGGAAACCCCCCAATTCTAACTCCAACCCTAACCCCAACACACCCCTAAACCTAATCCCAACCCTAATCATAACCCTAACCACAAACCTAACCCTAACACACCCCTAACCCTAATCCCAACCCTAATTCTAACTTTAGCCCCAACCCTAACCCTAACTTTAGCCCCAACACTAACCCTAACCCTAATGGGAAAATGGAAATAAATACATTTTTTAAATTTTATTACTTTTCCCTAACTAAGGGGGTGATAAAGAGGGGTTTGATTTATTATTTATATCAGGTTTTTATGATTGGCAGCTGTCACACGCTAAAATACGCTTTTATTGCAAAAAATAGTTTTTGCATCACCACATTTTGAGAGCTATAATTTTTGCATATTTTGGCCCACAGAGTCATGTGAGGTCTTATTTTTTGCAGGACGAGTTGAAGTTTTTATTGGTACCATTTTTGGGCACGTGACATTTTTTGATCGCTTTTTATTACAATTTTTGGGAGATTAGAATGAACAAAAATCAGCAATTCATGAATTTCTTTTGGGGGGGGCGTTTATACCGTTCCGCGTGTGGTAAAATTGATAAAGCAGTTTTATTCTTCGGGTTAGTACGATTACAGCGATACCTCATTTGTATAATTTTTTTATGTTTTGGCGCTTTTATACAATAAAAACAATTTTATATAAAAAATAGTTATTTTTGCATCGCTTTTTTATTTTTTCGCTTATGACGCTGTATGGTGGCTCGTTTTTTGCGGGACAAGATGACGTTTTCAGCGGTACCATGTTTATTTATATCCGTCTATTTGATCGCGTGTTATTCCACTTTTTGTTCCGCGGTATGATGATAAAGCATTGTTTTTTGCTTTGTTTTTACTTATTTTTTTTAAGGGGTTCACTAAAGGGGTTAATTAGTGGGACAGTTTTATAGGGCGGGTCCTTACGGACGCGGCGATACCAAATATGTGTACTTTTATTGTTTTGTTTTGTTTTATTTACATGAAGAAATGAATTTATTGGGAATATTTTTTTTTCTTTATTTGGGAATTTTTTTTTACGTGTGATTTTTATTTTTTTAACTTTTTTACTTTGTCCCAGGGTGGGACATCACAGTATAGGCTCAGATCGCTGGTGTGACAGTGGGCACAGCACTCTGTCACACCAGCGATGTGACAGGCAGTGCTGCAGGCTTCCTCAGCGCCTGTTCTTAGCAGGCACTGAGGAAGCCGCCTCCCTGCAGGACCTGGTAGCCATCTTGGATCCGATGTCCTGCAGGGAAGAGGCCCTCAGAACAGCGCGGTCACATCTCAGGAGAGCACGCAGGGAGCCCCCTCCCTGCGCGATGCTTCCCTGTGCCCCCGGTACACCACGATCATGTTTGATCGCGGTGTGCCAGGGGTTAATGTGCCAGGAGCGGTCCGTGACCGCTCCTGGCACATAGTTCCGGGTGTCAGCTGTGATAATCAGCTGACACCCGGCCGCGATCGGACACACTCCCGGGAGCGCGTCCGATCGCATGCGACGTACTATCCCGTCCATGGTCATACGGGCCCAGGTACCATGGACGTGATAGTACGCCGGATGGCAGAAAGGGGTTAAATAATGGTTGTTGTTTTTTTTCTTTCCAGAAAGAGTGGCATATTTGTCCCAGGATTGTATCTGGTATTGCAGATCAGGTCTATTTAAATAAATGGGAATGACCTACTATACCAGACAGTTTAAAGACAAGAGAGGGGCACAGTTTGTGCATAATAAGGCTAGGTTCACATTGCGTTTAGTACTATCCGTTAAACGAATCTGTTAAACGGATGTGCTGAAATGATCCAAATTTTGTGTAAATTTGGCTTCACGTTAACGCTTGCGTTAACGCATGTGACTGCGTTATGTCATTTTGATGTCCATTCTTGAAGCATCCGTTTATCTGCTTTCAGGCACTGTCAATAAAGTTGTTCAATTTTTTTTTTGCCTTTTGTCTGCGTGGTGTGGGAGTCGACACCCATTCTCCATTTTGAAAGCATCGAGTAAACTTCTGCTGCTAGCAAGATGTTTGTGTCACATGAACACCTGGAAAAGCCTCATTAACGCAATCCAACGTATGGTATCATTTGTACATTTTGCTACATTTGCGTCTGGATGCGTTAGCAACAGACTTCTATGGCAGAATTAACGCTTCCGTTATCCCTGCATTAGTTTGAACGGACCCGAAAACGCTGCAGGCTGCATTGGAAGGTGCGTCACAAAAAAACGGAATGCTGCATATGCGTCATACTAATGCAAGTCTATGGATGCGTTACAACGTCCATTACATTGCATTTTGGGTACTTAAAAACGTGTCCGTTAGACGAACTCACCTAGCGCAATGTGAACCCAGCCTAAGCAGACTATTTTTTTCTACTCCATTTCTGAGGGCATCATAACAGATGATCTGCAGAAATATATTGCAGAGAACAATATAACTGACAACCACCATGAAGAATAAATCGTGTCTAACTAACATGTTGGGTTTCTATGAGAAGGTAAGGGCAAATCTGGATATTGGTAATGCTGCTGATTTATCTGGACTTTACAAAGGTATTTGATACTGTACCACATACCAGCCTTATACTGAAGCTCCAGAAGTGAGGACTGGGGGTGTACTAAATGGAGATGGGTAAGGAAATGGCTAAAAGACAGGAAATGGTTACAATCTCTAAATGGGACATAGTCAGCAGTGGGGACCACAGGGATCTGTGCCAGGACCGATTATTTTTAACCTCTTTATTAATGACCTTATGAATGGGATTGAGAGTAAATTGTCAGTCTTTGATGACACCAAACTATATAGGATATTAAAATCTGACATTTTAAAAAAAGGATATTCAGAAATTGGAGTCTGTTCCAAGGTGACGACTAGATTATTACAGGGGACGGAAGGCCTCTCATATGATGAAAGGTTGGAAAAGTTGGGCTTTTTAGCTTAGAAAAAAAGACATCTCAGAGGAGATATAATACATGTGGTCAGTACAAAGGACTGCCACACGACTTATTTCTTCTAAAGACCTTAGGACCAGGGGGCACTCAAAACGAGTGGAAGAAAGGCGATTATTTCAGCTAAATAGGAAAGGATCCTTTACATCTAGAGTAGTCAGATTGTGGAAAGAGCATAGTCTTACTCCCATTAAAATCTAAAAATACAACTATGCCCATTCACACATGGAGCGCCCGCCAGGACCGTGGGGTACTCGGTACCGGGCCGGTTCTTAAGGGTATGTGTCACGGCAACAGTGACCCGGACCATAGCCCTAGGTGTCCAATGAAAATGTTGAATAAAGTTTATAGAGGGTGATTTAAAAGGGGAATTAGTTTGTGACACCACCTGTGGTATTCAGCAAAAAGGTGTTACCCGACGCTGCTTCAGAGTCTGCTGGGGCTGTTGGTGATGCAGCAGAGTTGTTACAGCTCTCCACAGGTAGAGCTAGGCATGAGGCAACTGTATGAGTAGGTGATGAGATGATGATGGTGGTTGTAGTGCAGGGCAGATGGAATAGCAAACATATCTGAGGACACAGCGAGGTAGTTTCCTTTACCTTTACTGGATGTATAGAGGTGCAGACCAGAGCACTGGTTACAGATGACAATGGAGGTCCGGGCAGCTCGAAGCAACTCAGGATCCACTCAGCCAGGTGGGTTGGAGGCCTCCTTACTGCGCTGCTCTATTTGAGGTCTTTGCTGCCTAAAGTTCTGCTCCGTCCTCTGTTCCTCTCACTGGCAGAAAACGTTACCCGCATGGCAAGCAGCTTAAGCATTTCACAGGTGTTGCTCCTCGTGGCGTCTCCGGGCTCTACCCTGCTGTTGTGCCTTCAGGTGTGTGATGAGGCCAGAAGACCTGCAATCTTCTGCCCTCCGGATTTAGCTGCTGAGACCGTAGTGTTCTGCAGTACGGACTCCTGTGTCCAGTTTTAGCGCTGAGTTCTGGGATGAGCGTGGTCACAGCTCCTCTTCCCAAGCTTTCCTATACTTCTCTCTTCCTCTTTGACTCAGAACGCATTCCAGTCTGGGAACAAGCTCCTCACTCGTCCAGTCCCCAGCACTGACTGCTGAAACTCTAACTAACTTCCTCCTCCTGACCAGAGAGAGCAGCTACCCTGAAGTAGGGTTCAGAGCTCCCCCTGCTGGACTGGAGCAGGAACTCTGTAGCATGCTGTGTATACCTGCCCAGGGGATCCCTCCTTGCTTCAGGCCTGACATCACCCCCTGTCAGGGAGGCAATGCCATTGTGGCAACTGGACTCCTGGAGTGCCAAACACACACACATATATTTTTGCAAAAACAACTGGTGGAGATGCAGAGAGAACACCATCATAAGAGAACTGTTTTTCATTGATTACTTGCACTATGCAAACCTAGTCACCAATCTATAGTCTATATGAAGACCTTTACTATAATTGACATATATCACTTATTCCCAAAATAAGTGATAAATGTCTTTTCACTGGCATCCCTACCAATCACTTGTTGCCCCAAGCCTCATAGCCTCCTCTTGCTCTTAGGACACATGCAAACGTCCATGAAACTTGGTCTGAGCACAGACTGAGGGGTCTCTTGACCCAAATTCAATTGTCTCATGTGTGCCTATAAGGCTGTCAAGCTCAGGTCAGGAATCCCGCAAACAGTCCATGCATTGCGGTCAGTGCTTGGGTCGAGTTTCACAAACATCTACAGTACAGACCAAAAGTTTGGACACACCTTCTCATTCAACGATTTTTCTGTATTTTCATGACTATGAAAATTGTAGAATCACACTGAAGGCATCAAAACTATGAATTAACACATGTGAAATTATACATTACACTTTACAAAAAAGTGTGAAACAACTGAAAATATGTCTTATATTCTAGGTTCTTCAAAGTAGCCACCTTTTGCTTTGATTACTGCTTTGCATGCAGAAAAGGTGAACAGATGGACTCTACATGCCTAGTTCCCACCGTGAAGCATGGAGGAGGTGGTGTGATGGTGTGAGGGTGCTTTGCTGGTGATACTGTTGGGGATTTATTCAAAATTGAAGCGGTGAGCGGTCCAGCTCACCCCAAACCATCTCGATTGGGTTCAAGGTCTGGTGACTGTGGAGGCCAGGTAATCTGGCGTAGCACCCCAACACTCTCCTTCTTGGTCAAATAGCCCTTACACAGTCTGGAGGAGTGTTTGGGGTCATTGTACTGTTGAAAAATAAATTATGGTCCAACTAAACGCAAACCGGATGGAATAGCATGCTGCTGCAAGATGCTGTGGTAGCCATTCTGGTTCACTATGCCTTCAATTTTGAATAAATCCCCAACAGTGTCACCAGCAAAGCACCCCCACACCATCACACCACCTCCTCCATGCTTCACGGTGGGAACCAGGCATGTAGAATCCATCCGTTCACCTTTTCTGCGTGCAAAGCAGTAATCAAAGCAAAAGGTGGCTACTTTGAAGAACCTAGAATATAAGACATATTTTCAGTTGTTTCACACTTTTTTATAAAGTGTAATGTATAATTCTACATGTGTTAATTCATAGTTTTGATGCCTTCAGTGTGATTCTACAATTTTCATAGCCATGAAAATACAGAAAAATCTTTGAATGAGAAGGTGTGTCCAAACTTTTGGTCTGTACTGTACATGAGCCCTTAGCTGTGGTCAGAATTGAATGGACAGGACTGATTTGAATTAATTGACTATGATACTGACAGAGGTTGCTAAAATTTTTGGTGCAGATTATTGAAAGACAGATATTAATCCATATGAAAGGAAACATACAGAAGGGAAGACTGATGTTCATCTCTTTGGCTGTCCAGTCTGATTTAAAACTGTACAAATAATGACATAAAAGTGAAAGGAAATAAAAACCATGACCAGTAACTTTATAGTGCAAAGACATTGCCAAAGAACTCTCAATATCTTAGTTTCATGTCCTAGAGAATGTCACATAAGGAGACACGGTGCTACCAATTTTTGCTGATCTGACATCAAGTAGGGGTTAGTCCATGGTAAAAGGATAGAGAATGGACTCACTGAGTCCCGAGGAGAGAATTTGCATATTCCCAGTGCCTTCTGGGATAAGTGAAGAGTCTCTGCGAGCTCAAGGAACACTGGATTTTGGCCATTGCAGCTGAAAGGAGGACATCAGTAATCCAGGGGAAGAGTCCCGAGGAGAGAATTTGCATATTCCCAGTGCCTTCTGGGATAAGTGAAGAGTCTCCGCGAGCTCAAGGAACACTGGATTTTGGCCGTTGCAGCTGAAAGGAGGACATCAGTAAACCAGGGGAAGAGTCACGAGGAGAGAATTTGCATATTCCCAGTGCCTTCTGGGATAGGTGAAGAGTCTCCGCGAGCTCAAGGAACACTGGATTTTGACCGTGCAGCTGAAAGGAGGACATCAGTAAACCAGGGGAAGAGTCACGAGGAGAGAATTTGCATATTCCCAGTGCCTTCTGGGATAAGTGAAGAGTCTCCGCGAGCTCAAGGAACACTGGATTTTGGCCATTGCAGCTGAAAGGAGGACATCAGTAAACCAGGGGAAGAGTCCCGAGGAGAGAATTTGCATATTCCCAGTGCCTTCTGGGATAAGTGAAGAGTCTCCGCGAGCTCAAGGAACACTGGTTTTGGCCGTTGCAGCTGAAAGGAGGACATCAGTAAACCAGGGGAGGAGTCCCGAGGAGAGAATTTGCATATTCCCAGTGCCTTCTGGGATAAGTGAAGAGTCTCTGCGAGCTCAAGGAACACTGGATTTTGGCCATTGCAGCTGAAAGGAGGACATCAGTAAACCGCGCGCCGCTAGGCTAGTTTTGGCATATATTTCACCACTTGAATATCTCTTGAACAATAAGAACATGGAAGAGGCCAGGAGCCATTTGGTGAGCTGCATTTCTTGCTGCATGTTCACAGACTTACCAGTGGAAAAGCCAAACTTCACATGCCAGAAATGCAAGCTTGTGTCCCTGTTGGAGGAAAAGTTGCAAACCTGGAAGAGAGGTTATCTACATTGAAAACCATTAAGGAAGGTGAAGAGTTCTTAAGGTACTGCTACACTACACGATCCCGCTAACGATCTCGTTAGCGTCGCATACTAATGAGATCGCTAGCGGGATCGTTTACAATATCGCTAGTGTCGGCCACATTTAGCGATGTCGTTAAGGACGCTATCGCGGTTAGCGATCTCCTTAACGACTTTAGCGGTACAAAAGTACCGCTAAATCGCTAAAAAAGGTGCCACACTCAGCGATACATACTTACCCAGCGGGACGCCGACGATCAGAATAGGGTCCAGAACGATCAGGACGACGGACGAGATCACAGCAGGGGCCACGTCGTTGCTGCATGCCGCACACAACAACATCGCTAACGGGATCGCTAAATAGTGACGTTTTTTAGCGATCCCGTTAGCGATGTTGTTTAGTGTGGCATACCCTTTAGACAGAGCAGAATTATCTCTTCATGTTACAGAAAGAGAAGAAATTTGAGGTGCACCTGAAGAAACAGAGGAATGAAGCATGTGACCCAGAGAAGCAGGAGGATCGGGAGGCAGTCAGCACCAATAATGCTCTGGAACCAGTACCAGGATCTCACGCAGGAGAAAGATGAAGAAATACATCAAGATAAGACTTTGGCCACAAACAATAACCTTGTACTCCCCCAGAGTCCTCCTGAATGGAGAAATATAACTGTTGTGAAGAAGAAACGGAGAGTTGTGGTCATGGGGGATTCCCTGTTGAGAGGAACAGAGGCCGCTATCTGCAGACCGGATTTAACCTCAAGAGAAATGTGCTGTCTTCCAGGTGCGAAAATTAAAGATGTGTCTGACAGGATATCAGGACTCTTCAGACCTACAGATGACTACCCATTCCTGCTAATACATGTGGGGACAAATGACACCGCAAGAAATGACCTGGAAACCATCTGCAGTGACTTTGAAAACTTAGGTAAGAAAGTGAAAGAACTGGGAGCGCAGGTGGTCTTCTCTTCCATCCTTCCAGTGGATGGCCATGGAACAAGGTGGTGGAAGAAGATTCTACAGGTGAACAACTGGCTATGTCGATGGTGCCGTCAGCAAGGATTTGGATTTTTGGATCACGGAGTGAATTACCTATACGATGGACTACTTGCTAGAGATGGGGTGCACCTTACAAAGACTGGAAAACATGTATTTGGAAGTCGCCTTGCTACACTCATCAGGAGAGCTTTAAACTAGAACAATGTGGGAAGGGAATCAAAACGCCAGCAAAAGCCATACACCTGACAAATACTATTGAGAATTCTGCTATTAGAAGTGAAGGGGAAGAACAAAGACAAAAAAATCTACATAATACAAATATTGAAGAAAGAGAAACCAATCACAAACTAAAATGTTTCTATACGAATGCACAAAGCATGGGCAACAAACAAGGAGAACTGAAACTACTAACGCAGGAAAATAAATATGATGTCATTGGAATCACTGAAACTTGGTGGGACGATACACATGATTGGAATACAAGGCTAGAAGGATACAACTTATTTGCAAGAAACAGACTTGATAAATGAGGAGGAGGTGTAGCATTGTATGTTAGAAAAGCGTATATCTGCACAGAGATTGATGCTTCAGAGACTGGGAGTTCTGTGGAAACTGTTTGGGTAAGAATACAAGGACAGAACAATGGAAAGGACACCATTGTAGGCATTTACTACAGGCCACCCATGCAAGCTGAAGATATGGATGAACTCTTTATGCATCAAATGGCCAAGTTCTCCAAAAAATATGACATAGTGGTCATGGTAGATTTCAACTATCCAGACATTTGTTGGGAATCTCTCTCAGGCAAAACTAACAGGCAGTGGCGTAGCGTGGGCGGGGGCGGGGGGGGCGGTCCGCCCCAGGCGGCACATGTGTGGGGGCGGCACGGCAGTATTTCCTGTCCTCTGTGGGAGAAGCGCGGAGGCATAGTTCAGCAGCCCCGCGCTCCGGACTGCACTCCCATTCTCTGCTCTGTGCTGTGGGAGCCCTGCACACAGTGCACAGGGATAGGAGAAGTGAGTGGTGGGAGCCCTGCACAGGCAGTGTATGGAGGCTGCAGGCTGCACCTCCCGCCCTGCAGGCTCGGATATCCCCAGCACTGTTTACCACAGACGGTGCCACGGTCTCTCCCAAGAGCGGAGGGAAGGGGCGAAGGGGGCGCCCTCCATGCACGGTCACTGGCTGCACCAGGTAAGTGCAGGGTCTGAGGCGAGGAGCGGACGGTCTGAGGCGGGAAGCGGAGGGTCCAGTTCTGAGGCGGGGAGTGGAAGGAAGGGGCGCCCTCTGTGCACGGTCAGTGCTGCACCGGTTCGGGTGCTCGGCACCAGGTAGTGCAGGGTGTGAGGGCAGTGGGAGGCAGCAGGGAATGGCGCCGGCTCCAGGTGTGTGCGGAAGTAAGATCCTGCCTGTATACAGTATATACTGTCTGATGTGGATACAGCCCTGCTGCGTGTACTGAGTAGGATAAAGGGACAAACGTGGGCATATAGCCTATCCCTGATCTCTCCTTATATGCAGCCTATCCCTGATCTCTCCTTATATGCAGCCTATCCCTGACCTCCCCTTGTGTACAGCCTATCCCTGACCTCCCCTTGTGTACAGCCTATCTCTGACCTCCCCTTGTGTACAGCCTATTCCTGACCTCCCCTTTGTACAGCCTATCCCTGACCTTCCCTTGTATAGAGCCTATCCCTGATCTGTCCTTGTGTACAGCCTATTCCTGATCTGTCCTTGTGTATAGCCTATTCCTGATCTTCCCTTATGTACAGCAGATTCTTACCTTTATATACAGCATATCCCTGACCCCTCTCTATATATATATACTGCATATTAATGACCTCTACCATAGCCACTGACTTTTCCTTATCCTGTATACAGCATATCCACCGCGCCTCCACCTGTATACGGCATATCCACTTCCTCTCACCCCTGATCACTTGTAGCCATAGCTGCGGGCACTACTGTGCCCAGCACTGCCCGCGGGCACGATGTGCAGGAGGCAGTGACAGATGATGTCTGCGCCGCTCGCGATTGCATCAGCGCCCAGGACCCGCAGGAGACAGGAGCTGCACCAGAGTCGGCTGCAGCCGATGAGGCGGATCATCGGATGAATGAATGACTTACTGTGCGCGGCAGCCGCGTCCTCTCTGCTGCTCTGCGCGGCCTCTGACCTTTGATCACGGCTGGACGAGGCGGACTGCTGAGCCAGCTGTCATTTGTGGTAGGGGGCGAACCTTCTCCAGCCCAATTCTTTCTGGCATCAAATTACCCCCTGGTCTACCTTAAAAGCAGTGACGTCACCGGTCATGGGTACGGATCACGTGATGTGGTGAAGCCGGCGGCGGCCATGTTGGAAACGGAGGTGGACCTAGCTGTAGTAGCGCAATGCCGACTACGTGCGCTGCCTTCGGGTGTTCCAACAACTCTAGGAGAGACCTCCATGTTACCTTCCATAGGTAGGTATGAGGGAGCCCCCGGCCCTGCAGACAAAGCTGTGCCCACTGCTGCCCTAGTTTATAGGGGGTGTCCACTACTCGGGACCTGGCGCACACTGCCATACACTCAGCCCATGTAGTTTCTGAGAAGGGGGCACTTTGGGGTCTTTCTGCTATTCTAGCCCTTCTTGCAAGTGACATCCAAAACCTTTTAGTGCCAATGTAGCGCACTAGAAGATAAATTGCCCATGTTCCCTCTTGTGCCACCGTGGTATGTGTTTATAATTATTGTTTATGAAACAGTGTGATCAGCAGTGCTAAGTGGGTGTGGTCAGGGCGTGGATATGGGTGTGACCAGTGAAATGGGTGTGGCTAGGGGGTGTGGCCTAAAATTTGCCGCCCCGGGCGCCACAAACAGTTGCTACGCCACTGCTAACAGGTCAAGGAAATTCTTATCCTCTCTTGCTGACAACTTTATCTTCCAAAAGGTAGGGGAGAAAACAAGGGGATCTGCTACCTTGGATCTAATCCTTATAAACAGGGAGGAAATGGTTGAGGAGGTAAGAGTGGCTGGGACCCTAGGAGGTAGCGACCATGCTATTTTAGAATTTTGGATAACAAAAGGAGGAAGACCTGTGAAGACGTCAAGGTTAGATTTCAGAAAGGCAGATTTTAAGGGACTCAGAAAGAGAATTGGAGGGATCCAATGGCTGGATATCCTTAAGGTCAAAAATGTCCAGGAAGGATGGGAAATCTTGAAAAATGAGATTCTCAAAGCACAATGGTTAACAATTCCGAAAAGAGGGAAGAATGGGAAGCATTTAAGGAAACCAGGATGGATGAACACAGAACTTAAACACATGCTAAAGAAATGTTTATCAAATGGAAAGAGGGAGGCATATCTAAGGAAGAATATAATGCCGGCTGCAGAACCTGCAGGGCACAAATTAGATTATCTAAAGCTGACAATGAATTAAGGCTTGCAAGAGACGTCAAAAGCAACAAAAAAGGATTTTGGGGATACATCAAAAGTAAAAGAAAAGTCAAAGATGCTATAGGATTTTTACAGGATGAAAATGATGAAATGGTAAGAAAGGATGTTGAGAAGGCTGAACTCTTAAATTCCTATTTTGCATCTGTTTTCTCTCAGAAAGGAAATGTAACATCAACTGATCTTCACTGGCCTATTAAAGGAATAGAAGAATCCAGGATATCTATAAACAGAAAGACAGTGAGGAAACACTTGGCCAACCTAAATGAATTCAAGTCTCCAGGTCCAGATGAATTACACCCCAGAGTACTGAAAGAGATAGCAGAAGAAATTCTTGAACCACTGTCCATAATCTTTGAAAATTCTTGGAGAACAGGAGAAGTCCCAGAAGACTGGAGAAGAGCAAATGTTGTTCCTATCTTCAAAAAGGGGAAGAAGGTGGACCCAGGGAACTACAGGCCGGTGAGTCTGACTTCTATACCAGGAAAGATCTTTAAACAAATTATTAAAGAACATGTATGTAAGTACCTGGATAAGAATGAAGTGATTAAACAGAGTCAGCATGTGTTTGTAACTAATAAGTCATGTCAGACTAACTTAATTTTCTTCTATGACAGAATCACTGACTGGGCGGATCAGGGAAATGCTGTAGATATAGTATATCTTGACTTCAGCAAAGCATTTGACAAAGTATCTCACACAATCCTTATTGAAAAAATGACTAAGTATGGAATGGACAAGGCAACTGTTAGGTGGATTCATAACTGGCTTAGTGATCGGACCCAAAGAGTGGTAGTAAATGGCTGCACATCCAGTTGGAAGAATGTCTCAAGTGGGGTACCACAAGGCTCTGTTTTGGGCCCTGTATTGTTCAACATCTTTATCAATGATTTAGATGAAGTAATTGAGGGTAAACTGATCAAATTTGCTGATGACACAAAGCTAGGAGGGGTAGCTAATACTAGAGAAGAGAGAGAGAGGATTCAAAAAGATATAAGTAAACTGGAGCAGTGGGCAGCAACTAACAGAATGGTTTTTAACAGGGAAAAATGCAAAGTACTACATCTGGGCAATAAAAATGAAAAAAGCATATACAAAATGGGAGGAATAGGGCTAAGTAACAGCACATGTGAAAAAGACTTGGGTATACTAATTGATCACAGACTGAACATGAGTCAGCAGTGTGATGCAGCAGCGAAGAAGGCAAATACAATTCTAGGATGTATCAACAGAAGCATACAGTCTAGATCACGTGAGGTCATTATTGCCCTCTACTCCTCTTGGGTGAGACCTCATCATGAATACTGTGTCCAGTTTTGGGCACCACATTTTAAAAAAGACATCAACAAACTAGAGCAAGTTCAGAGAAGAGCCACCAGAATGGTGACTGGTCTGCAAACCATGTCCTATGAGGAACGGTTGCAGGATTTGGGAATGTTTAGCTTGCAAAAAAGAAGACTGAGAGGAGACTTAATAGCTGTCTACAAATATCTCAAGGGCTGTCACATTGTAGAAGGATCATCTTTATTCTCATTTGCACAAGGAAAGACTAGAAGCAATGGGATGAAACTGAATGGGAGGAGACACAGATTAGATATTAGAAAAAACTTTTTGACTGTTAGGGTGATCAATGAGTGGAACAGGCTGCCACGAGAGGTGGTGAGTTCTCCTTCAATGGAAGTCTTCAAACAGAGGCTGGACAGACATCTGTCTGGGATGATTTAGAGAATCCTGCTTTGAGCAGGGGGTTGGACCAGATGGCCCAGGAGGTCCCTTCCAACTCTACCATTCTATGATTCTATGAAGCCAAGATCACAGAAAATGTCAAATGGGTTCTCCATTTTCAATATTCCCTAGTTGTTTGAAATCAACTTATAGTCATGGTATCCTTCCAAATTGCCTCCCCTGCTAAGACCCCTAGAGATCAGCTGTACAGTATGAGGAAACCTCCTGCGCCACCACAGGTAAAATGAAGAATTGTACGCAACCGATTCATATTATAGGGTTGCTTGTGTGCTGTTAGACAAGTCATGTCCCCAGAGCCCCTCTTTGGAGCTGCTCTCACTTAGGTCAAGAGATGGAGATCCTGAAAAGCAGACCCCCGCTATCAGTTCAGAATTTCCAAAATTACTTAATACAAATGGATATTGTGGACAAGGCAATACCTTTAAGCCTTGCCCATGAATACGCCAAACCTTAAAAAACATCAATTTTAATAGCAACTAGCATTGAACTCTACCCTCTTGTGTAAATGTGAAATATCTTCCTTTTGCAATCTTAATAGAAATTTCATAATGCCCCTTCGATGCATAAAAAAATATAAAAAAGGCCTTAATAAATATTTTACAGTACATAAAAAAACATAAAATTCAAATTTAAGATTATCACTATTTAGTGCATGGGATTAAGACTTATTATGTAATTAAAATGGTTTCGTACCTTGTATTCTTAATGCTAAGTGTAGTCTACCGAGCCCTGCCATAATCTTATACTGATCATGTCCTTTAAGTTACTGCCCATTACAGAAATATCACAGGGGCTGACACACTCCCTTTCCAAATTTAAAGGGATGGAGGGTTTTATTTGCGCTTTGCAGTCTCACTAATTACTGTAGTAGCGCAAACAACATTACCTTATGATTACGAAAAGAAAGACTGCACATCCACATTGTTGCTTGAGCTATATGCCCGATACATTGATTTGTAGATTATCCAAGGATAGATTTTGCTTGTAAATGTAATCGTCAGACCTCTCTGGCAGTTTTTAATCTTCCACAAGATCAGGCATGTTGATATTCAGCATGTGTAATCAGTCATTCTTTTTATATCTATGGTCGATATTACCCTATATATACCAGCTAATGAGTTGGTAATATTTGTTTCACTTTTTTCTAATGTACAGGTGCTTCTCACAAAATTAGAATATCATCAAAAAGTTAATTTATTTTAGTTCTTTAATACAAAAAGTATACAATAGTGTATGGAGTCATTGCAAACAGAGTGATCTATTTCAGGTGTTTATTTCTGTTAATGTTGATGATTATGGCTTACAGCCAATGAAAACCCAAAAGTCTTTATCTCAGTAAATTAGAATAATTAACAAAAAACACCTGCAAAGGCTTCCTAAGCATTTAAAAAGGTCCCTAAGGCCTCTTTCACACATCCGGCGGGCGCCTGGCGGCGCCCCCGGCATTTTGCCGCAGCGCCGCATGTGAAAAGCTTTCACACTTCCGGCGCCCAAAATGCGTTTTTTTTGCCGGATGATTTCTGATGCTTGGAGAGATAAGAAATCATCCGGCAAAAAAAAAAAAACGTTACATGCAGCGTTTTGTCTGGCCGCCGCAATGTACATTTGCGCCGCATCCGGACAAAACCGCATGCAACGCATTGACATGCGGCGCCATCCGGCGCTAATGCATGTCAATGCGAAAAAAGCCGCATGCGGCGCATCAGATTTTCAGATGCGGCGCTGCGGGAAAATGCCGGGGGCACCGCAAGGCGCCCGCCAGATGTGTGAAAGAGGCCTTAGTCTGTTTCAGTAGGCTCCGCAATCATGGGGAAGTCTGCTGACTGAACAGATGTCCAGAAGGCAGTTATTGACACACTCCACAAAGAGGGAAAGCCACAACAGGTCATTGCTAAAGAAGCTGGCTGTTCACAGAGTGCTGTATCCAAGCATATTAATGGTAAGTTGAGTGGAAGGAAAAAGTCTGGTAGAAAAAGGTGCACAAGCAACCGAGATAACCGCAGCCTTGAAAGGTGTGTTAAAAAAAGGCCATTCAATAATTTGAGGGAGATTCAAGGGAAGATTTGAGGGAGTGGACTGCTGTTGGATTTAATGCTTCAAGAGGCACCACACACAGACGTATCCAGGACATGGGCTACAAGTGTCGCATTCCTTGTGTCAAGCCACTCATGACTAATAGACAACGCCAGAAGCGTTTTACCTGGGCCAAGGAGAGAAAGAACTGGACTGTTGCTCAGTGGTCCAAGGTGTTTCAAATGAAAGTACATTTTGCATTTCATTTGGACATCAAGGTCCCAGAGTCAGGAGGAAGAGTGGAGAGGCACACAATCCAAGCTGCTTGAGGTCTAGTGTGAAGGTCCACTGTGTTTTATCAAGACCAAAGTCAACGCAGCCATCTACCAGGAAATTTTAGAGTACTTCACGCTTCCCTCTGCCGACAAGCTTTTTGGGATGGAAATTTAATTCTCCAGCAAGACTTGGCACAAGTCCACAATGCTGAAAGTGCCAATACCTGGTTTAAAAACAACAGTATCACTGTGCTTGATTGGCCAGCAAACTCACCTGACCTTAACCCCATAGAAAATCTATGGGGTATTTTCAAGATGAATAGGAGAGACACCAGACCCAACAATGGAGACGAGCTGAAGGAGGTTATCAAAGCAACCTGGGCTTCCATAACACCTCAGCAGTGCCACAGGCTGATCGCCTCCATGCCACGACGCATTGATGCAGTAATTGATGTAAGAGGAGCCCTGACCAAGTATTGAGTGCATTTACTGAACATACATTTCAATAGGCCAACATTTTGGATTTTAAAATCATTTTTCAAGCTGGTGTTATAAAGTATTCTAATTTACTGAGATAATGACTTTTGGATTTTCATTGATTGTAAGCCATAATCATCAACACTAAGGCTGGAGTCACACATGACGTCTAAAAAATTGGACCGTTCTTGATGGCCGATAATCGCACAAATGTTTCCTGAACATTGATCCGTCTGTCATCCGATTTGAATGCGAGGATGCGATTTTGTCGCATCTGAGCGTACGTTTCACATCCGTTTGACATCCCACGCTGTAATCCTTCACAAAGGGTTAACATGTTTACTGCGGGGACCGGAGCTAATGCTGCCAGCCTCGCAGTAAACCCCCGAATGAATGAGCTCATTTCCCGGCTGACAGGAGAGGAAGTGATTAGCTGGGAAGCTTAATTGATTGTTTCCCAGGCTAATCAGTTCTGTTCAGGTCAGCCGGGGACTCCCTCTGACATCACTGATGCTGTGCTGTAATTCCTTTGTGAAGGATTACAGCGTGGGACCTGACTGAGTGCCAGATAGGTAAGAATATGGTTGTTTTATTATTTTTTTTATTACAGGAGAACAAGGGAGTCAAAGGATTACCAGTACAATAAAAGATGGTCAAAAACTGTGTATTTATTTAATTAAAATGATTTTTAATTCATGTGTGTGTGTTATTTTTTTTCATTTCATACAATAGGATTAATAATTGAGAGTTGTCTTATTGACAACTCTCACTTATTAACCTGGCTTAAAGTCACCTTTCAATAGCAAGATGGCCTTAACCCATTATTAACCCATTAGCCACCGCTACTATGGGAATAGACGGGCTAAGTGCCAGAAAAGGTGCATCTCATCATAGATGTGCCATTTCTGGGGTGGCTGGGGGCAGATGTTAGTAGCCAGGGGGGGGCACAAAAAAAAATGCACCCTCCCTAGGCTATTATTATCTGCCTGTCTGGTGGACAAAATACAGCGGGAGCCCACGCTTCATCGAATTTACACCTTTAATTAACCCCTATATGTATGAAATTTTGCACACATACACTCATGTAATTGTTAGTGAAAAACATATATCAAACTACATGAAATGACATGGTTAACTGTATGTAAACCATGTGTCATTTCATGTCGGGTTCTGTAATTTCACAAAAGCCGGCAATTGAATTAGCGGCTATCCTGCTATGTAGAAGTGTATGAACTATAAATATATATATGTGTCACAATGACAGGTATATATATATATACAGTATATATGTATTCTATGTGTGTATATCTATTCTTTCTATTCTTTATTAAAGCTGTCAGTGTGATTTTACAGTATAGCTGGAGATGAATTGCCGGCTTTTCTAAAGGACACCGGTGCAATTTTATCGCAAGTCACACGTGTGGTCCATTTGTAATCCAATTTTTCATCGCTCCCATAGACTTGCATTGGCGATTGTCGACCGATAATCGGTGACAATCGCAGCATGCTGCGATTGTCTCTGTCCGAGGAAAACGGCTGAGAAAAAATCGGATGCTGGGAGCTGCTACATAGATTAACATTGGTCCGAGTGCAATGCGATATTTCATCGCATTGCACTCGTCCGTTTTTGTCACCAGTGTGACCCCGGCCTAACTGGAATAAACACTTGAAATAGATCACTCTGTAATGACTTGTAAGCTTGCGAGCAGGGCCCTCATTCCTCTTGGTATCTACTTTGATCTGTGTTTATTGTTATGCTGTAATGTCTATTGTCTGTACAAGTCCCCTCTATAATGTAAAGTGCTGCGGAATATGTTGGCGCTATAGAAATAAAATTATTATTATTATATAATATATGAGTTTCACTTTTTGTATTGAAGAACCGAAATAAATAAAATTTTTGATGATTTTCTAATTTTGTGAGAAGTACATGTATATGGGATAAATCTCTACATTAAAATTTATTTTTTTTTCCCACAAGGGTCTTATTTTTGCACTGGGCGAAATCTGAAGCTGATGCTTTCTGGATTATGCTCAGTTATCCAGTTTCCATCTTTCTTTCGTGCCATAAATTGAACATTAGGTAACAGACACGGACAGTATGGCTGCAGCCTTCCTTCAGAGCTGGTGTAATTATATTATTCATGACTTTATTTCATTTATGAAGACGGAGGATAAGGTCACCCCGCATCTGTAATGATGTGCAACAGATAACTGGAGCCGGCATTACTGGCCAGTATTGCGCAGCATTCAATTGCATTTACTCAACATTTCAGAATGAGCAGACATGTAACCTTCAGACAAACAAGCGGATATCTAGTTATAATAAAAGCAGAGAAATTATTCCTATAAAATTACAGAGAAGATGATGGTGGAAGGATTAGTTATTTTTCGTGAATATAATGAGATGGGCCCCCAACCAATAGATGACAGCTTCCAATGCCAATATATGAGATTAAATCACTGTACAAATTATTCATATAGAATATAGACAATTATTTATATGGATGGTGAGAGAGTGGTGTAAGGCCAGATAGGCAATTGTGCCTTCTCTGTTTTCCTACATACCATAGGGGTTCAGGTGCCTATGCTACATTACTCCCTATAGCTTAGCCAACCTAAGGCTAGGTTCACACTAACATTCTGAGTTTTGGGATTTTTTGTTCCACTATAGGAACACAGAACAGAAAACGGGAAGCATGTTGAGACAAATGACGTCTGGATAGTACACTAGGTTAGGGTTGTACATGATTGGCACAACTCCAATGGCAGAGATTTTGTATCCCTTTGCTGGGGGTGACTCAAATATAGAAATAATTAAAATAAAGAGAAGGTTAGACCACCACAGCTATCAACCCGATGTGTTAGGGGGGCAGGATCTAGCCAAATCACGATGGATAAGATGGAAGAGAAAGACTTTATTGGCAATGTCTCAAAAATATAATGTCTCAAAATGCAGACATTGCCAATATGGACTTTCTCTTCAACCTCAGTCATCGTGATATCAGCTAAGCTTGATAGCTTTGGTGGTCTATGCCTTTCTTTATCTGAGCTATAAGAACGCAAATACAAAAGTCATGCAGGATATGGATCTGTCACATGATGGACACAAATGGATCCCAACAGAGCCTTTGACTGCAATGGGGGTCTATAGGGTATCCATTAGGGTGTAGGTAATTTTTACAGAAAAAAATAAAAACATGCTGTACATTTTCTTATTATTGTTAAGGTGACAGAATCTGCGATGGAGCCAGGTGCGAAAAAAGCCTTAGGCTGATTTGTGCCTGGTGCTGAACTTTCTGTTCCTAAATCAAACCATCATATAGTGACAAAAAACTTTGCTATAAGGCAAATAACACTGCAAGACATCTGCTTTAATAACACTTTCCTGCCAGTAGTAAATGTAGCATCTGAGCAGTTGTTTTTCCATAGCTTTGGGTATAAAGTGTGAGTTCCGGGAATGTGAGCTGTGGATACATGGCCATCAGGGATAGTGGCGTCCTGTTTGGTAACTTACTGCAGGCCAAAAATTACTTACTATTATATTAATTGTTTGGGCATATTTTATAATTCTATTTTAAATTCATATTTAGCCGTAGACTATAATACCTGTGTTTGGACCCCTACTCAACAGACATTGATGGCATATGTAATGTATGTATCAGGAAATACAATTTTAATAACAGTTATTATAGATCTTAGTAAAACCTTCTTATTCCTCAGTCTTCTTGTTCACAGAAAGCTGATCCGCCGTCTGCCTGAAATGTGTGGCTCAGACGTGCACATATTGCTGCTCAGAGATGAAGTGGGAAATCACACCTCCATTTCTAAATATTTGTATCTTTCAAAGAGAATCATTTGCTCCAGTGCGTTTTCATCAAACACAGTCACACACAGATTCGATTCCTGACAGCACAGCTGATCAGATCTAAAAAAAATATATAATAAAACTCCCACTTTTCTAAAGAGAGGTTTCTAGTGTTACTGGAGTGATGAGATTTATTTTGACAGATGGGAGAGTAATGAATATGTTTATGAATACACATAGGGCGCAATGGCAGGGACATGAAAAGACCAATCACAAGGTTAAACATGCTGCATCTGAGTATAGCAACCAGCAGACATGAAAGAGATGCATGTGCTGGTAAATGTGGAGCACTTACGGAAACAGACGGACACACAATACATTGGAGCATCTTATCTATTTATTCCACCCTCTTCTCCTAATATCCATTTTTAACAATCCCATATTTATATTTTGTTTCACTAGACAGCACAAATTGTCTCTTCAGAGAGGAAGAGGACTAGAATTCTAGTGCCACCTATAGGAAGTAGCAATCCTAAAAGTCAATGTCAACCCTTTAACGAGCCTTGTCACATGACTTAGGATAAAAGCCAAAACCAGAATCTCAATTTGCAGACACTGTGTTTCGGGGTACTACCCCTCGTCAGTGCAAAGTGTGAGATCAGGTTTGGCTTTATGAGAGGCGTCTGACCGTGATCATTAAAGGGTCGACGTTGAATTTTAGGATTGCTACTTCCACTAGAGTTCTAGTCCTCTTCCGCTCTGAAGAGACATTTTGTATATTTCCCAGAGGAGCACTGTGGCTTAAAAGTCTCCTCATCTCGGCATGCTTAACATGACACTCTCTGCAAGGAGAAATGTTACCCCTTGGATCCGTGTCAGACGCCTCTCACACAGCCAAACCAGATCTCACACTTTGCACTGACTGTCACTCTCCGCAAAGAGAGATCTCATTAGGCAGGTAATTTATTCTAGCATTTTGTTTGCAATGTAAATACTTGTCATCTGCTCGAAATGAAAATTCTGAAACATTTTTTCTTAGACCTCTGTATTGTGCTGTGCCTCCTGGAAATATATGAATTAATTTACAACTGGCTGTCATTATTCCCCTGTTTCTCTCCAGTTTGACACTGTCAGCAGTGATTGGATATAATTGTTGTCAATGCATTGATTTCCATATACATTTTCAAAAGGAATAACTGACCGAACAGCACACAATTCCTGTAGTAGGTTGGGGGGTAACAACTGCTGGTGGTGGTGATGTGATAGCGAGGTTATTGCAAACTGTAAGCTTTCTTGCATTTATGCACGGTTCATTCTGAAATGCTCCAGCGTCTCAGCGAACACATTGCCTGAAAAGACGTCCGTCAGGTATAGCAAGAGACCAGACTAATCCGATGATGTACCTGGTCGGCTTGTCCCTGACTAGTACCAGTGGATTAACATGCGCCTCCCATGTGTGTACCTAAGGAGAGACCTGTCAATCAACTGGAGCAGGGCAGGGAGAAGCCAACCTGTGGACCACACCAGAATAGTCAGGTCTCTCGCTATACTCCCCGGATGACTTTTCAAGCTTTGTTTTATCTGAAACACCAGAGCATTTCAGAGTAAAATATACCTGGCTGCAATCACGTAGCTAGACTTTGATTTCCGCTGACCATGATTTGAATCTAATAGGATTTCTTTAAATATATATGCTTTTTTTTGCCACAAAAATTGGTATTTATGTACAACATGTATATATATGCACCATTTTGATAAATCCTGCTCAATTTCCACCAACTTTTAAATATAAACTTTCTAAAATACTTTGGATAAATTTAATATGCATGGATAAGATAAGAGTAGACACAGCAGGAAACTGCCCAGGACTCCGGAGGGTTCAATGAAAGCTTTATAGATAACAAAAGGTCCTACTGCTAGATAAACATATATGTATATAAACAATCTAATATATAAAGCTGAATGTATGTATGTGTGTATGTATGTGAGTATGTTTGTCCGGGATTGGAATCCGCACCGTCGCACTTACGGGCATGAAATTTTGCACGCCCGCACGTCTCGACCCCGAAAGCGTCCTAGGCTATGTTTTGAATCGAAATTTTAACCCCGCGCGTTCCAAATCGCCAAACAATTTTGGCCCTATCTACATAATGGGGAGAAAGCTGAATGCTTGTGTGTATGTCCGGCATAGGAATCTGCATTTACGGGCATGAAATTTTGCACACCCGCACGTCTCGACCCCGGGAGCGTCATAGGCTAGTTTTTGAGTCGAAATTTTAACCCCGCGCATTCCAAATCGGCAAATAATTTTGGCCCGGGATAGGAATCTGCACCGTTGTACTTACGGGCATGAAATTTTGCATGCCCGCACATCTCAACCCCAGGAGCATCATAGGCTATGTGTTGAATGGAAATTTTAACCCCCGCACGTTTTGGTGTGTGATTTTTATGTGCAGAATAAATTTTTGTTAACATAGTCTATTTTGTTACAGCTAACAGCAGTTATTAATTAACCCGGGCGAAGCCGGGTACTACAGCTAGTACAAAATAAAAGTGCAACTACAATAGAAGACTCAAGGTCTGTAATCAAAACCAGTTAAAATAGGATTCACCAGCAGCACAAAAATCACTGCCCTGGGAAAGTTACACAAATAACAGCGATGCACCAACCTACAGTCCAAAGAAGTCAGATCATGGATCAGGGGGTCAAGGAGATATATATGTGCATTCAGTTATCCTGCTGAGCTAGAAAACAATACAAATAAATTACTAGTTTACGTTCTTATAGCCATCTTTCAGTGATGCTATTATTACTCTTTCAATGGATCAATCAATAGCGACCAGTAAATCACAGACAGTAAATCCAAATTTATACTGATGTAGATATACCCTGACAGCAGCATAATTCCAAAGCTTCTTTGTGACCAGAAGTAAGGCTTTCTATTAATCCTGCACTATATATCTCTGCTGTCTGCAAAGGGTAACAGGAAATTTTGGCGAACAGCTGTGTCTCTGTAAGTAAAAAAAGGACAAAAACCGTGTTTGGCAGCAAAATCACAACCGTTGAGAATGAGAGATAAATTTAAGGGTCAGCAGGGATACGTTCTTTAAATTAATATATTTCTTGCTACCTTGTTACCTTATGATGGCCTCATTTTATTATGACGCGGTATGTACAGGAAATTGAAAAGCTGTAGCGTATAACCCTTTAATGACTAATACATCAATAATATTATGTCCGTGTTAAACTGTTGGTTCCAGGCTGTTAAATGTCCACTGATTGGCTATATACAACCTGATCAGCGGTCGTTTACCGACTTGTTTAGACAGGCTGACAAACATTCTATATGTCCAAAAACAATCGTTAATATTCTAGGGGTCCAGAATGATTGTATTATGTTATGAGGGGATGAAGAGCTCGTTGCCTTAAAGAACGACTACTGCTGCTAGACAACAGAACATGAGCAGTGCTTACCAGCTTACCAGGATCACTAGATAACAATGTTACCTCCCGATCACAGCCAGCTTCAGTCAAGTACATACAAGCTAGACAACAGCAATGGTCAGTTTCCAAAGCAACGAGCTATATACAAAGAAAAATATCTCAGGAACGGCTGCAAATTTTAAGAAGCAATAAACTGCAAAAGTGCTTGTACTATCTGACAATGTCCATGTATGAAGCAGGGAATAACCCTTGAAATTACAATTAAAGGCACAAAGCACTAAGGATTTGTTGCATGCAAGTTGCTTATTAGTGCTGAGACTCTTGGCTGCGAGAGAGGCAATTTAAGCTGCAGTGTCTACACATGTAAAATATGAAAACACGATTTACAAGACATCAATGGCACCTGGAGCAATGCCAGATTCTTCATATTTTAAGACAACTGTGAGAGGTACGCATGTGACACATATGTATTTATAGTTATAATATCATTTCCAATTAGAAATTCCTTGATGCAGAAATCCTTTTGAGCTGTAAATCCTAATTAAGCGATCATCTCTTGATGGGAAATTCTTTCTATTCATCAACAAGCTGCGGAGATTGGCAACCAAATGAGCTTGCATCTTAAGGGAATAATTCTTAAAAGAAAATCTTAAATATTCCTGAGAATACATTAGTGAAGAGAAACCTATGCATTGCTACTGAATATATATATATATATATATATATATATACAGTATATCAAGGTCAGCAATACCAAGAAGTAAAAATATTAAAGGGAACCAGTTAGCATGGAAATATTCTGCAGTCTACGGGCAGCTTGGTATAGACCAGGAGCAGCTGAACAGATTGATATATCTAAGGCCTCTTTCACACATCCGGTGTGCGCGGCGCCCCGGCATTTTGCCGCAGCGCCGCATCACAAAACCTGATGCGCCGCTTGCGTTTTTTTTGGCATTGACTTGCATTAGCGTCGGATGGCGCCGCATGTCAGTGCGTTGTATGCGGTTTTGTCCGGATGCGGCGGAATTGTACATTCCGGCGGCCGAACAAAACGCAGCATGTAACGTTTTTTGTTTTTGCCGGATGGTTTCTGTTGTCTCCGGGCATCAAAAACCATCCGGCAAAAAAACGCAGGCGGCGCATGCGGCGCATCCGGTTTTGTGATGCGGCGCTGCGGCAAAATGCCGGGGGCGCCGTCAGGCGCACACCGGATGTGTGAAAGAGGCCTAAGGGAAAAGGTTCAATTTTAACTTGTATTTTACTTATTTGAATCTCCCTTCTTTGTTTAAGGAGTCCAGTAAGCGGCCCTACTCAGTGACTGATGGCTAAAGGTACTGCCACACTACACGATCCCGCTAACGATCTCGTTAGCGTCGCATACTAATGCGATCGCTAGCGGGATAGTTTCAATATCGCTAGTAGCGGCTTAACTTAGCGATGTCGTTAAGGACGCTATCGCGGTTAGCGATCTCCTTAACGACTTTAGCGGTACAAAATACCGCTAAATCGCTAAATAAAAGGTGCTACACTCAGCGATATATACTCACCAGCGGGACGCCGACGATAAAAATAGGGTCCGGAACGATGTCAGCGGCGAGCGAGATCACAGCAGGATCTCAGCAGGGGCCACGTCGTCGCTAGATGCCGCACAGAACAACGTCACTAACGAGATCGCTAAATAGTGACGTTTTTTAGCGATCTCGTTAGCGACGCTGTTTAGTGTGGCATACCCTTTTGTCTGCATGAACACTTACACAGAGAAGGTTGTCAATGATTGATTAGGAACACACTGTTGACTTCCAAGTATAAAAAGAGCTGAGATTCAATAACAAAAAATACAAGTTATACAAAGCTTTGCCTATAAAACTATTTATCAATCTGTTCAACAATTCCCGCTCTGTAATATTTTGCACATGAACTGGACACAATTTCTAATCTCACATGTTCCCATAACAAGTCACTCATTTCTGCAAAAACTATTAATATGTTGCATTAGGATTTCTCCATATCTTGTGGAAATATTCTGTGTAATCTGTGTAGTGTAAAGGGCCCGTCTCACATAGCGATATCGCTAGCGAGATTGGTGCTGAGTCACTAGTTTTGTGACGCAACAGCGATCTCCCCAGCGATATCGCTGTGTGTGACATTCAGCGACGATCAGCCCCCTGCCGGGTATCGCTGATTGTCGCTGAAATGTCAGGACCTTTTTGTGATCGCTGGTTTCCCGCTGACAGGCACACATCGCTGCGTGTGACAGGCGGGAGACCAGCGATCCGCTGGTAACCAAGGTACACAGCGGGTTTCCAGGCGCGGGGCTGTGCCTAGAAACCCGTTGTGTACCTTGGATACCAGCGCCCTGATGCAGGGAGCTGGTATCCAAGGTACACAGCGGGTTTCCAGGCACCGCGCAGCGCTTGGAAACCCGCTGTGTACCTTGGATACCAGCTCCCTGCATCAGGGCGCTGGTATCCAATGTACACTGCGGGTAACTAAGCGATGTTACCCGCAGTGTCGCTGTCCCAGATCGCTGCCTGAGCTGCCTGTTTGGCAGCTCAGCAGCGATCATGTAGCGATACACCAGCGATCCTGACAAGTGCATATCGTTGTCGGGATCGCTGGTGTATCGTTATGTGAGACCCAGCCTTAAGTACTACAGAGTAGTATCACTACATGCAGGGTGCCGGGTACAGAGATCACTACATGCAGGGTGCCGGGTACAGAGATCAGTACATGCAGGGTTCCAGGTACAGAGAAATCATTACATGCAGGGTGCCGGGTACAGAGAAATCATTATATGCAGGGTGCCCAGTACAGAGAAATCACTACATGCAGGGTGTCGGGTACAGAGAAATCATTACATGCAGGGTGCCGGGTACAGAGAAATCATTACATGCAGGGTGCCGGGTACAGAGAAATCATTACATGCAGGGTGCCCAGTACAGAGAGCTCACTACATGCAGGGTGCCCAGTACAGAGAGCTCACTACATGCAGGGTGCCGGTAAGAGAGATCACTACATGCAGGGTGTCGGGTACAGAGAAAATACATGCAGGTGCCGGGTACAGAGAAGATCATCTACATGCAGGGTGCCGGGTACAGAGAAACATGCAGGGTGCCCAGTACAGAGAATCACTACATGCAGGGTGCGGTACAGAGATCATACATGCAGGGTGCGGGTACAGAGAATCATACATGCAGGGTGCCGGGTACAGAGATCATACATGCAGGGTGCCCAGTACAGAGAGTCACTACATGCAGGGTGCCGTACAGAGATCACTACATGCAGGGTGGGTACAGAGATCACTACATGCAGGGTGCGGGTACAGAGATCATACATGCAGGTGCCGGGTACAGAGATACATGCAGGGTGCCGGGTACAGAGATCACTACATGCAGGGTGCCGGTACAGAGAGATCACTACATCAGGGTGCACGGTACAGAGATCACTACATGCAGGGTGCAGGTACAGAGATCATCTACAGTGCAGGGTGCGACTAGCTGTCACAGAGATCACTACATGCAGGGTGCCAGTACAGAGAATCACTTACATGCAGGGTGCCGGGTACAGAGATCACTACATGCAGGGTGCAGGGTACAGAGATCACTACATGCAGGGTGCCGGGTACAGAGAATCATACATGCAGGGTGCCGGGTACAGAGTCATACATTCAGGGTGCCGGGTACAGAGATCACTACATGCAGGGTGCCGGGTACAGAGAGATCACTACATTCAGGGTGCCGGGTACAGAGATCACTACATGCAGGGTGTCAGGGACAGAGAATCATTACATGCAGGGTGCAGGGTACAGAGAGATCACTACATGCAGGGTGCGGGTACAGAGATCACTACATGCAGGTGGTCAAGTATCAGAGAACAGATCCTACATGCAGGGTGCCGGGTACAGAGAATCACTACATGCAGGGTGTGGGTACAGAGAATCATTACATGCAGGGTGCCGGGTACAGAGAAATCATTACATGCAGGGTGCCGGGTACAGAGAATCATTACATGCAGGGTGCCGGGTACAGAGAATCACTACATGCAGGGTGCCGGTACAGAGAGATCACTACATGCAGGGTGCCGGTACAGAGATCACTACATGCAGGGTGCCGGGTACAGAGATCACTACATGCAGGGTGCAGGGTACAGAGATCACTACATGCAGGGTGCCGGGTACAGAGATCACTACATGCAGGGTGCAGGTACAGAGATCACTACATGCAGGGTGCAGGGTACAGAGATCCTACATGCAGGGTGCCGGGTACAGAGATCACTACATGCAGGGTGCTGGGTACAGAGATCACTACATCAGGGTGCCGGGTACAGAGATCACTACATGCAGGGTGCCGGGTACAGAGAAATCACTACATGCAGGGTGCCGGGTACAGAATCATACATGCAGGGTGCCGGTACAGAGAATCATACATGCAGGGTGCCGGTACAGAGATCACTACATGCAGGGTGCCGGTACAGAGATCATACATGCAGGGTGCCGGGTACAGAGATCATACATGCAGGGTGCCGGTACAGAGAAAATCTTACATGCAGGGTCCGGTCAGATACTACAGCAGGGTGCGTACAGAGATCACTACATGCAGGGTGCCGGGTACAGAGATCATACATGCAGGGTGCCGGGTACAGAGAAATCATTACATGCAGGGTGCCGGGTACAGAGAAATCACTACATGCAGGGTGCCGGTACAGAGAATCATACATGCAGGGTGCCGGGTACAGAGAATCATACATGCAGGGTGCCGGGTACAGAGAAATCACTACATGCAGGGTGCCGGTACAGAGATCACTACATGCAGGGTGCCGGTACAGAGATCACTACATGCAGGGTGCGGGTACAGAGATCACTACATGCAGGGTGCCGGGTACAGAGAGATCATTACATGCAGGGTGCACGGTACAGAGATCACTACATGCAGGGTGCCGGGTACAGAGAATCACTACATGCAGGGTGCCCAGTACAGAGAGTCACTACATGCAGGGTGCCCAGGTACAGAGATCACTACATGCAGGGTGCAGGTACAGAGATCACTACATGCAGGGTGCCGGGTACAGAGATCATTACATGCAGGGTGCCGGGTACAGAGATCATACATGCAGGGTGCCGGGTACAGAGATCACTACATGCAGGGTGCCCGTACAAGAGATCACTACATGCAGGGTGCACGGTACAGAGATCACTACATGCAGGGTGCAGGGTACAGAGATCACTACATGCAGGGTGCCCGGTACAGAGAAACACTACATGCAGGGTGCCGGTACAGAGAGATCACTACATGCAGGGTGCACGGTACAGAGATCACTACATGCAGGGTGCGGGTACAGAGATCACTACATGCAGGGTGCCGTCAGGATCACTACATCAGGGTGCCGGTACAGAGTCACTACATGCAGGGTGCCGGTACAGAGATCACTACATGCAGGGTGCAGGGGTACAGAGATCACTACATGCAGGGTGCCGGGTACAGAGATCACTACATGCAGGGTGCCGGTACAGAGAGCTCACTACATGCAGGGTGCCGGTACAGAGATCACTACATGCAGGGTGTCGGGTACAGAGAAATCATTACATGCAGGGTGCCGGGTACAGAGAAATCATTACATGCAGGGTGCCGGGTACAGAGAATCACTACATGCAGGGTGCCCAGTACAGAGAGATCACTACATGCAGGGTGCCGGGTACAGAGATCATTACATGCAGGGTGCGGGTACAGAGATCATACATGCAGGGTGCGGGTACAGAGAATCATTACATGCAGGGTGCCCGTACAGAGAGATCATACATGCAGGGTGCCGGTACAGAGATCACTACATGCAGGGTGCAGGGTACAGAGACTCATACATGCAGGGTGCCGGGTACAGAGATCACTACATGCAGGGTGCCGGTACAGAGAATCATACATGCAGGGTGCCGGGTACAGAGATCACTACATGCAGGGTGCCGGTACAGAGAGATCATACATGCAGGGTGCCGGTACAGAGAATCACTACATGCAGGGTGCCGGGTACAGAGAAATCATTACATGCAGGGTGCCGGGTACAGAGAAATCATACATGCAGGGTGCCGGGTACAGAGATCATTACATGCAGGGTGCCAGGTACAGAGAAATCATTACATGCAGGGTGCCGGTACAGAGAAATCACTACATGCAGGGTGCGGGTACAGAGAAATCATTACATGCAGGGTGCGCGGGTACAGAGAATCATACATGCAGGGTGCCGGGTACAGAGATCATACATGCAGGGTGCCGGGTACAGAGAAATCACTACATGCAGGGTGCCGGATACAGAGATCACTACATGCAGGGTGCCGGGTACGAGAGATCACTACATGCAGGGTGCGGTACAGAGATCACTACATGCAGGGTGCAGGTACAGAGATCACTACAATGCAGGGTGCCGGGTACAGAGATCACTACATGCAGGGTGGTACAGAGATCACTACATGCAGGGTGCCGGTACAGAGAATCACTACATGCAGGGTGCGGGTACAGAGAATCACTACATGCAGGGTGCGGGTACAAGAGATCACTACATGCAGGGTGCCGGTACAGAAGATCACTACATGCAGGTGTGCGGTACAGAGATCATACATGCAGGGTGCCGGGTACAGAGATCACTACATGCAGGGTGCCGGTACAGAGATCACTACATGCAGGGTGCCGGGTACAGAGATCACTACATGCAGGGTGCCGGGTACAGAGAATCATACATGCAGGGTCCGGGTACAGAGATCATCTACATGCAGGGTGCCCAGTACAGAGAATCACTACATGCAGGGTGCCGGTACAGAGATACTTACATGCAGGGTGCGGGTACAGAGAATCATTACATGCAGGGTGCCGGGTACAGAGAAATCATTACATGCAGGGTGCCGGGTACAGAGAAATCATTACATGCAGGGTGCCGTACAGAGATCACTACATGCAGGGTGCCGGTACAGAGATCACTACATGCAGGGTGTCGGGTACAGAGATCATACATGCAGGGTGCCGGTACAGAGATCACTACATGCAGGTGCCGGTACAGAGATCACTACATGCAGGGTGCAGGGTACAGAGAAATCATTACATGCAGGGTGCCGGGTACAGAGAAGATCACTACATGCAGGGTCCGGGTACAAGAAATCACTACATGCAGGGTGCCAGTACAGAGAATCACTACATGCAGGGTGCCGGTACAGAGAATCATACATGCAGGGTGCGGGTACAGGAAGATCATTACATGCAGGGTGCCGGTACAGAGATCACTACATGCAGGGTGCCGGGTACAGAGAATCACTACATGCAGGGTGCCGGTACAGAGATCACTACATGCAGGGTCGGGTACAGAGATAACTACATGCAGGTGCCGGGACAGAGATAATCATTACATGCAGGTGCCGGGTACAGAGAAATCACTACATGCAGGGTGCCGGGTACAGAGAGATCACTACATGCAGGGTGCCGGATACAGAGATCACTACATGCAGGGTGTCAGGTACAGAGAATCACTACATGCAGGGTCGGTACAGAGATCACTACATGCAGGGTGCCGGGTACAGAGATCATACAGCAGGGTGCCGTACAGAGATCACTACATGCAGGGTGCCAGTACAGAGAATCACTACATGCAGGGTGTCCGGGTACAGAGATCATACAATGCAGGGTGCCGGGTACAGAGAAATCATACATGCAGGGTGCCGGGTACAGAGATCACTACATGCAGGGTGCCGGGTACAGAGAAATCATTACATGCAGGGTGCCGGGTACAGAATCATACATGCAGGTGCCGGTACAGAGAAATCATACAGGGTGCCGGAGTACAGAGAGAATCACTACATGCAGGGTGTCGGTACAGAGAATCACTACATGCAGGGTGCGGTTCAGAGAAATCATTACATGCAGGGTGCCGGGTACAGAGAATCACTACATGCAGGGTGCCGGGTACAGAGAAATCATTACATGCAGGGTGCCGGGTACAGAGAAATCATTACATGCAGGGTGCCGGGACGAGAAATCACTACATGCAGGGTGCCGGGTACAGAGAAATCATTACATGCAGGGTGCCGGGTACAGAGAATCACTACATGCAGGGTGCCGGGTACAAGAGATCCTACATGCAGGGTGCCCAGTACAGAGAGATCACTACATGCAGGGTGCCCGGTACAGAGATCATACATGCAGGGTGCCGGGTACAGAGGATCACTACATGCAGGGTGCCGGGTACAGAGATCATACATGCAGGGTGCCGGTACAGAGTCATACATCAGGGTGCGGGTACAGAGAATCACTACATGCAGGGTGCCGGGTACAGAGATCACTACATGCAGGGTGCCGGTACAGAGAGATCACTACATGCAGGGTGCGGTACAGAGATCACTACATGCAGGGTGCGGGTACAGAGATCATTACATGCAGGGTGCCGGTACAGAGAAATCATTACATGCAGGGTGCCCGGGTACAGAGAAATCATCTACATGCAGGGTGCCGTACAGAGGAAATCACTACATGCAGGGTGTCGGGTACAGAGAAATCATTACATGCAGGGTGCCGGGTACAGAGAAATCATTACATGCAGGGTGCTGGGTACAGAGAAATCATTACATGCCATAAGGTTGATGATAGAAATATGCAGAACAAAACATGCGCTAACTGATCAGTGTTGGCATATATATTTTTTTTCTTTGAAAGGGCTGTCCACACAGTAAACTATGTATACTAAACTATGTACTAACTATCTCAAGGGTACATCAGCAGAGCTTCCTGCTGTATAGGCTCTTGTCCTGTTGAATTGTGAACACAAAAGCACAACAAAAACTTATAGATAAATAATCAGAATTGCCTGGTTAATTTTGTTCCTGAAAATGAGCTCCCTAGGGTCACTGAAGTGCAATGCAAACCAAGGGCAGATATAGGGTTGATTGAAAAAACATAAACGGCTTTCTAGCATTGTGATTGTTGGGTGCTGTTTGTAGTAATAACATATGCTTTGCTTTTGGAAGTACTGTATGTATTCTAATGAGCAACTTGTAAGTATAAAGCAAAGTGACTCATTCTGGATGGAAACAAGTAAAATGTTTCTCAAATCCTCCAAGAAAACATTATTTATTAGCAGCTTCTTTTTGTCAGAACCCGCTCCTTCATACTATTATTTTCCCGTCCTCAGCTGCCAGCTCCACAATAATGTAATTTGCCAGCCATCAGCGTTGTTTGTCTTTAAGATAGAAAGAGGGCAAGATGTTAAAATGCTTTCAGGCCCAGAAACTTGCAGAGAGCAGTGCCCCAGAAGTGGAAAATATATCTTGATTAGAATAATTATACTGGTCTGTTCTTGGTTCGATACAGACTCCAAGATGAATTATCAGCTAATTTCTCCATGACCGAAATGATCACAGGCTGAATTATAATTAGATGCCAGCTTGTATTAAAGCATACAAATCAAAATGTCTCTTGTCAATGAGTGACAAAAGTGGCTTTCTGTAGGCACAAAAGCCATAAACAACACAAGTAGTGAGGGGATTTCTCCGAAGTAGAAAATAACGACAGAATAAATGTTTATGAGTCACATTCTGTCACTGGCGGCTTTCACAGCGCAACCGAGACAGGGAACATCTAAATTAAACTGGCACCTAAAAGACAAGTTGATATAATTTTCACAGATTCCAACTAAAGAAAATTGTAGCTTAAAGGTAAATCCGTCTTTCTAAACAGACAATTAAAATGATGTTTTGTTTACATGTTGTTATTTTTGTGCCGTTAAATGGAGTCCTGCCATTTACAATTACCTTTAAATACGGATTATATACCATAATTATGCTGCTGGCAGAGGTGGAAGAAGTGGAGAAAACAACTAATTGTGAAATGGGAAGTGTACAATAATCATAGTCACAGAGGCAGTAAGATAATAAGGATTTTAGAGCCCAATATAGAGGAGTTCATACACATGCTACAAATACTATAGGTAAAAAATGGACTATTTGTTAGAAATGTCCCCTGAGAATAAGCAGATTGCAAGGTATAGCACTGTAGGGCCCCCAGTGATCAGCTCTTATCTGTGAGAAATCCATACAGCAAACATTCATTTGTCCTGTAGCTCAACTACATGTTACATAGTTCCGAAAAATATAATCTTATTGTGGCATTAGGGTATTTGCACATGGCGTCTTTTTTCAGGCGACTTCCAGGTTAAAAAAAAAACGCTAAAAAGTATTAACATATGCGGTGCAAGGTAAAAACGACTTGCTGTGTTTATTCGGTCTTTTTGAACTTCTTTTTATCACTTCAGGCTTCCAATACCACAACACAGTTAAAAGAAGTGACCTGACCATTCTGCTTTCATCTTCCTCTTGGAAGCCGCTCAATAGCAAAACAATAAAAAAAAAAAAATGACCGTGGCAAAAAGACGTCAAAAGAGACACTTCAAGAAAAACAAACGTCTTTTGTAGGAAAATGCTGCATTTAAAAGACACTGCGTACACATACCCTAAGGCTAAGTTCACATTTGTGTATATGTGTGCAGTGTATCATCTGCATACGCAAACGCATGCAGACGCATTTCTATCCACATCATTTTACACATGATGCAAAAAAAACACTGCGTGTGTATGCATTTTTGCATGCATTTGCTTTGTTTATGCGCATGCGTTCGATGTTCCAGGTGCTGTAATCAGTTCCTGGACATGCACAGTCTGATGTCCGCATGTGCATCGAACGTATCCATGCGCATGTCCTTGCGTACCAATGCGTTCCCATAGACAGTAATGCGTTTTTTTGACGCACTCATCCGCATGACTGCACATATTTGACAGATTTTTGACGCTTCAAAAAATGCAACTTGTTGCGTTCGCCGGACACAGACGCACACCACGAAACGACCCATGCAGACCGGGTCTCCAAATCTGTAAAACTTCCTGTCATGCACAGTGCATGTCAGGGAATCTCACAGGTCAGTGTACAGAAGCTGCAGCGCTGACAGTTTCTTTATCATGCAGATGCTGCTTCATCTGCATGCTATTGAAGCAATCAGCCTGCACACAATCATTGTCCTATAGTGGGACAAAGTGTAAAAGTAAGAATTAAGTAAAAACATTTTTTTAAATAATTGTAAAAATATTTTAAAAAAATAATAAAAAAAAATCAATATTTATTCCGTCACTAAATAAATTTGAATAAAAAAATCTAAACAATAAAAGTACACATATTTGGCATCACCACATCAACAACCCGACCTATAAAACTGTCCCACTAGTTAACCCCTTTAGTAAATACGATAAAAAAAAAACAAGGCAAAAATCAATGCTTTATCATCATACGCCGAACAAAAAGTGGAATTATACGCGATCAAAAAGACGGATATAAATAAACATGGTACCGATGAAAACGTCATCTTGTCCCTCAGAAAACGAGCTGCTATACTGTCATCAGAGAAAAATAAAAAAGTTATCGCTCTCAGAGTAAAGTGATGCAAAAATAATTATTTTTTCTATAAAATAGTTTTTATTATATAAAAGTGCCAAAACATAAAAAAAATGATATAAATGAGGTATCGCTGTAATCGTACTGACCCAAAAGAATAAATCTGCCTTATCAATTTTACCACACGTGGAATGGTGTAAACGCCCCCCCCCCAAAGAAATTCATGAACTTCTGGTTTTTGCTCATTTTGTCTCCCAAAAATCGGAATAGATCGGAATCATGACATCAAAAAATGTCATGAGCCCGAAAATGGTACCAATAAAAACGTCAACTCGTCTAGCAAAAAACAAGACCTTACATGACTCTGTGGGCCAAAATATGGAAAAATTATAGCTCAAAATGTGGTGATGCAAAAACTATTTTTTGCAATAAAAGGCATTTTTTAGTGTGTGACAGCTGCCAAACATAAAAACCCACTATAAAAACCCGCTATAAATAGTAAATCAAACACCCCTTTATCAACCCCTTAGTTAGGGAAAAATAATCAAATAAAAAATGTATTTATTTCCATTTTCCCATTAGGGTTAGGGTTGGGGCTAGGGTTAGGGTTGGGGCTAAAGTTAGGGTTAGGGTTGGGGCTAGTGTTTGCATTATTGTTATGGTTGGGATTAGGGTTAGGTTTGGGATTAGGGTCAGGGGTGTGTTAGGGTTAAGTTTGTGGTTAGTTATGGTTAGGGTTGGGATTAGGATTAGGAGTGTGTTGGAGTTAAAATTTGGGGGGGTTTCCTCTATTTAGGCACATCAGGGGCTCTCCAAACGCGGCATGGCGTCTGATCTCAATTCCAGCCAATTCTGCGTTGGAAAAGTCAAACGGTGCTCCTTCCCTTCTGAGCTCTGCCATGCGCCCAAACAGTGGTTTACCCCAACATATTGAGTATCAGCATACTCAGGACAAATTTCACAACAACTTTTGTGGTCCAATTTCTCCTGTTACCCTTGGGAAAATAAAAAATTGCTGGCTAAAACATCATTTTTGTTGAAAAATGATTTTTTTATTTTTACAGCTCTACGTTATAAACTTCTGTGAAGCACTTGGGGGTTCAAAGTTCTCACCACACATCTAGACAAGTTCCTTAGGGGGTCTACTTTCAAAAATGGTGTCACTTGTGGGGGTTTCCACTGTTTAGGTACATCAGGGGCTCTACAAACGCAAAATGGCGTCCGATCTCAATTCCAGCCAATTTTGCATTGAAAAGTCAAACGGCCCTCCCTCTCTTCCGAGCTCTGCTATGCGCCGAAACAGTGGTTCCCCTCCACATATGAGGTATCAGTGTACTCAGGACAAATTGCACAACAACTTTTTTGTCCAATTTGTCTTGTTACCCTTGGGAAAATAAAAAAATTGGATCTGAATTAAATTTTTTGTGAAAAAAAAGTTAAATGTTCATTTTTTTTTAAACATTACAAAAATTCCTGTGAAGCACCTGAAGGGTTAATAAACTTCTTGAATGTGGTTTTGAGCACCTTCAGGGGTGCAATTTTTAGAATGGTTTCACTTTTGGATATTTTCTATCATATAGACCCCTCAAAGTGACTTCAAATGTGATGTGGTCCCTAAAAAAAAAGGTATTGTAAAAATGAGAAATCGATGGTCATCTTTTAACCCTTATAACTTCCTAACAAAAAAAATGTGGGTTCCAAAATTGTGCTCATGTAAAGTAGACAAGTGGGAAATGTTATTTATTAACTATTTTGTGCGATGTAACTCTTTTAGGGCATAAAAATTTAAATTTTGAAAATTGCGAAATTTGCTAAATTTTTGCCAAATTTCTGTTTTTTTACAAATAAACACAAGTTATATTGAAGAAATTTTAACACTAATGTGAAGTACAATATGTCATGAAAAATATTCTCAGAATCGCCTAGGTCCGTTGAAGCATTCCAGAGCTATAACCTCATAAAGGGACAATGGTCAGAATTGTAATAATTGGCCTGGTAATTAAAGTGCAAACCACCCTCGGGGGTAAAAGGGTTAAATGACATATATTTCTGTATTAACTATGTACCTACGGTAATAATTACTCAAGGTTTTTGGCATAAGCACTTTATTCATTTTTTCATGTATTTATATTGTGTATAATTGTTAATTACTCTTTTTTACCATTGTCCATGCTGTTCATATCAACCTGGCACTTACTTTACCCAGTCCTACTGTTGTTTACTCTTCTGGGTGCGCGTCCCTGTTCTTATGTAATTTTACCTTATTTTTATCATTGATGTTTCTTCTGTTATTGTACCTGCTTAAATTAATAAATTGTATTTTCTCACCATAATACTTTGGACTATATGGCCGGCTTTCTTCTGTTCTTTTTGTTTTTTTCCGTAATTTCCCACTGTCCACGTACCACTACTCTGGTCCGGCTTCTTGGTCGCAGGGATATTACTTCTATATGTTCATATTGCAATTATATTAGACACCCTGACACTTTTTAGTATTCCTTTGTTATCTTTTGTTTCATAGTGTCTACATGACAGACCATAAGCTGGTATGGCTTTCTTAAAGGGAATCTGTCAGCCCCCAGGACGTATATGACCTATTAATATGAGCATACAGGTAATAGAAATGTTACACTAGTCCAACCCGTATGCCTCATATTAATGGTTTTGTTGCTGAAAAATGTTATATTCTTTCTTAATGTTAACGATTTCTTCCAGGCATGCGGTTCCTAGAAGAAATCCCTGACTCCTGTCTTCATTGTAATACTTACCCCTTCCCATCAGCGCTATTACGGCCCCGGAATCCTGTGCCCTGCACTCCCTCAGAAATACATACCTCATCCTTCCTACTGTGGGAACCGCATTCAGGAATCTTCTGTGCAGGCGACTTCTGCTCCAGTGACCTCCGGTGTGCACACCGATAAGGTGCTCTCCCCACTTCCTCCATGCAGTCATAGCCACGTACACATGGTTCCTAGCGATGACTGTGCAAGGAAGAGTGGGGAGACCATATTATCGGTGCTTACACCAGAGGTCAAAGTGACTCGGCGGCGCCTGTGCAGAAGATCCCTGAATGCGTATTAAAATACCGGCATGAGGTCCCCCCATTTTTGACAACCAGCCAAGCTAAAGCAAACAGCTGGGGGCTGGTATTCTCACCGCTGTCTTTCAGCATTTTATTAATGATGTCTTTAGTCACCTGGTAGGCAGGTTCGTTGTTATCTATCTGGATGATATTCTCATCTATTCAACTGACCTGGAGACACACCAGGGACATGTTAGGCAGGTTTTACATGTACTTTGTGAAAATAAATTGCATGTCAAACCCAAGAAGTGTGTGTTCTCAGTTGAGGAGATCCCTTACCTTGGATATGTATTGTCTGCCACCTGATTTCGCATGGATCCAGCAAAAATCCAGGCAGAATTGGAGTGGGATCATCCAGATGATTTGAAGGCGTTACAAAGATTCTTGGGTTTCACCAACTACTACCGTAATTTCATAAAGAACTTTTTCAGTAGTAACAAGACCTCTCACAGATATGACCAAGAAAGAGATGGACTTCTCCAAGTGGCCCAGTCCTGCCAGGGAGGCATCGGACACACTGAAAAGCCATTTTACTTCTGCACTGATTCTTGTACAGCCTGATGTCTCTCAGCCTTTCATTGTAGAGGTCGATGCATCTGAGGTGGGAGTGGGGGCTGTATTATCGCAATGTGTGTCTCCTGGTAAATGGCAACCATGTGCTTATTTTTCCAAGAAACTGTCGCCAGCTGAGAGAAATTACGATATTGGTAATGGGGAACTCTTAGCTATAAAATGGGCATTTGAGGAGTGGCGGCATTTCTTGGAGGGAGAGGTTCATCCAGTGATGGTTATCACTGATCATAAGAATCTGGTATACTTGGAATTGGCGAAACATCTTACACCACGTCAGGGAAGATGGGCATTATTTTCTACCAGGTTTAACTTTTTTGTTATTTTTAGGCCGGGGAGAAAAAACGTTAAGGCAGGGTTCACATTGCGTTAATGGCAATGCGCTGACGGCATCTGTTACATAGCGGCACTAACGCTGTGTAACAGATGCGTTAGCGCACCCATAGACTGCCATTATGTAGCGCATCGCTAACGCATGTCATAATCGGCATGCATTAGCAATGTGCCGTCATTCTGTGACGGACCCTCGAACGCGGTCTGCAGCATTCTGGGGTCCGTCACCGCTAGCACAGATGGAGCATCTGCGCTAGCGCAATCGCATAACGCGATCTTTAAAAGGCACTTGCATTAGCGCAGTCCGTTTAACGCATGCGTTGAGCGGACTGCACTAACACAATGTGAACCTAGCCTAAGGCTGATTCTTTGTCCCGTTGCTTTCCTGGGGGAGGAGATAAGTGCAAACTGGGTCCTATTCTCCAAAAGGGGGTAGTGATGGCGTCTATATGCTCCAATCTTGAAAGAGAGGTGATGGTTGACACTCAGGGGGATGCCCCTGCTACATGTCCACTTTTCGTTCCAGTAATCTCCATCTTAGGCTATGTGCGCATGTTGCATATTTGCTTGCAGAAATTTCTGCAAGGTTTCTGAATCTCTTGGCAGAAAAATGCACTGGAAAATCCGCACGGTTTTTATGCGGTTTTTCATGCGGATTTTCAGGCTCTTTTTCATGCATTTTTGTAAATCCATAGAGCTAAATAAAGATATATTATTTAAAAAAAAAAAGAATTGTGATGTCATTTCCTTGTTCAACCTCTTCTTTTTCATTCTCCATTGAAGACCATAATATCATTACATACCATGTTCAAATTTATGTTTGCACACACAAAACAAATACAAGTGAATATATATATATATATATATATATATATATATCCTGCGGTAGTTGGGTGGAACTGTAACTTTACCGCCCGATAACCTACCTTACAACAACATGGAAACTCCTGTCAGGCATCATAGCCACCAAGCTACAGAACCATATGAACCAGTACATGAATCCAGCTCAGAAAGACATTGGTACCGACACCAGAGGCTCTAAGCACCAGCTCCTAGTAGATTGAGCAGTCGCTCAAGACTCAAGATCCAGACAGACCAATCTCAGCACAGCCTGGATTGACTATAGGAAAGCCTATGACTCAATGCCACACACATGGATCTGTGAATGCTTGGCTCTCTACAATGTCAACAGGAAATTAAGAACCTTCCTCAGAAACTCAATGGGGCTATGGAGAACAACATTAGAATAGAAGTCAACTCAAGACAACTAGCACAAGTATCCATCATAGGCTTGAACCCCCTCAGTCAGATAATTACAGAGTCTGGCTATGGATACAAGTTCAAGAGTGGAAGCACAATCAGCCACCTCCTCTACATGGATGACATCAAGCTGTATGCGAAAAACGAACGAGACATCGATTCACTGATCCACCTAACAAGGATCTACAGCGAAGACATCGGGATGTCCTTCGGACTGGAGAAATGCGGCCGGTTGGTAATAAAGAGAGTCAAGGTAGTCAAGACCGATGGAGTGAAATTACCAGCAGGGCACGTAGCAGTTGTACAGACATGCTACAAGTACCTCGGCATTCCACAGGGATACGGTAACCATAATGAGGAGGCAAGGAAAGTAGCAACATCCAAATACCATCAAAGGGTAAGACAGGTCCTGAAGAGACAGCTCAATGGGAAGAATAAGATTCGTGCCATCAATACATATGCCCTGCCAGTGGTCAGATACCCTGCTGGCATAGTGTGCTGGCCAAAAGAAGAGATGGAAGCTGCATATGTGAAGACATGAAAGCTCCTCACAATGCATGGAGGTCTCCACCCTAAGTCTAGAACCCAAAGATTGTATACCAACAGAAAGGAGGGTGGTCGAGGCTTGATAAGCATCCAAGCCACCATCACGGATGAAACAAGGAGTATGCAGGAATACATCAGAAGAATGGTGCCAAAAGATGAGATGCTGAGAGAAAGCCTAAGGCAGCAACAACAGATCTGAAAGGAAGAACAGGAACATGAAGCGCCATGGCAAGACAAGCCTCTGCGTGGGATGTACCATCGACAGATAATGGAGGTGGCTGAAGTGGAGAAATCCTACCAATGGCTGGAGAAAGCTGGACTCCGAGACAGCGCCGAGGCACTAATCATAGCGGCACAAGAGCAAGCACTAAGTACCAGATCCATAGAAGCGAGGAATATATCACACAAGACAAGACCCAAGGTGCAGACTATTATTATTATTACACATTTATATAGCGCCATTTATTCCATGGCAAAGACTATGCAAAGAAACCTCAGAAAAGGTCCAACACCTAGTGGCAGGATGCAAAATGCAAGCAGGAACAGCGTATACTGAACGCCACAACCAAGTAGCGGGAATTGTATACAGGAACATCTGCACAGTATATGGACTAAGTCCTCCTAAGTCCAGGTGGGAGACCCCAGAAAAAGTGGTAGAGAATGAAAGGGCTAAAATCCTGTGGGACTTCAAGATCCAGACGGATAAGCAGGCGTTGGCTAACTAACCAGACATTGTCATAGTAGACAAGGATCAGAAGACAGCAATGATAATAGATGTGGCAGTGCCAAGTGACAGCAACATCAGAAAAAAGGAATATGAGAAGCTGGAGAAATACTAGGGCCTCAAAGGAGAACTGGAGAAGATGTGGAAGGTGAAGGCAACAGTGATTCCAGTGGTGATAGGAGCACTAGGAGCAGTGACCCCTAAGTTGGAAGAATGGCTACAACAGATCCCATGAGCAACATCTGAGCTCTCCGTCCAGAAAAGCGCAATGCTGGGAACAGCTAAGATCCTCAAACTCCCAGGCCTCTGGTAGAGGACCCGAGAATGAGAAAGGACAACAAAGACCACCCCCGGTGGGGGTAAGAAGAAAGTTTTATATATATATATATATATGTATATATATATATATATACATATATATATATAATACCAAGCCCAACGTTTACTAATGAACAGGTGTCAGCCAGATACCCTCATTAATAAAGCGGTACATAAAGAGTTAAATAAAGACACACACACACACCAGCCTATGTAGGAGCATTAAAATAATTAACCTACATATGCTGTAACAAAACAGCAACTGTCAGAAATCTGCGTAAAATATCTGTTTATTTTTCAAAAAATAAATGCAGAAGCGTGGGCTCCTGCATAATTTTCATAACCAGCAAAGGGATAGCCAACAGCTGAGGGCTGATGTTATATTTCTGGGAAGGAGCAAATTGCCCTTAAGGTTCCCAGGCTATTAATATCAGCTCACAGCTGTTTGCTTAGTCTTTACTGGCTAGTTTACAGGGGAACCCCAGAAAACAATTGACATGGGGTTCCCCTTATAAAATCGAACCAGCAAAGGCTAGGCAGACAGCTGCGTGCAGATATTAACCCCTTTCTGACATTAGACGTAATGATCCGTCCATGTGACCTGGGCCAATTTGACCATGGACGGATCATTACGTCTAACCGATCGTGGCTGGGTGTCAGATGATTCTCACAGCAGACATCCGCCTAGGTTCCGTGAGCGGTTAAAGACCGCTCTCGGCACTTTAAGCCCCGAAATACTGCAATCTAACAAGATCATAGCATTCCAGAAGCTGATCTCGCGGCGTGAAGCGGGTGTTATGATCTGCTACAAGCACTAAGGAAAGATGGGAATTCTGTCCCTACAATAGAACTGAGCTGGATCCCTACAATGTAACAGGGAACCTGATCCTGCGACCAGACCCGCTAAAGTCCTCAGCTAGTCTGAACGAAGACCTATAGTTGCGAGGGAGGAATCCCTACAAGATCTAGGGACTGGGAGAAAAGGTGGACACCTCCTAACAGAAATTGTAGCAGGGATAATTAAACAGAAAACAAATTACTACGAGATCCTAAGATCAAGCAAAACTGACTGAGAAAGGCACCTAAGCACCCTGCTAGCTTAAGAGTAGATAATACAATGAAGTCCAGCAAAGCCAGAAGGGCGGAGCCAGACTAGATAGGGAAAAAAGGTCATGTGACCAGCAAACTGAAACAAAATCTAACAAGAGGGTTCTAACAGTACCCTCCCTTCTAAGAGGATCCTCCGGATCCCCTAGGACTTAGGCTTATCCGGAAACCTCTTGTGAAACGCTCTGACAAGTCTAGACGCAGAAACATCATCCGCCCTCACCCATGAGTTATCCTCGGGTCCATAACCCTTCCAAGCGACGAGGTACTGCAAACTCCCTCTATACCGTCTAGAATTTAGGATGCGGGAATTCTCATATTGCCCGTCCTCCACCACCAGGGGAACAGTGGCCGAGACGTCTCCATCTGAGACCTCAGCTTTTTTCAAGAGAGAAACATGAAACACCGGATTAATCTTCCAGGAGGTAGGAAGCTCCAACTTAACAGCAGATTGGTTAATAACCTGAAGCACCTTAAAGGGCCCTACAAACTTGGGACCCAATTTCTTAGACGGAATCCTCAAGCGCAGATTCTTAGAGGACAACCAAACCATGTCACCAATAGCAAACAAAACCTCTTGTCGTTTTCTATCAAAATACACTTTGGATCTTTTGTTAGCCTCCTGAAGATTACCACGCACATCAGTCCAAACTCTCTCCAAAACACCAGAAAAATTCTCCTCTTCAGGTACAGCCGATCCCAACTTGGAAAATGACCCAAAAGACGGATGTCTCCCAGTACAACAAAAAAAAGGCGAACAACCAGCAGAAGCGGATGTATGGTTGTTAAGAGCAAACTCAGCAAGTGGCAGAAACTCAGACCACCCCTCTTGATTATCAGTCACAAAACAACGCAAGAACTGCTCAACATCCTGGTTTTTCCTTTCTGTCTGGCCATTAGACTCAGGATGATATCCGGATGAAAACGACAAATGAACTCCCAACCTGTCACAAAAGGCGCGCCAAAAACGAGCCACAAACTGAGGTCCCCTATCAGAAACAATGTCAGTAGGAACGCCATGTAGTCTGACAATTTCCTTGACAAAGGCCTTAGCGAGAGTCTTAGCGCAGGGCAGTTTGACGAAAGGAACCAAGTGACACATCTTGCTAAAACGGTCCACGACCACCCAGATGACAGTGAAACCCTCAGAGGGGGGAAGGTCAGTAATAAAGTCCATAGCCAAATGTGTCCAAGGTGCACTAGGGACCTCCAGAGGGCAAAGAAACCCCGCAGCAGGAGTATGAGAAGACTTAGATCTAGCACACACAGTGCATTGACGCACCCACTTAATGACTTCCTTCTGCCATCCAGGCCACCAAAAGCTGCGACCCACAAGTCTCTTGGTCTCAGAGATTCCAGGATGACCTGCCAACCGAGAGTCATGACATTCAACAAACAAATCTCTCCTCAGGGTACCAGGCACAAACAACCTCCCATGCGGCGTGTTAGATGGGGCATTCTCCTGTGCTTTAAGAATCTCATCTTCCAACACGGAGTCCAAAACAGCAATAACAACCCCCTCTTGCAAAATGTTTTCCTCCTCCTCAGTACCCACCATAGGAGAAAAGCTGCGAGACAAAGCATCAGCTTTAACATTTTTAGTACCTGGGATGTAAGTAACGGTAAAATTAAACCGTGAGAAAAACAGTGCCCACCTAGCCTGACGGGCATTCAAGCGTTTGGCAGCATCAAGATAGATCAGATTTTTATGATCGGTGAAGACTTGAACGGGAAATTCCGCTCCCTCCAAAAAATGACGCCAGTGTTCAAATGCGAGTTTAATTGCCAACAATTCCCGATTACCGATATCATAATTTAGTTCAGACTCAGAAAATTTCTTTGAAAAAAAGCACAGGGATGTACTCCATCCGTCTTTTCCTGAGACAACACCGCGCCGACCCCCACAGAAGAAGCATCAACCTCAACCAAAAATGGTTTAGTCACATCAGGCTGCGTAAGGATGGGAGCAGAGCTGAACCTCTCCTTTAGCAACACAAAAGCCTCAATGGCCTCAGTAGTCCACTGAACCGCATCAGCACCTTTCCTGGTGAGATCGGTCAGAGGTTTGGCAATCACAGAAAAATTTTTAATGAATTTTCTATAATAATTGGCGAACCCCAAAAACCTCTGTATTGATTTCACACCAATAGGTCTAGGCCAATCCTGCACAGCTTGCACCTTCACCGGGTCCATCTCAAAACCTTCACTGGAGACAATGTAGCCCAAAAAACTAAGTCTCTGTACAGTGAACTCACATTTTTCTAGTTTGGCAAAAAGTGAATTATCACTCAGTAACTGTAATACTTCACGCACGCTCCTCCAATGAGACTCCAAATCCGGTGAATAAATCAAAATGTCATCCAAATACACAACCACACTTCTGCCGATCAAAGGTCTAAGGATGTCATTAATAAGATTCTGAAAAATGCCGGAGCACTGGAAAGCCCAAAAGGCATGACCAGATTCTCAAAATGACCCAGTGGAGTGTTAAACACAGTCTTCCATTCATCCCCCTCCTTCATGCGCAACAAATTGTATGCCCTTCGAAGATCAATTTTTGAGAACCACTTGGCCCCCACTAACTGATTAAACAAATCAGGAATCAATGGCAGTGGGTAAGGATTGCGTACAGTAATCTTATTAATCTTACGAAAGTCTAGACAAGGCCGTAAACCGCCGTCCTTTTTTTTAACAAAAAAAAATCGAACCGCCACAGGAGATTTGGAAGGCCTAATGTGACCGGCGGCCAAGCTTGTCTGTATGTATTCCTCCAAAGCCTTTCTCTCAGGAATAGTCAAATTAAATAAACGACTTTTAGGAAGAGTCGCTCCAGGGACAAATTCAATTGCACAATCATATTCTCTATGAGGAGGCAATACCTGCGATTCCTTATCAGAAAAAACTTTCCAAAAATCCTGAATAGGTACAGGTAATTCCCCTTTAACTACAGCAGCAATACGCCCGTTACAACACTTGTCATAACAATTGGGACTCCAGGACTTAATTTCATTGGTAGACCAATCCAGTACCGGATTGTGCAATTTTAACCAGGGTAACCCCAATATCACCGGTGAGGGCAAATTATTCAGAACTACCAAATCCAAATTCTCTTGATGAACACCATTAATAGTAAGAGGAATTTCACAGATATGGTGAGTAACATTTTTCAAGGGAGAACCATCCACAGACACCACATTAATAGGGGAAGACAGAAGTTTGGGTTTTAATTTTAGTTTTTCCAAAAATTTCCCATCAATCACATTGAGAGTTGAACCACAATCCACAAATACCCGAAACTCCATTAATTCCTCCTCAACAGCAGTAGTGGCAGAAAGAAAGACACCTTTATTGTTTAAACAAGCTATACGGGCGAAACTGACCTCATTTTTTTTTCTTTCTTTATTCATTCGAAGCGCACAGTTCTTAATAAAATGCTTAGATTTGCCACAATAGAAACACAAACCTTCAGCAAATCTGCGTTCTTTTTCCCGAGAGTGAGGTGCCATTGCTCCAATTTCCATCGGCTCTGCAATGTCAGTACAGTCCCTCTCCAGACTTGGAGCTGACAAGGCAGATTTACTCTCATTAACCCTTGCACGCAGTCTCCTATCCACCCGTATGGCTAATTGCATAGCCTCTTGCAAGTTACCAGGTATAGGATAAGCAATCAGCAAATCTTTAACCCTTTCACTTAACCCTGCAAGAAATAAACTTTTCAAAGCTGAATCGTTCCACCCCACCTGAGTGGACCACCTTCGGAAGTGAGTACAATATTTTTCCACATTACCTGATCCCTGTCTCAAACGTCTCAATTCTGTCTCAGCTGATGAAACACGATCAGGATCGTCATACAATAACCCCAAAGCAGAAAAAAAACTATCCACTGCTCTAAAGCATGGATCACTAGGCTGCAGAGAAAAGGCCCAGTCCTGAGGTTCTTTGCGCAAAAGTGACATTATGAACCCTATACGCTGTGATTCATCACCAGAGGATCTGGGCCTCAAACGAAAATACAACAAGCAAGCATTTTTAAAAGAAAAAAAATCTTGTTGTTCACCAAAAAATAAATCAGGCAAACGTTACTTTGGCTCCACGAAATGTGCTCCAGAACAACTACTCACATGTTGCTGGATTTCAGCCACCTCCAGAGAGAGACCCTGCAGGCGTTGAGCCAAATCCTGAACCGACACCATGATGGAAACAGAAAATCTTTCCTTAGAGATTTTTTTTTTTTTTTTTTTTTTCAGGCTGGACTTACAGTACTGTTATGATCTGCTACAAGCACTAAGGAAAGATGGGAATTCTGTCCCTACAATAGAACTGAGCTGGATCCCTACGATGTAACGAGGAACCTGATCCTGCGACCAGACCCGCTAAAGTCCTCAGCTAGTCTGAACGAAGACCTATAGTTGCGAGGGAGGAATCCCTACAAGATCTAGGGACTGGGAGAAAAGGTGGACACCTCCTAACAGAAATTGTAGCAGGGATAATTAAACAGAAAACAAATTACTACGAGATCCTAAGATCAAGCAAAACTGACTGAGAAAGGCACCTAAGCACCCTGCTAGCTTAAGAGTAGATAATACAATGAAGTCCAGCAAAGCCAGAAGGGCGGAGCCAGACTAAATAGGGAAAAAAGGTCATGTGACCAGCAAACTGAAACAAAATCTAACAAGAGGGTTCTAACAGCGGGGTCCCGATCATTGCCATGGTGAGCAGATGTCATCATGACGACATCCGGCTCACCAGAGCTAGGAAACTTGCTGATCATGCACAGTGAATGATCAGCAAGTCTACCTGTCAGTGCAGCGCTGACAGCTTCTATGGAATGCAGATGCTGCTTCATCTGCATGCTATAGAAGTGATCAGCCTGCAAAAAATGATTGTCCCATTGTGGGACAAAGTAAAAAACTTAGGAAAAAGTAAAAAAAATTTTTTTTAAATAATTGTAAAAATATTTTTAAAAAATCAAAAATAATACTAAAATCAATATATATTCTATCATAAATAAATATTTGAATGAAAAATTATATATATAAACAGTAGAGGTGCACATATTTGGCAACGCCATGTCCGCAACGACCCAACCTATAAAACTGTCCCACCAGTTAAAAAAGGCAAAAAACAATGCTTTATCATCACACCGCCGAACAAATATAAATAAACATGGTACCGCTGAAAACGTCATCCTGTCCCGCAAAAAACGAGCTGCCATACAGCTCCATCAGCAGAAAAATAAAAATGTTATAGCTCTCAGAATAAAGTGATTCAAAAACAATTATTTTTTCTATAAAATAGTTTTTATTATATTAAGGCGCCAAAACATTAAAAAATATATAAATTAGGTATCGCTGTAATCGTACTGACCCGAAGAACAAAACTGCCTTATCAATTTTACCACACGCGGAATGGTAAACCCCCCCCCAAAAGAAATTCATGAACTGCAGGTTTTTGCTCATTTTGTCTTGCAAAAATCAGAATAGAAAGCGATCAAAAGATGTCATGTGCCCGAAAATGGTACCAATAAAAACGTCAACTCGTCCCTCAAAAAACAAGACCTCATGTGACTCTATGGGCCAAAATATGGAAAAAATGGGGTCGCTTGTGGGGGGTTTCTTCTGTTTAGGCACATCAGGGGCTCTGCAAATGCGCCATGGCGTCCGATCTCAATTCCAGGCAATTTTGCGTTGAAAAAGTCAAACGGCGCTCCTTCTCTTCCGAGCTCTGCCATGCACCCAAACAGTGGTTTACCCCCACATATTGGGAATCAGCATACTCAGGACAAATTGCAAAAAAAAGTTAAATGTTCATTTATTTTTTAAACATTCCAAACATATTCCTGTGAAGCACCTGAAGTGTTAATAAACTTCTTGAATGTGGGTTTTGAGCACCTTCAGGGGTACAGTTTTTAGAATGGTGTCACTTTTGGGTATTTTCTATCATATAGACCCCTCAAAGTGACTTCAAATGTGATGTGGTCCCTAAAAAAAAATGATGTTGTAAAAGTGAGAAATCGCTATTTATCTTTTAACCCTTTTAACTTCCTAACAAAAAAAATTGAGTTCCAAAATTGTGCTGATGTAAAGTAGACATGTGGGAAATATTACTTATTAAGTATTTTGTGTGACATATTTTTCTGATTTGAGGGCATGAAAATTCGAAATTTGCAAAATTTGCAAATTTTGGCAAATTTTCATTTTTTTCAAAAATAAACGCAAGTCATATCAAATAAATTTTACCACTATCATGAAGTACAATATGTCACAAGAAAACATTGTCAGAATAACCAGGATCCATGGAAGCGTTCCAGAGTTATTACCTCATAAAGGGACTGTGGTCAGAATTGTAAAAATTGACCCATCATTAACATGCAAACCACCCTTGGGGGTAAGGGAGTTAATAGCCTGGGAAGGGGCCATGTATATTGGCACCCCTCTAGGCTAAAAACATCAGCTCTCAGCCGCCCCAGAAATGGCGCATCTTATAGATGCGCCAATTTTGGCACTTAGCCTCGCTCTCACTTGCCCTGTAGCGGTGGCAAGTGGGGTTCATATTTGTGGGGTTGATGTCACCTTTGTATTGTCAGGTGACATCAAGCCCACAGGTTAGTAATGGAGAGGCGTCTATAAGACACCCGTCCATTACTAATCTTATAGTTATATGGTAAACAAACACACAGCCAGAATAAAGTCCTTTATTTGAAATAATCACGCAGACTCCGTTATTGAATCTAAATTAACCATACTTACTGAACGCCTAATCCTCGATGCCTTCATCTCCTGCAAACAATCAAAAAATAATAAACCAACATATAATACTATCTTATCCGATGTAGTCCATTTAATACCGAATGTCTCACGGCGATCTGACGTGTAGAACAGTCACATCGGAGATGTGACGCTCTACCTGGCCTCTGGTGATACACTGACAGGAGGTAATCGCTCCCGCAGTGTATCACTGCACTGCCGTGAGAGTTCACTGGAGTTCATCAGCTATGGTGCTCTCACTTACGGCACTACCGCTGTGTGAGAACTTTCTCACGTAGCGGTGCCATAAGTGAGAGCACCGGAGCTGATCAGCTGATGTACTCTGGTGAACTCTCATGGCGCCTCAGTGATACACTGAGGGAGCGATTACCTCCTGTCAGTGTATCGCCAGCGGCCTGGTGACATCGATGTGGGACACTCGGTATTAAATGGACTAGGGCGGACAGGAAGTATATGTTAATTTATTATTTTTAAATGCTTGCAGGAGACTCGGGCGTCGGGGATTAGGTGTTCAGTGAGTATGTACAGTATTGTTGTGAATGGGTTTGAGATGAGTTCTGAGCAGAGGCTTCCTCTGGTGGTTACAAGCGGTGCTGGTCTGTCCAGTGAAGATTGTGAGGATTGGGAATCAGGTGTTACTGACTGGTCTTATATAAGGGAGTCACCTTCCCATCAGGGTTGCCGGTGATCAATTGTTCTGGTCTCAATCCTTGAATCCTGTTTCCCTTGTAGCCTGCTGTGTCGTGTCTGCATCTCCTGCTATCAGATAAGACATTTTCTTCTTTTTGTTTTTGTGCTAGATTTTTGCATTTTGTCCTGCACTTCTGTGGGGGCCTTCAGGGTCCCCTCCGGGGGCTTTTGCCCTCTCAGTTTAGTTCAGCCACTGATGTTTGTACTTTTGCTTTTTACCGTTTTTTCAGTGGCTGCTGTTTTGATTTTGTTACACCAGAGAACTAATTTAGGTGGTAGAGGTCATGTGATTTCAGGTGTTTTTGAAATTAGTAGAGTTGGTGCTTTTCAGGGTTTTCTGGGATTACAGTAAGTACCCTTCCTATCCTTTTCTATTTAGTTAGTTTGGGCCCCAGCGTTTGCTCATACTATTTTCTTTCTGTGTCAGTATTTCTTCTTGTCTAACCGCCATTACATGTTTGGGGGCTTTCTATTATCTTTGGGGTTCTGCTCCGGGGCAGATAGCTTTCCTATTTCTATCTTTAGGTGTAATTAGTTTCTCAGGCTGTGACGAGGCGTCTAGGACCAACGTAGGAACGCTCCACGGCTGCCTCTAGTTGTGGTGGTTAGTCAGGGTACTGCAATCTCATAGATTCCAACTGCTCTGGTGTATTGCCTTTTTACCTGCACTCCTCAGCTACCAAATCATAACAGTATCACCGGCCAAAGCTTTAATATTGTATGGTACTCACAGAAGGGAAAAATATTGTGAAAGAAAAAAAAAAAAAGGTTGTCAGAGTTGTCAGAGATATTTTTCTGTTTGTTGCATTTTTTTTTTTTTCCCTCTGTATCTCTGGGTGCTGGGGAGGATCTTTTCTCTCAATGGAGTTTGCACAGTTGTCTGGCCGTGTGGATCAGCTTGCCACTGAGGTTCGGAGTATTGCTGCATATCTTGCTGGGTTCCCTGTTGTGGAACCTAGGATCCCCATGCCAGATTTGTTTTTAGGGGATCGAGCTAAGTTTCAGAATTTCAAAAATAATTGTAAATTGTTTTTTGCCTTAAAATCTAAGTCCTCAGGGAACGCAGCGCAGCAGGTTCAAATTGTCATCTCTCTCCTGCGCGGCGATCCTCAGGATTGGGCTTTTTCCCTGACACCTGGGGATCCTGTTTTGAGTGATGTTGATGCATTTTTTCAGGCTTTGGGGTTATTGTACGATGAGCCTAATGTCACTGATCAAGCTGAAAAAGCCTTGTTGGCATTAAATCAGGGGCTTGATGACGCTGAGTTATACTGTCAGAGATTCCGTAGGTGGGCAGTCCTGACCAAGTGGAATGACGACGCTTTGGCGGCCCTTTTCCGGAAGGGTCTGTCAGATAATGTAAAGGATGTTATGGTGGGATTCCCTGTCCCCTCTGGTCTCAATGATTCTATGTCATTAGCGATTCAAATTGACAGACGTTTGCGTGAGCGGAGAAGTATGCGTGGAATTGTGTTGCCTTGTGAACCAGCTTCTGAACCCATGCAGTGTGATAGAGTGGTGTCTGGAGCACAGCGTCATGAGTTTCGAAAGCGCAATGGGTTATGTTTCTACTGTGGTGATGCCTCTCATGCTATTTCAGTCTGCCCTAAGCGGGGAAGACGTTTTGCACGCTCAATTGTCTTGGGTAATGTTCAGACTAAGTTTTTATTAACTGTCACTCTGATATGCTCTCTGTCCTCATTTTCTGCTCAGGCTTTCGTTGATTCTGGAGCAGCTATTAACCTGATGGATTATGATTTTGCTAAACATTGTGGGTTTCCCTTGATACCCCTACAGAAGTCTATTCCCCTACTGGGGATCGATTCTACCCCTTTGGCTGAGAATAAACCTCAGTTCTCTACTCAGGTGATAATGAGGGTTGAACCTGATCACCAGGAGTGCTGCAAATTTTTGGTTCTGTATAATCTGCATGATATTATCGTACTGGGTTTCCCTTGGTTACAGTCTCATAATCCTGTTTTGGATTGGAAATCTGTGTCTGTAACCAGTTGGGGCTGCCAATGTGTTAATACCAACACTCCTGTTTTTTCTGCCTCTCCCCAGGCTCAGGATGTTCCTGACTTTTTGATTGATTTTTCTGATGTGTTTAGCGAAAGTAAATCTGCATCCTTGCCTCCCCATAGGAGCTATGACTGCGCTATTGAATTAGTGCCGGGTAGTAAATTCCCTAAAGGTCGCCTTTTTAACTTGTCTGTACCTGAACATGACGCTATGCGGTCTTATATCAAGGAATCATTGGAGAAGGGTCATATCAGACCATCCTCTTCACCCTTAGGTGCCGGTTTTTTCTTTGTGGCCAAAAAGGATGGTTCATTAAGGCCGTGTATTGATTATCGTCTTTTGAACAATATTACTGTGAAATATCAATATCCGTTACCCTTGATTTCTGACCTGTTTTCCAGGGTGAAAAACGCTACTTGGTTTACCAAGCTTGACCTCAGGGGGGCGTATAACCTTATTCGCATTAAGCACGGGGATGAATGGAAGACGGCATTCAATACCCCTGAAGGGCATTTTGAGTACCTAGTGATGCCCTTTGGGCTCACTAATGCTCCTTCCGTCTTCCAGTCCTTCATGAATGACATTTTCAGGGATTTTGTGGACAAATTTCTGATTGTTTATTTGGATGATATCTTGATTTTTTCTAATGACTGGGACTCTCATGTGAAACATGTTCGAACTGTATTCCAGATTTTGAGAGAGAATGCTCTGTATGTGAAGGGATCAAAGTGTCTTTTTGGCGTACAGAGGATCTCATTTCTGGGATTCATTTTGTCCCCATCTGTTATTGAAATGGACCCGGTCAAGGTTCAGGCCATCTGTGATTGGGTCCAACCTACTTCATTAAAGGCTCTTCAAAGATTTTTGGGTTTTGCCAATTTTTATCGTAAATTTATTGGTAATTTCTCGGTTATTGTTAAACCATTAACTGATTTGACCAAAAAGGGTTCTGATGTGGTGAATTGGCCTCCTGAGGCAGTCTCTGCATTTCAGGAACTTAAGCAAAGATTCACTTCTGCTCCTGTTCTACGGCAGCCTGATGTTTCTCTGCCATTTCAGGTGGAGGTTGATGCCTCTGAAATTGGGGCAGGTGCCGTTTTGTCCCAAAAAGATCCAGAGACCTCTAAAAGTAACCCTTGTGCCTTTTTCTCTCGAAAATTTTCTCCTACTGAACGTAATTATGACGTGGGTAATCGGGAGTTATTGGCCATGAAGTGGGCTTTTGAAGAGTGGAGACATTGGCTGGAGGGAGCCAAACATCAGGTGGTGGTCCTTACGGACCATAAGAATCTGGTTTATCTGGAATCTGCCAAGCGACTCAATCCTAGACAGGCCAGGTGGGCCTTGTTTTTCACACGTTTTAATTTTGTGGTTTCCTTTCTTCCTGGCACTAAGAATGTTAAGGCGGATGCCCTCTCGAGGAGTTTCCTTGCGGACTCTCCTGAGTTATCTGATCCTTCTGTTATTTTAAAAGAGGGTGTAGTTCTTTCCGCCATCTCACCCAATTTGAGACTTGCTCTGGAGGGGTGTCAGGAGGATAGGCCCGAGTGCTGCCCTGTTGGAAAATTGTTTGTCCCGGACCAGTGGAAAAAGAGTGTGATGTCTGAGATTCATTGTTCCGCATTGGCTGGGCATCCCGGAATTTTTGGTACCAGAGACTTGGTTAGTCGGTCCTTTTGGTGGCCTACCTTGTCTCGTGATGTCAGGGAATTTGTGCAGTCCTGCGGGACTTGCTCTCGCTCCAAGCCTTGCTCTCGCTCTAGTGGTTTGTTGATGCCATTGCCTGTGCCCAAGAGACCATGGACCCATATCTCTATGGATTTCATTTCCGACCTTCCTGTTTCTCAGAGAATGACCACCATCTGGGTAATTTGTGATAGGTTTTCCAAAATGATACATCTTGTGCCATTACCTAAGTTGCCTTCCTCCTCTGAATTGGTGCCGTTGTTCCTTCAGCACGTGGTTCGTTTACACGGCATTCCTGAGAACATTGTGTCTGACAGAGGAGTCCAGTTTGTTTCCAGATTTTGGAGGACTTTTTGTTCTAAACTGGGTGTTCAATTGTCTTTCTCCTCGGCATTTCATCCTCAGACCAATGGTCAAACTGAGAGAACAAACCAGACATTGGAGACTTATCTAAGATGCTTTTTGTCTGCTGATCAGGATGACTGGGTCTCTTTTTTGCCTTTGGCTGAGTTTGCTCTTAATAATAGGGCTAGCTCTGCCACTTTGATGTCTCCGTTTTTCTGTAATTCTGGGTTTCACCCTCGATTTTCTTCAGGACAGACGGAGGCTTCTGTAGGTCCAGGTGTTGACTCTGTTGTGGAGCGTATGCAACAGATTTGGGACCAGGTAGTGGAGAGGTTGTCCCTCTCTCAGGAGAAGGCCCAGCGGTTTGCTAACCGGCATAGGACTGATGGTCCTCGGTTTAAAGTAGGGGACTTGGTCTGGTTGTCCTCAAAAAATATTCCTATAAGAGTAGCATCTCCTAAATTTAAGCCTAGGTTCATTGGACCTTATAAGATCATGGAGATTATTAATCCTGTTTCTTTTCGTTTGCTTCTTCCAGGGACATTTAAGATTCATAACGTGTTCCACAAGTCCTTGTTGAAGAGGTTTGTTGAGCCAGTGGTTCCTGCTGCTGTGCCTCCTGACCCTGTTTTGGTTGAGGGCAATCTGGAGTATGTGGTTGAGAAAATATTAGATTCTCGTTTTTCTAGACGGAAACTCCAGTATTTGGTTAAATGGAGAGGTTATGGTCAGGAAGACAATTCTTGGGTGTTTGCTTCGGACATCCATGCTAGGAGACTTATCCGTGCGTATCATGGAACTCATCCTGACCGACCTGGTTGCTCAAATGAGGGTTCGGTGACCCCTCCTCAAGGGGGGGGTACTGTTGTGAATGGGTTTGAGATGAGTTCTGAGCAGAGGCTTCCTCTGGTGGTTACAAGCGGTGCTGGTCTGTCCAGTGAAGATTGTGAGGATTGGGAATCAGGTGTTACTGACTGGTCTTATATAAGGGAGTCACCTTCCCATCAGGGTTGCCGGTGATCAATTGTTCTGGTCTAAATCCTTGAATCCTGTTTCCCTTGTAGCCTGCTGTGTCGTGTCTGCATCTCCTGCTATCAGATAAGACATTTTCTTCTTTTTGTTTTTGTGCTAGATTTTTGCATTTTGTCCTGCACTTCTGTGGGGGCCTTCAGGGTCCCCTCCGGGGGCTTTTGCCCTCTCAGTTTAGTTCAGCCACTGATGTTTGTACTTTTGCTTTTTACAGTTTTTTCAGTGGCTGCTGTTTGATTTTGTTACACCAGAGAACTAATTTAGGTGGTAGAGGTCGTGTGATCTCAGGTGTTTTTGAAATTAGTAGAGTTGGTGCTTTTCAGGGTTTTCTGGGATTGCAGTAAGTACCCTTCCTATCCTTTTCTATTTAGTTAGTTTGGGCCCCAGCGTTTGCTCATACTATTTTCTTTCTGTGTCAGTATTTCTTCTTGTCTAACCGCCATTACATATTTGGGGGCTTTCTATTATCTTTGGGGTTCTGCTCCGGGGCAGATAGCTTTCCTATTTCTATCTTTAGGTGTAATTAGTTTCTCAGGCTGTGACGAGGCGTCTAGGACCAACGTAGGAACGCTCCACGGCTGCCTCTAGTTGTGGTGGTTAGTCAGGGTACTGCAATCTCATAGATTCCAACTGCTCTGGTGTATTGCCTTTTTACCTGCACTCCTCAGCTACCAAATCATAACACAGTATATTGTATGTGATTATGTCAATGTTTTGATTTTTTTTTACAATCGAACTCAGGCTCCAGATGATGAGTCTATTCTTCCATCATCTGCTCATGTTGTCTCTGTTATATGTGACAGCAGGCAGAGATAGCCGGATGGGAGCAGTAGATAACACCTAAGTACAATCATTATGGGCTGTTCGTCACATGGGTACACACACACAGACACCCGCAGACAGACGCAGGCACACACAGACAGATGCAGACAACCGCAGACAGACACAGACAGAAGCAGATACAGACAGACATACACAGACACACACACACACACACACACACACACAGAAACAGGCAGACACTCGCAGACAGACATTGACAGACACGCACATATTCTCCGCTCACTCATATTCTCCGCCCACACACTCTTCCTCCTTCTGACATCATTTCCTTTGACAATTCTGCAGCGTTTTTGGCAGCAAAACTTCAGCAAATCCGCAAACCTTTTTACACCTGTGTTTTTGCTGCAGATTTGACTGACTCAATGGAAGTCAATGGGTGAAAAACGCTGCAGATCTGTAAAAAGAATTTACATGCTGCGTAAAATAAAACGCTGCAAATAAGGACGGAAATTTCCGGATCATGTGCACAACACTTCAGGATTGTCATTGATTAAGCTTGCTTTAGAAATCCATTGCGTTTTTGGAGCATTTCCGAGCGGAAAAAAATGCTGTGAAAATGCAACAAATCTGTGTAGCCTTAGGGTCCTCAGTGAACATCATGATATGGAGTTGGCTGGACATCCTGGGAATAACGCCCCCTCAGATCTACTTACTCTGCGTTTTTGGTGGCAGGGTGCTCATAAAGATGTTTGGGAGTATGTGGCCGCCTACAACATCTGTGCGCGTTCTAAGACCTCACATACTCGTTGGTCAGGGGCTCTCTAACCACTGGAGCAGACAGTAGACTCACTTATTGGTCAATTTTATTACAGACCTACCCGTGCCTACAAGGAACACTGTAATCTCGGTGGTGGTGTACAGATTAAATAAAATGTCTCATTTTATAGCTTTACCAGCTTTGCCTAACGCCAAATCTCTGGCGCAAATTTTCGTCAGGGAAATTATTAGACTGCACGGGATTCCTGCCGATATTGTTTCTGATCGAGGGGTGCAGTTTATGTCCAAATATTGGAGAGCATTTTGCACTCGTCTGGGGATCCATTTGTCTTTTTCTTCTGCTTTTCACCCACTGTCTAACGGGCAGACTGAACGGGGTAATCAGAATTTAGAGACATTTCTCAGATGTTTCATGTCTGAGAATCAGGAGGACTGGGTTACCTACTTACCGTTGACTGAATTTGCGGTAAATAATCGTCAGGAATCAGCTAGTAAGTCCCCGTTTTTCGGGGCATATGGGTTCCATCCGCAGTTTAGTTCTTTCAATGGTAATCACCCTTCAGGATTATCGGAGGAAGGAAAGTTTTCATCTTCCATCTCTACCATATGGCAGGGGGTGACTAATAATTTGAGAAAGATGAGTTCTAAATATAAGAGTGTGGCTGATCGGAGACATGTGGTGGGTCTGGACCTGTGTGTTGTTGACTTGGTATGGCTGTCCTCGAGGAAGATTAAGCTGAAGGTTCCATCTTGGAAACTGGATCCCAGGTTTATCGGTCCTTATAGGATCTTAGCCATTGTCAATCCTGTAGCATACCACCTTGCTTTAGCACCTAACTTTAGAATCCATAATGTTTTTTCACCGTTCGCCTCTCAAAAAGTATGTGGCATCTGCAGTACCTTCGCCTCTACTACCTTCTGCTGTCATTATCGATGGTAATTTGGAGTTCCAGATAGCAAAGGTCTTAGACTCTCATCTTGTTCGTCGCTCATGTCAATACATGATACATTGGAAGGGGTACGGTCCTGAGGAGAGGATGTGGGTACCGGCCTCTGACGTCCATGCGGCCAGACTTGTTTAGGCTTTTCATGTTGAAACCAGGATAAACCTGGTTCTGAACTTCTGGAGGTCCCTTGTACTAGAGGGGGTACTGTCACGGGGTTATCGCAACGGAGCAGAGCCAGAAGACCACAGTGTCTGGTTGCTCCCACTACACTGAGCACTTCTCCAGTGTATTAAATGTGTTTATTTCTTCCAGCAGAACAGGGGTTAATCGGCCATATTGGAAAACTCCTACATTCAGCTGTGCTTGGCTAGCCACTTCTTTTCCCTATAAAATCTGGGCTCGATTACCAAGTTATCATCAGAGTTAGCAATTGCTGCATGATCTTGGATTGTGAGAAGTTGGTGTTGTGAAGGAGAGCTGGAGGAATTTATTAGCGACTGTTGTCTCGTTAGTACCCTGGGAAATTCCTTATCCTTCCTTGTTTTACTTTCTTCCCCCTCCCTACACACCTTGTTGAATACCTATGTTATATGTGAGTGTATATTTTGTGTATGTGGAGTTTTCAGTTTACCCTTGTCTTTGTTACTCTGTTTGTCGGGTTGGTGTACTGCAGTACATAGTAGCGCCTCTCTTCCCCGGCTGTAGGAAGGGGACAGACATAGGGCTGTACTAGGAGATAAGGCAAGGGCGGAGGCCCCGGCATCTTCGCTGTTATGTTTTGGTAGCTGAGGAGTGCAGGTAAAAAAGGCAATACACCAGAGCAGTTGGAATCTATGAGATTGCAGTACCCTGACTAACCACCACAACTAGAGGCAGCCGTGGAGCGTTCCTACGTTGGTCCTAGACGCCTCGTCACAGCCTGAGAAACTAACTATACCTAAAGATAGAAAGAGGAAAGCTATCTGCCCCGGAGCAGATCCCCAAAGAACATAGAAAGCCCCCAAACATGTAATGGCGGTTAGACAAGAAGAAATACTGACACAGACAGAAAATAGTATGAGCAAACGTTGGGGCCCAAACTATCTAAATAGAAAAGGATAGGAAGGGCACTTACTGCAATCCCAAAAAACCCTGAAAAGCACCAACTCTACTAATTTCAAAAACACCTGAGATCACACGACCTCTACCACCTAAATTAGTTCTCTGGTGTAACAAAATCAAAACAGCAGCCACTGAAAAAACTGGAAAAAGCAAATGTACAAAACATCAGTGGCTGAACTAAACTGAGAGGGCAAAAGCCCCCGGAGGGGACCCTGAAGGCCCCCACAGAAGTGCAGGACAAAATGCAAAAATCAAGCACAAAAACAAAAAGAAGAAAATGTCTTATCTGTTAGCAGGAGATGCAGACACGACACAGCAGGCTACAAAGGAAACAGGAAACAAGGATTGAGACTAGAACAATTGATCACCGGCAACCCTGATGGGAAGGCGACTCCCTTATATAAGACCAGTCAGTAACACCTGATTCCCAATCCTCACAATCTTCACTGGACAGTCCAGTACCGCTTGTAACCACCAGAGGGAGCCTCTGCTCAGAACTCATCTCAAGTCCATTCACAACACTTCGCCATCTGAAATATCTCGGGGAACAGGGCGAGCTAGAGCATCCCCTAGTGTCAGGGCAGGAAAGGTGCCCCATGGTCCCAGGTCACTCGTCAGTTGAATCGTGACACTGACGTCTGAAAGAGGCCTTAGATTGGAAAAAGTGTAGAAAATCTGCTGCTTATTACAGAAGCATTGCTTTGAGTGAGATTACACAAAACCTCATCCACACATGGCAGAGAAAATCCATAGCAGTGCCAGTAACAATCTGGTTCTTCATACTTCAGATTCGCTGAGTGTCAGGTTTTTTTCTTTGAATATCAATGTGTGTGGCCCAGCTGCGCAAGGCACACATGTCTCCTGGAAAATGCACAAGAAGGTAACTGTAAAGCCTGATATTCATTCACACACACTTCTCAGCATTGCCACTAGAGGCATATTAGACTATTTAAGTAGTGTGACGTAGCAATAGTGAGTCATTCTAGTCAGTCGTTCAGTCAAGCCCGGGTGGCTCAGGAGTGAGTCATCCCAGCTAGAGACCAGTCTAGTCTTGGAGGAAGAGGAGTACAGACTAGTTCCTGGCAGAGCCAAAGAAGTTCATGTTTAAAGTGGAGGCTAGTACGGGTGAAGAGAATCATCCTAGCCTAGTCAGAGCTACACCTTAACCTGCTACTCAGAACAAGCTGCCTGTGTTCCTAAGAAAGTGGAAGGTGACTCTCAGAGCTACAGCGTAAATACAGTCTGACGAAGCGTCCTGTGAGCTGCTCTGGACAGAGATCTGTGAAGGAAAGAAGGAAGGGGATTACAGCAGTTATACCAACGAGTCAACTGAGAACAGGTCAGTGAGCACTGAAGGAAAGCTGACCTTTATACCATTGCTACACGTGCTTATGTTAAGGGCGAGAGCAGGGCGAAGGGCGAGTGGAGAAGTAAGAGTGACTAAGGGGACAAATCACCCTCACTCAGTTAAACCGGACACCGGGGTCCAAAGCATTGCTAGTACTTCACGTCTAGTAATAAGAAAACCGGAGGCCTTGCTGGACTTCAAGTCGCAGAAGGTAGCCCTAAGCGCTGATACGTAACCGGAGTCAGGGAGAACAGGGACTTTGAGCAGGACCCTGCAAAAGTAAGGACTTAGTTCTCTCATCATCTGATAATCAGAGACATAGAAGGCTCCACCACAATGTTAGCCGGGCATAGTTGCTATTGAAAGAGTTGCACTTGACTTTATGCAAGTTTGTACTCACATACACATTAAGAAGAAAGGAGGCCTCTGACCTGCTCAACAATTCCCTGAATGTGCATTCTCCAACCTGACCAGCTTCCCGGGACATACCTGCAACAACATCTACAAGTAAAGGTATGGAAAGAGACGACATTGTGTGTGACTGACTTCTTATCTGCACCCTGCATCACCATAGACTTTGAGGGACCAGTCCCACCTGTGGGGGACTTAACATCTAGCTGCCATAACATCCCCTCAGAGATCAACCCTGCAGCGCTGGTCAATCAGATCAGAAACCACAGGTGGCGTCACGAACTATTATTCTAAAATCCCCTGTAAATACCCCCTATTGCATGACCGCCAGGGCCACGGACCGAGCTCTGCTGCCAGTGACATTCCCCATAGACTTCCATGGGCTCGGTTCCGAGTACCCCATAGCCCTGGTACCACCAATGTGGTGCGCGTCAAATGCAATGCAAAAGGGCTAAGTGTGCTGTAGCTGGTGCATTTCTTTAACAAAATCTGCAGTGGTTTTTACACATACCATTGCGCATCACTTATCTGTTGAGATGTTGCTGTGCTTGTTCCCTAGTCACTTTATTCTGATCTGTCACTATCCAATATGTAAGTACAAAATAAAAAATAGTCAGTGAGCTGCAATTGTGAGCCCAACTGTGCAGAGATTGCAGTGGGTATTTTATGTTGATAAAAAAAATGTTTCCTTTTCTTTATTCCTAAAAGCTTTCCGTGACTGGCAAATAATACTGTAAGGAATAACTCACAGGCTGACAGTCCTACCACCCCAGTTGCTTTATTTAAAAACACAGAGGTTGTTATGGCTGAGTGCGGTGTACGCACCATACAGCTGTTATATGAGGAAGTCCTAAGCCAGTCCATGTGACCACTATATACTGCTCACTCATACAAGTCCAGGGGATATTTACCAAAGATATGAACTGGACACTTTCCAAATAAACACCAGCCGCCAGGTGTTTCCTGCCCTCCTCCTTCACCAGGTATTGTTCATGATCACAAGTCAAGAGAAATTACCGCTTAGAGTCAGAAATGGGCAGCCGGAGTATATATGCAGAAGATACAAGGCGTAGATACAGTTGTGCTCAGAAGTTTACATACCCCGGCAGAATTTTTGCTTTCTTGGCCTCTTTTCAGAGAATATGAATGATAACACCAAAACTTTTCCTCCACTCATGGTTAGTGGTTGGGTGAAGCCATTTATTGTCAAACTACTGTGTTTTCTCTTTTTAAATCATAATGACAACCCAAAACATCCAAATGACCCTGATCAAAAGTTTATATACCCTGGTGAGTTTGGCCTGCTAACATGCACAGAAGTTGACACAAATGGGTTTGAATGGCTACTAAAGGTAACTTCCTCACCTGTGACCTGTTTGCTTGTAATCAGTGTGTGTGCATAAAAGCTGAGTGAGTTTCTGGGATTCAGACAGTTTCTGACGTTTCTGGATTGTGAGTCATGGGCAAAGTAAAAGAATTGTCAACTGATCTATGGGAAAAGGTAGTTGAATTGAAGTGGAATTGATAACGCCAGTCAGCAGCGTTCAAACTGTGACTAACAAATGAAAAATCAGGGACTCTGTAAAAACAAAACCACGGTCAGGTTCACCAACAAAAATTTCGTCCACAACTTCCAGGAAAATTGTTTGGGATGCAAGGAAAAACCCACAAATAATATCAGCTGGAATACTAGACTCTCTGAGAACAAGGCCTATGATGAAAGGTACAGGAAAGATGTATATCTTTGTACCGTGTTAGCCAGTAAATAGAAAAATATTCAGAATTGAGAGTCCTCAGTGGTTGATACATTTTAATGGCTAACTGAAAAGATGGTAAGAAATTGCAAGCTTTCGAGACCACTCAGGTTGTGCATAAATATGTGATTCTTCAGATGTATTAGGCAATGCCTGATGAAGAGACCTGAATAGTCTTGAAAGCTTGCAAAGGAACACCATTCCTACTGTAAAGCACGGAGGTGGATCGCTGATGTTTTGGGGATGTGTGAGCTACAAAGGCACAGGAAACTTGGTCAAAGTGGAAGGAAAGATGAATGCAGCACGTTATCAGCAAATACTGGAGGCAAATTTGCAATCATCAGCCCAGAATCTGTGCATGGGACGTACTTGGAAGTTCCAACATGACAACGATCCAAAACACAAGGCAAAGTCGACCTGTCATTGGCTACAGCAGAACAAAGTGAAGATTCTGGAGTGGCCATCTGAGTCTCCTGACCTCCATAGCATTGAGCCACTCTGGGGAGATCTCAAGCGCACAGTTCATGCTAGACAGCCCAGGAATTTACAGGAACGAGCACAAGCGCCCGGCCATCAATAAGATGGCACAGATGCAGGAGCACGAACTGGCCACTCATCAGCGCGTCAGTGTCACTGGGTAATGAGCACATGCGCACATTGGTCCGGAATCCATGAATAAAAAATGTGAAGTGGACTCTATTGAAATGCGCTGATTACCTGGTGACATGGACGCACTGACGATAGGCCAGTTCATACTCTTGCATCTGTGCCATCTTGTTGACGGCCGGGCCCCCGTCCTCGATGGGCCGCAAGTCAGCTTGTCCCCATGGTGATCGCTGGGAAGCTGCCATGCACAGGTCCTATTCCTCCGGGAGTCTGAATCCATGACGGTCATGTGATTACCCACATGACTGATATACCACCTGAATAGAGTGATATTATTGGTAGAGAGACATTGTCTGTGATTGCATGAACACTATGCCATTTATACACACCTTCCGAACTTGATCAAGTGATTGGTTTACTGTCCTTTAAATAAGGCATCTGCCCCCTCCCCAAAACACGCCTCCTGACGAAGTACTGAGCCGAAATGTGCGTTAGGGTGATGGGAATGCTTTTATAAGCTAAATCCTATGTAAGTAATGCTCTCATGCTGTAAGCTATCAGGCTAAACGGTGGTGGATGTTTTACCCCATGTACAATTGCCCTTGTTGATTTACATGATATGATAAGCACTTTGCTATGCTCTATTTGCACTATTTAGAGTCCCCCAATATTTAATGTCCAGTAGTTTGCTTGTTTGTTTCTATCTATCCTGTTTTTAGATATGTTACATTAATTAAAAATAATTTTTTAATGGGTATGTACAGTATTTTTCGGATTATAAGACGCACCCAAATTTTGAGGAGAAAAATAGGAAAAAAACGTTTTTAATAAAATGGTGGTGCTTATAATCCATGCATCTTATTGCTTACCGGGGGTGGTGGCTGCTGTTAAGCGGGGTCCCATGGTCGCTGCTGGAGGAGGCAGGAGTGGAGCGTTGCTGCAGGCCGCAGGCTGCGATGAGGGGGTGTTCAGATGTGCGGCGCGCCGCTGCAGGTGTCCTGTGGGTGGTGTCCGGTGCTGCTGCGGGGACTCTGCCGACATTTTGTGAAAGGCCAGAGTCCCCGCAGCTCCATGATTTTCTATGCTGTGGACTCCGGGAAACTGGCTGTCAGAGGCGGCGCATGCGCAGATGGAGATCTAGGCACCAAGATCTCGGGAGATGAGATCTCAGCGCTGAGATCTCATTTCCCTGAGAATGATGAGAATGAGAATGATGTGAGCTGTCTTTAGCACCCGGCTCCGGGGAACAGCGCTAACAGTACTGCTGATTCCCAGGCGCCGGTACGTGTCACACTGATGACACACAGACGTCATCCTCGTCATCATCAGCCCATGCTTCTGTTAAAAAACTGACATGTTAGCGTGGAAACACACTGACATGTGCATAGACCCATTAACTTGAATGGGTCTACGTGTGTAAGTGTCTCTGGTACGTGTGAAAACGGTCACCACACATACCTGACACACTAGTGACATCAACCCCACAGATATGAACCCCACTTGCCACCGCCACAGGACAAGTGGGAAGAGCCAGGCAAAGATGTGCCTTATTTGGGTGGCTGGGGGCCAATATCATTGACCCTTTACCAGACGGAGAATACCAACCCCCAGCTGTCTGATTTAGCAAAGCTGGTTGTCAAAAATGAAAGGGGAATACATGTTATTATTTAAAATTATTTAAATATTTTTTTTTAAAGAAACAGCGTGGGGACCCCTCTATTCTTGATACCAGCCTTGCTGAAGCTGACAGCTGAGGGTTGCAGCCCTCAGCTGTCAGCTTTGCCTGACTGGTTATCAAAAAAAACAGGGAAACCCACGCCATTTTTTTAATTTATTTATTTATTTATTTATACCACAGGTAGCAGCTGATGAATACTCCCATCAGCCGCCACCTGTTCTCATTGTTATTAGTGGCATTAGGTGTAGGCTAATGCGAGAAGTCCCATCAGCCACCACCTGCTCTCGCTGTTATCAGTTGAATATAATGCTCAATATACTCCCCTGTTTGCATTGATTGCTGTACCAGAAATATCAGGATGTGTGAAAGAGGCCTTACACATACACAGAGACACATTCTGCCTGTAACAATGCATGTTAAAACACTCTTTTTCACTTATACACACACTTTGTTAAACACATTGTTACGGCATGTCACACAAGCATGCAATGTGTGTGGGTATGTGTAACATGTAGTTTATGTGTATAACAAGTATTGTATGTTTATGTAACATACAGTATGGATGTGTGTAATTGCAGTGTGTATACACTCCACATACCCCCATACTGTATTTTATGACACACACTGCATGCTACACATGTTTTATGTTACACATACATACACATACTGTATACTAAACACACCAACAAACTGCATGTTACTCAAACACACACTGCATGCTGTGCAGAAGCATGCTACACACTGTATATGTTACACACCCTACATGTCACACACACAGTATGTTATATGTACTTCATGCTACACACTGCATGTTACATACACACTATTACACACTGCATGTTACACACTAATACTGTAGGCTACATACATATGCACTCCCTGTTACACATACAGTATGTTACACAAACAAGCCCACACATTGCATGCTACACACACACTATATGTTACATAACCACACACACTTTATGTCACACATACCCACACACTGTATGAAACACACATTCTGCATATTACACACCCATTCCCACACTAAAACACACACTGCATGTTACACACATACTACATGCCAGTTGTGGCACAAGTGCCAAAGGTTGCCTCAGATAAAGTATGACTTCCTCTATTAGAAGATGCAGATGCAATTGGAGCGATCATAACTTTTGCTCTGTCCACTGTTCTGCATATTTTTGAGCTTCTGTATGAAGCGGTGTTATATTATCAGCCTTGATATTCATCCATATAGAACAGGAAAGGCAGGTGTTAATCATCCACTATCGTTAGCTAAAAATAGTTGGGCTGGTCTAGGAATAGGAAACCCGCGCCCACACCAGTTTAGGCTGCCAGAAACAGGAACAAAACATTTTTTTTCCATCCAAATAAAAAGTTTTCTAGCGAGCTTATGAGAACATCTGTCAAAAACAAAATTTATTTTAAAAGGGACACTGTTTTTAATATGGTTTTAAAAACAGACATATTTTGTGCATTTTTGTTGGCTATTTTTTTAATTTCCTGATGAGGACTATGAAACAAATATTTACAATTGCAGTTCTCATGTTGACAGTGGTCAAACAGACCGTCACTGCAGACTGGATCAAAAACAGTGCGTAATTGAAAATAAATGAGAATAAAGATGATCCTTCTACAATGTGACAGCCCTTGAGATATTTGTAGACAGCTATTAAGTCTCCTCTCAGTCTTCTTTTTTGCAAGCTAAACATTCCCAAATCCTGCAACCGTTCCTCATAGGACATGGTTTGCAGACCGGTCACCATTCTGGTGGCTCTTCTTTGAACTTGCTCCAGTTTGTTGATGTCTTTTTTAAAATGTGGTGCCCAAAACTGGACACAGTATTCCAGATGAGGTCTGACCAAAGAGGAGTAGAGGGCAATAATGACCTCACGTGATCTAGACTGTATGCTTCTGTTGATACATCCTAGAATTGTATTTGCCTTTTTTGCTGCTGCATCACACTGTTGACTCATGTTCAGTCTGTTATCAATTAGTATACCCAAGTCTTTTTCACATGTGCTGTTACTTAGCCCTATTCCTCCCATTTTGTATATGCTTTTTTCATTTTTATTGCCCAGATGTAGTACTTTGCATTTTTCCCTGTTAAAAACCATTCTGTTAGTTGCTGCCCACTGCTCCAGTTTATTTATATCTTTTTGAATCCTCTCTCTCTCTTCTCTAGTATTAGCTACCCCTCCCAGCTTTGTGTCATCAGCAAATTTGATCAGTTTACCCTCAATTCCTTCATCTAAATCATTGATAAAGATGTTGAACAATACAGGGCCCAAAACAGAGCCTTGTGGTACCCCACTTGAGACATTCTTCCAACTGGATGTGCAGCCATTTACGACCACTCTTTGATTCCGATCACTAAGCCAGTCATGAATCCACCTAACAGTTGCCTTGTCCATTCCATACTTAGTCATTTTTTCAATAAGGATTGTGTGAGATACTTTGTCAAATGCTTTGCTGAAGTCAAGATATACTATATTTACAGCATTTCCCTGATCCACCCAGTCAGTGATTCTGTCATAGAAGGAAATTAAGTTAGTCTGACATGACTTATTAGTTACAAACCCATGCTGACTCTGTTTAATCACTTCATTCTTATGCAGGTACTTACATACATGTTCTTTAATAATTTGTTCAAAGATCTTTCCTGGTATAGAAGTCAGACTCACCGGCCTGTAGTTCCCTGTGTCCACCTTCTTCCCCTTTTTGAAGATAGGAACAACATTTGCTCTTCTCCAGTCTTCTGGGACTTCTCCTGTTCTCCAAGAATTTTCAAAGATTATGGACAGTGGTTCAAGAATTTCTTCTGCTATCTCCTTCAGTATTCTGGGGTGTAATTCATCTGGACCTGGAGACTTGAATTCATTTAGGTTAGCTAAGTGTTTCCTCACTGTCTTTCTGTTTATAGATATCCTGGATTCTTCTATTCCTTTAATAGGACAGTGAAGATCAGTTGATGTTACATTTCCTTTCTGAGAGAAAACAGATGCAAAATAGGAATTTAACAGTTCAGCCTTCTCAACATCCTGTCTTACCATTTCATCATTTTCATCCTGTAAAAATCCTATAGCATCTTTGACTTTTCTTTTACTTTTGACGTATCCCCAAAATCCTTTTTTGTTGCTTTTGACATCTCTTGCAAGCCTTAATTCATTGTCAGCTTTAGATAATCTGATTTTTGCCCTGCAGGTTCTGCAGATGGCATTATATTCTTCTTTAGATATACCTCCTTCTTTCCATTTGATAAACATTTCTTTCTTTCTTTTTAGCATGTGTTTAAGTTCTGTGTTCATCCATCCTGGTTTCCTTAAATGCTTCCCATTTTTCCCTCTTTTCGGAATTGTTAATGATTGTGCTTTGAGAATCTCATTTTTCAAGATGTCCCATCCTTCCTGGACATTTTTGTCCTTAAGGATATCCTGCCATTGGATCCCTCCAATTCTCTTTCTGAGTCCCTTAAAATCTGCCTTTCTGAAATCTAACCTTGATGTCTGAGTCTTCACAGGTCTTCCTCCTCTTGTTATCCAAAATTCTAAAATAGCATGGTCACTACCTCCTAGGGTCCCAGCCACTCTTACCTCCTCAACCATTTACTCCCTGTTTATAAGGATTAGATCCAAGGTAGCAGATCCCCTTGTTTTCTCCCCTACCTTTTGAAAGATAAAGTTGTCAGCAAGAGAGGATAAGAATTTCCTTGACCTGTTAGTTTTGCCTGAGAGAGATTCCCAACAAATGTCTGGATAGTTGAAATCTCGCATGACCACTATGTCATATTTTTTGGAGAACTTGGCCATTTGATGCATAAAGAGTTCATCCATATCTTCAGCTTGCATAGGTGGCCTGTAGTAAATGTCTACAATGGTGTCCTTTCCATTGTTCTGTCCTTGTATTCTTACCCAAACAGTTTCCACAGAACTCCCATTCTCTGAAGCGTCAATCTCTGTGCAGATATACGCTTTTCTAACATACAATGCGACACCTCCTCCTCGTTTATCAAGTCTGTTTCTTGCAAATAAGTTGTATCCTTCAAGCCTTGTATTCCAATCATGTGTATCGTCCCACCAAGTTTCAGTGATTCCAATGACATCATACTTCTTCCCCTGCGTTAGTAGTTCCAATTCTCCTTGTTTGTTGCCCATGCTTTGTGCATTTGTATAAAAACATTTTAGCTTGTGATTGGTTTCTCTTCCACCAATATTTTTATTATTTAGATTGTTTTGTCTTCGTTCTTCCTTTCCACTTCTAATAGCCGAGTTCTCAATAGTATTTGTCAGGTGTATGGCTTTTTCTGGCGTTTTGCTTCCCTTCCCACATTGTTCTAGTTTAAAGCTCTCCTGATGAGTGTAGCAAGGCGATTTCCAAATACATGTTTTCCAGTCTTCGTAAGGTGCACCCCATCTCTAGCAAGTAGTCCATCGTATAGGTAATTCACTCCGTGATCCAGAAAACCAAATCCTTGCTGACGGCACCATCGACGTAGCCAGTTGTTCACCTGCAGAATCTTATTCCACCTCCTTGTTCCATGGCCATCCACTGGGAGGATGGATGAGAAGACCACCTGCGCACCCAGTTCTTTCACTTTCTTGCCTAAGTTTTCAAAGTCACTGCAGATGGTTTCCAGGTCACTTCTTGTGGTGTCATTTGTCCCCACATGTATCAGCAGGAATAGGTAGTCATCATTAGGTCTGAAGAGTCCTGATATCCTGTCAGACACATCTTTAATTTTTGCACCTGGAAGACAGCACATTTCTCTTGAGGTTATATCCGGTCTGCAGATAGCGGTCTCTGTTCCTCTCAACAGGGAATCCCCCATGACCACAACTCTCCGTTTCTTCTTCACAACATTTTTCTTTCTCCATTCAGGAGGACTCTTAGGGCTTACAAGGTTGCTCTTTGTGGGCAAAGTTTTATCCTGATGTATTTCTTCATCATTCTCCTGTGTGAGAACCTGGTACTGGTTCCTGAGCAGTATGGATGCTGACTGCCTCACGATCCTCCTGCTTCTCTGGGTCACATGCTTCCATTCCTCTGTTTCTTCGGGTGCTCTTCTAATTTCTTCTCTTTCTGCACCATGAAGAGATAATTCTGCTCTGTCTAAGAACTCTTCATCTTCCTTAATGATTTTCAATGTAGCTAATCTCTCTTCTAGATTTCGCAACTTTTCCTCCAACATGGACACAAGCTTGCATTTGTGGCATGTGAAGTTTGGCTTTTCCACTGGTAAATCTGTGAACATGTAGCAAGAAATGCAACTCACCACATGGCTCCTAGCCTCTTCCATGCTCTTATTGTCAAAGAGATATCACAGCGGTGAAAAAAGTGCCAAAATTCGGCGCGCGGCTTACCGATGTCCTCCTTTCAGCTGAAACAGCCAAAACCCAGTGTTCTTGGAGCTCGCGGAGACTCTTCACTTATCCCAGAATGAACTGGAAATATGCAAATGATCTCCTCAGGACTCCTCCCCTGGTTTACCGATGTCCTCTTTTCAGCTGCAACAGCCAAAACCCAGTGTTCTTGGAGCTCGCGGAGACTCTTCACTTATCCCAGAATGAACTGGAAATATGCAAATGATCTCCTCAGGACTCCTCCCCTGGTTTACCGATGTCCTCCTTTCAGCTGCAACAGCCAAAACCCAGTGTTCTTGGAGCTCGCGGAGACTCTTCACTTATCCCAGAATGAACTGGAAATATGCAAATGATCTCCTCAGGACTCCTCCGCTAGTTTACCGATGTCCTCCTTTCAGCTGCAACAGCCAAAACCCAGTGTTCTTGGAGCTCGCGGAGACTCTTCACTTATCCCAGAATGAACTGGAAATATGCAAATGATCTCCTCAGGACTCCTCCCCTGGTTTACCGATGTCCTCCTTTCAGCTGCAACAGCCAAAACCCAGTGTTCTTGGAGCTCGCGGAGACTCTTCACTTATCCCAGAATGAACTGGAAATATGCAAATGATCTCCTCAGGACTCCTCCCCTGGTTTACCGATGTCCTCCTTTCAGCTGCAACAGCCAAAACCCAGTGTTCTTGGAGCTCGCGGAGACTCTTCACTTATCCCAGAATGAACTGGAAATATGCAAATTATCTCCTCAGGACTCCTCCCCTGGTTTACCGATGTCCTCCTTTCAGCTGCAACAGCCAAAACCCAGTGTTCTTGGAGCTCGCGGAGACTCTTCACTTATCCCAGAATGAACTGGAAATATGCAAATGATCTCCTCAGGACTCCTCCCCTGGTTTTTTGGACTCCTCCCCTGGTATTCAGGTCAAATAGGTGCTGTCAAATTGATGTGGCCCTCTGACTGTGATACCCAGCTATCACCAGAACAGAAGACTTGTTTAACCCCTCATTTGTCCCTGGCCATGCCACTTACTGTATATGGCACTGACGAAAGTAGCCGAATGCAGCTCTGGACTTTCTCCAAAAATTCAGTGTTACAGACATTAAATGGTGCGGCTTTGTGCAGATGCAACTTATCCCCTTGTCAAATGATAGAGGAGTTGACGACTGATCGTTGAAGGTCCAATCAGTGGGACTCCCAGCATGCATGAGATCTGGGCTCTGCAGAGTCCCATCTTGGACTGAAAAGAGATGTGCATACTCAATCTCCACTCCATTCATTGTCTATAGGAGCAGGCGAAAGCCAAGTACAGGTTTCAGTAAATTGGAGTAGTCTCAGTGAATGAATGGTGAAGGAATTGAGAATGCCCACCTCCTCTACATTCAAGACATTCTCGGGAGGATCTGTTGTGAATACTTTGGAGGCGACTTCTGAGCTGGGGCTCCCTCCGGTGGTTGCTGAGGGTAATGAACTAATTACTGAATGGCCTTCAGCTGGCTCTGAATGGTATGATATAAGTGACCTGAGTTCCCATCAGCCTTGCCGGTAATCAATTGTTCCTCTGGTCTTGCTTGGAGCAGAGTTTGCTTTCCTGCTCTCATTCAGATAAGTGTTTTGTTGTTTTTTTTCCTCTGTTGGATTTTCACTGCTGGCTTGCAGCTTGCAGTGGACTACAGCCTGGTCCCCTTTTGGGGTCTAACGCTGCAATTGTGCTCATTATGTGTTTGCACTTTTGCTTTGTTCCTTTGTTATTTTTTATTTGCTGAGTTGTTGTGAGTTACACCAGAGATCTGATTTAGGCGGTAGAGATCGTGTGATCTCAGGTTTTTTGTTAATCAGAAGTGTTGGTATTTTTGTCAGGGTTTTTTTGGGTTGCAGTCAGAATTCTTTCCTACACTTACATTCTTTCCCCTAGACAGGGGCCCCAGCGTTTGCTCATTCTATTTTCTGTCTGTGTCCGTGTTTTCTTCTTGTCTAACCGCCATTAAATGTTTGGGGGCTTCCTATTTCTTTGTGGATTCTGCTCTGGGGCAGATAGCTTTCATCTTTCTGCCTTTAGGTGTAGTTGTAGAGCCCAGCTGCACATGGAATCTCATTTCCCAGAGGGATGCACAGAAGGTAATGACCACTAGAGGACCCAATATGCATACACACATCTTCACCAATCCCTAGAGTCACCAGAGGGAGCCTTTGTAGTGTATATAAGGATGGTGAAGACTCAGAGAGCAGTTCAGTCTGAGTTTAGTTCTCTTGGAGAGAAGAGAGATAGAACAGCTGTGTTGAAAGAACCTGAAATCTGCAGCTCCAAGCTTAGTTCAAACGTGTGGAGGCTAGTACAAGTGGAAAGGAAGCCACTCCAGCCTAGTCAGAACTGAGTCAACCGAGTGCAGTTCAGTGAGCAAGCGTGCCAACGCTTTGAGAGTGGTGAAGAAAGAGAAGAAGCAGTCTACCATCTGCTAGCGTGTGATAGTGTGAGGGTCGAGTTGGACGAAAGGCAAGTGGATAAGAAGAGAGTGACAGAGGTGGAAATAGCATTGATAGCTTACCTCTACTCTGATTTACCGGACACCGGATCTGAGCTTGCTGGATCCTTCATGACTAGCAGGAAATACCGGAGACCCTGCGGGACTACAAGTCGCAGGAGCCCATAGGTGTTGATACGTGGCTGGGTTAGGAAGACAGGAGTCTGGCAGGATCCGCCATTAGAGACTGTGTTCTTCCAATAGAAGGCCCTACACAAAGTCAGCCGGGTGTAAAGTTGAAGACAGAGTTAGGCCTCGTTTCATACAGGTCAGAGACTCACATTATAGAAATAAGGAGGCCCTACACCTACTCAGTGGGAAGAACTGGACGTGCATCCTTCACCCTGCCAGCACCCCGGGACGTGCCTGCAATTCCATCAGTAAAGGTACAGAAAGAGACTTTTGTGTGTGTTCACATTATTTCTCCTTCTGCCGAACTCCCCTCCTTCATGCTGCACCCTGACACATCTTATCTACCCTGAAGGAACCAGCCTTACCTGTGGAAGGCTTAACACCTTGCTGCCCAATACCATCCCCTCAGCGGACCTGTACAGCAGCGCTGGTCACCCTGACCAGGCACCACAGGTGGCGTCACAAACATTTCTACAAACCTTATAATCCCTGTAAATATCCCCCTTTTCAGTGAGCGCCCAGGGCCACGGACTGAGCTGTGTCGCCGTGACATCCCCCATAGAAGTTAATAGGCTCGGTGCCGAGTACCCCACAGGCCCTGGCGTGCGACTCATAGTTATCTCTCCGGCTATGATGAGGCATCTAGGATCACCGTAGGTACGCTCCACGGCTACTTCTAGTGTGGCGGTTAGTTTAGTGTACTGCAATCCAATAGTTTCCAGCCTCTCTGGTGTATTACTACTTTGGCTATTTTTTTTGCAATTTCTCCTCAGCTACTGAAACATAACAAGGATCCAATTATCACCTCTCATTAGCATTTGATTCTCAGAATACCCAAACAACTCCACCTGGGCTTAGTCTTACAACAAGGGAAGAACTTCTGTAAAGGTTCAAGAAACTGCAACAAAAATTCAAGGTATTCAAATGGTGGTTAAAACCATTGAGAATAATAAAGGTTCTTGATAAGTTGTAGGGTCATATTGATTTGACTTTTCTTCTCATACAGAAGCAAAGATTGTGCAAGATATTTATGGCAAATTCCAAAAGTATTACTCTAAAGGCCCAGGAAGTTATTATCTTTGCAGAATTCTTGCAAAGTAGAATTTGGAAAGAAAAGTAAACTCCAAAAAAACCTATTTGGCTAGTAAGTTTCTTTAAGGAAGCAGACAAGACCTGAATGGTAAGCCCATTTCCAGAATGTAGGTCATTTAAACTGTGACTAACACTGATAAGAAGTTGTTGCTTCTGGGTGAGAAAGTAAAACCCCACTCCTATCAAGTTTGTCATGCCGCATTAAAGTGTAATTCCCCAGAGTTATCTCTCAAACCATTTAGCTGCCAGTACAAGGCAAGAACTTGCTATAAGGGATCTAGCTTCGTACTTAACACTCAGTTACCAGGGAGAATTGGTCACAGGAATTTAATTTGGTACAGAATATTTCAAAGCAATTAGCATTTTTTTTCTGGGACATTTTATTACCAATTTATAGAGAAATATTAAAAAGCGATAGCATGGAGGCATAATATATTAATTTCCTCTTTATGGTCACAGAATTGTATCCAGTTATATAAGTTATAGGCTCCACAAACTCCCCAGAATCAGGTCTACTGGGGAAGGGAAACAGTAAAATTAGTTACATTTTCTTTCTTACAGACACACACACACACACACAATGAATAAAAGAGATTTCAAGTATTTAGAAAAAAAAAAAAAAGTTTTCTTTGAAGAGCACCACTGTTGTCCACAGGTTGTGCCTGGCATCGCAGCTTACACTTGAATAGCACTGAGTTGCATGGAAAAGAATGGCGCTGTTTTGGGGAAAAAAATATTTCTCCTACAATTCATTGTGCAATGAATAGTTATATTAATTTCTATAGTGTTATCTTGTTAAGAATAACATCCGGGTGATCATGCAGATCCCAACACTGTTACCAGTTTCTCACAGAGGACACTAGAGAGAACAACCAGAAGGAAACGCAACTCGTCAGGGCAATTACACAATTGAGTGATGGACGAGGCTGCTTCCAGTACTAGGCCAATTATTCAGGAACTCACTATGAGCGTATGGAATATATATATATGCCCAGGTATGGTGACTGACAGCTCTACAACAACAAAAAGAACCACTAAGTGCCACCACCAGTCGTTTATACAGGCCAATTAGACACCCACTTCAGGGGTGCGGTTTACAGAACAAGAGGAACAGAGCTGTTATATTTTATATATTTAATCCAGAAATTTAGACAGTGTTTTTCAAGATATACAAAGATGATACAATAATGGGAACAAAACAATAAGATATATAGGATTACATAAAATGAAAAGGAATAACAAAAGAGAATGACTAAACCTGATGCCATGGAAATGGCTCAGAGCTTAACAGAGGGAAGCACTCCAATTGGGAAAATGGAATACCTTAAGAGCGAGCTATGACTTCCAGAATGAACAATGACCCAAATACTGCTTTTTATTAGCTCAAGGTTATGCCCACATACCTCATCTTGATGAGCTCATGGGAAGGCTGATAGTGGGATGTGCTATGTCTGTTAGAATTTTAGGAGATCCCCAACTTACAGGATATTTTTACCCCTGGAGGTCCCTGGCGGTAGATATTGTTGTCATATTTCTTATGGTGATTTTCCTTTAACCCCTTAGTGACAGAGCCAATTTGCAGCTTAATGACCAGGCCAATTTTTACAATTCTGATCACTGTCACTTTATGAGGTTATAACTCTGGAACGCTTTAACGGATCTTGCTGATTCTGAGATTGTTTTTTCGTGGCATATTGTACTTCATGTTAGTGGTAAATATGACTTTATATGACTTGCGTTTACTTATGAAAAAAATGGAAATATGGCGAAAATTCTGAAAATTTAGCAATTTTCAAACTTTACATTTTTATGCCCTTAAATCAGAGAGTTATATCGCACAAATTTCTTAACAAATAACATTTCCCACATGTCTACTTTACATCAGCACAATTTTGGAAACAAAATTTTTTTTTTGTTACGAAGTTATAAGGGTTAAAAGTTGACCAGCGATTTCTCATTTTTACAACACCATTTTTTTTTTAGGGACCACATCACATTTGAAGTCACTTTGAGGGGTCTATATGATAGAAAATACCCAAAAGTGACACCATTCTAAAAACTGCACCCCTCAAGGTGCTCAAAACCACATTCAAGAAGTTTATTAACCCTTTACTTGCTTCACAGGAACTGAAGCAATGTGGAAGGAAAAAATTTACATTTAACTTTTTTTTTTAAATTTACTTCAGAACCAATTTTTTTATTTTCACAAGTGTTAAAAGAGAAAATGAACCACAAAATTTGTTGTCCAATTTCTCCTGAATACGCCGATACACCATATGTGGGGGTAAACCACTTTTTGGGCGCACGGCAGAGGTCGCAAGGGAAGGAGCGCTGTTTGACTTTTTCAACACAGAATTGGCTGGACGCCATGTCGCGTTTGGAGAGCCCCTGATGTGCCTAAACAGTGGAAACCCACCACAAGTGACCCCATTTTGGAAACTAGACCCCTTAAGGAACTTATCTAGATGTGTGCTGAGCACTTTGAACCTCCAAGTGCTTCACAGAAGTTTATAATGTAGAGCCGTAAAAATAAAAAATCATTTTTCCCTCAAAAATGATTTTTTTGCCAGCTATTTTTTATTTTCCTAAGGGTAACAGGAGAAATTAGAACCCCAAAATTGGTGTGCAATTTGTCCTGAGTACGCTGATACCCCATATGTTTGGGTAAACCACTGTTTGGACGCAGGGCTCGGAGGGAGGGAGCACCATTTGACTTTTTGAACGCCATGTCATGTTTGGAGACCCCCTGATGTGCCTAAATAGTGGAAACCCCTCAATTCTAGCTCCAACCCTAACCCCAACACACCCCTAACCCTAATCCCAACCCTAACCCTAATCCCAACCCTAATTGTAACCCAAACCCTAATTGTAACCCTAACCCTAACTATAACCCTAACCCTAATGGAAAAATGAAAATAAATATATTTTCATTATTTTATTATGTGTCCCTAACTAAGGGGGTGATAAAGGGGGGGTTTATTTACTATTTTTTTATTTTGATCACTGTGATAGAGTTTATCACAGTGATCAAAATGTCCTGCACTGAATGAATTAATCTGCCGTCCGGCAGATTCGGCGGGCGCACTGCGCATGCACCCGCCATTTTTTTTGCAGGCAGAAGACAGGGAGCTGCAAGGAGCCATAGGAGGACGGGGGGACACCAGGAGGTACCGGAGGGGAGATCGGGGGTCCCATGGACCCTATTTCTCACCCCTCTGATGTGCGATTTTTTTTTTTTTGCGGTCGCCGTTATATAGTTAATAACGGCGATCGCAAAAGTGGGGGACACGAATTGTGTTCTCTGGGGTCTCGGCTACGATCACATCAGAGGAGAGAGAAATTACATGCAGGATCGCCGCTTTTTTTTGCGGTAGCCATTATACAGTTAATAACGGCGATCGCAAAAGCGGGTCGGTAAAAACCGATCCGAATCATGTTCTCTGGGGTCTCGGCTATCCCCGGTAGCTGAGACCCCGGAGAAAATACCACTCTGGGGGCGCTGTATACTTTCTCCATAGCGCCGTTAATTAACGGCGCTGTGGTTTAAGTACCCTTAACTACCGCCATTAACCCCTTCCCGACCCATGACGCCTACGTCGGCGTCATGAAAACCTGTGCCATTATGACCCATGATGCCGACGTAGGCGTCATGGTATAAATCGCGTTCCTGCGGGTCGGGTGACCAGGGTCACTGAAAGGTCACCCGACCCGCAGGTACAAGACCCTTTGTGCTTCATCACAGGGTGGCTGGCTTAACCCCCACGTGGCTACGATCGCTCTGATTGGCTGTTAAAAGTGAAACAGCCAATCAGAGCGATTTGTAATATTTCACCAATGAAATTTGGTGAAATATTACAATCCAGCCATGGCTGATGCTGCAATAGCATCTGCCACGGCTGGAGACCGAGATCCGACCCCCCACACCGAGTGACGGCGGTGATCGGCCACCGCCACCGATTGATGGCAGAGATCGGTCGCCGCCGTCACTATATGCTCCCCTCCCCTCCGGTCCGCTCCCCCCGCCTTCCGATCCACCCTCACCTCTCCTGCGATGTCCCTGTGGCCGTCCCGGAGTCCCTCCGGGGTATTTCATGAGCGCCGCCATCTTGGAAAATGGCGGGCGCATGCGCAGTGCGTTCGCGGGCCGGCAGATTCCATTCATTTATTTTGATCACTGTGATAAACTCACAGTGATCAAAATAAAAAAAAGTAAATAAACCCCTTTATTTACCTACCTATTGGTAGGGACAAGTAATAAAATAAAGAAAATATTTTTTATTTTTCCATTAGGGTTAGGGTTAGAACTAGGGTTAGGGTTATGATTAGGGTTGGAATTAGGGTTAGGGTTAGGATTAGGGTTGGAATTAGGGTTAGGGTTAGGATTAGGGTTGGAATTAGGGTTATTGTTGGAATTAAGGTTAGGCTCGTGGTTAGTGTTAGAGTTGGGATTAGGGTTAGGGGTGTGTTGGGGTTAGGGTTGGGATTAGGGTTAGGCTTGTGGTTAAGGTTATGATTAGGGTTAGGGGTGTGTTGGGATTAGGGTTAGGGGTGTGTTGGGGTTAGGGTGGTGGTTAGGGGTGTGTTGCGGTTAGAGTTGGAGTTAGAATTGAGGGGTTTCCGCTATTTAGGCACATCAGGGGGTCTCCAAACGCGACATGGCACCACCATTTATTCCAGTCAATTTTGCGTTCAAAAAGTCAAACAGTGCTCTCTCCATTCCGAGCCCCGACGTGCGCCCAGTGGTTTAACCCCACATATGGGGTATCAGCGTTCTCAGGAAAAATTGCACAACAATTTTGGGGGTCTAATTTCTCCTGTTACCCTTGGGAAAATAAAAAAATTGGGGACTAAATAAATTATTTTTGTGGAAAAAAATTATTTTTTATTTTCACGGCTCTGCGTTATAAATTTCGATGAAGAACTTGAAGATTCAAAGTGCTCACCACACATCTAGATGAGTTCCTTGGGGGATCTAGTTTTCAAAATGGGGTCCCTTGAGGGGGGTTTCTACTGTTTAGGCACATCATGGGCTCTGCAAACGTAACATGATGCCGCAGACCATTCCATCAAAGTCTGCATTTCAAAACCTCATTACTTCCCTTACAAGCCCCGACGTGTGCCCAAACAGTGGTTCCCCTCCACATATGGGGTACCAGCGTACTCATTACAAACAGGACAACAACTTTCGGGGTCCAATTTCTCCTGTTACCCTTGTGAAAATAAAAAATTGCGGGCTAAAAAATCATTTTTTGAGGAAAAAAAATATTTTTTATTTTCATGGCTCTGGGTTATAAACTTCTGTGAAGCACTTGGGGTTTCAAAGTGCTCACTACACATCTAGATAAGTTCCCTGGGTGGTCTAGTTTCCAAAATGGGGTCAATTGTGGGTGTTTCCACAGTTTATGTACATCAGGGGCTCTGCAAACGTAACATGACGCCCCCAGACCATTCCATCAAGTCAGCATTTCAAAACGTCACTACTTCCCTTCCGAGCCCCGACGTGTGCCCATACAGTAGTTTTCTCCAACATATGGGATATCAGCGTACTCAGGACAAACTGGACACTAACTTTTGGGGTCCAATTTCTCCTGTTACCCTTGAGAAAATAAAAAAATTGGGGACTAAAAGATCATGTTTGTGGAAAAAATATGATTTTTTCATTTTCATGACCAGGAATTATAAACTTCTGTGAAGCCCTTGGGGGTTCAAAGTGCTCACCACACATCTAGATATGTTCCTTGGGGGGGTCTAGTTTCCAAAACGGGGTCACTTGTGGTGAGTTTCTACTGTTTAGGCACATCAGGGGCTCTGCAAACGTGACATGACGCCAGCAGACTATTCCATCAAAGTCGGCATTTCAAAACGTCACTACTTCCCTTCCGAGCCCCGACGTGTGCCCGAACAGTGGTTCCCCCCACATATGGGTACCAGCGTACTCAGGACAAACTGTACAACAACTTTTGTGGTCCTATTTCTTTTGTTACCCTTGGGAAAATAAAAAATTGGTGACTAAAAGATAATTTTTGTGGGAAAAAAATAGGATTTTTTATTTTCATGCCCGGGCATTATAAACCTGTGTGAAGCACTTGGGGTTCAAAGTGCTCACCACAGATCTAGATAAGTTCCTTAGGTGGTATAGTTTCCAAAATGGGGTCAACTTTTGGGGTCAAATTTCTCCTGTTACACTTGTGAAAATGAAAAAATGCGGGCTAAAAAATCATTTTTTGAGAAAAAAAAATTATTTTTTATTTTCTTGCCTCTGCATTATAAACTTCTGTGAAGCACGTGGGGGTTCAAGGTGCTCACCACACATCTAGATAAGTTCCTTGGGGGTCTAGTTTCCAAAATGGGGACACTTGGGGGTTTCTACTGTTTAGGCACATCAGGGGCTCTGCAAACGTAACATGACGCCCGCAGACCATTCCATCAAAGTTGGCATTTCAAAACGTCACTACTTCCCTTCCGAGCCCCGACGTGTGCCCGGACAGTGGTTCCCCCCCACATATGGGGTACCAGCGTACTCAGGACAAACTGTACAACAACTTTTGGGGTCAAATTTCTCCTGTCACCCTTGTGAAAATAAAAAATTGCGGGCTAAAATATCATTTTTTGAGGAAAAAAAAAAGATTTTTATTTTCACGGCTCTGCGTTATAAACTTCTGTGAAGCACGTGGGGGTTCAAAGTGCTCACTACACATCTAGATAAGTTCCTTAGGGGTCTAGTTTCCAAAATGGGGTCATTTGTGGGGGAGCTCCAAAGTTTAGGCACACAGGGGCTCTCCAAACATGACATGGTGTCCCCTAACGATTGGAGCTAATTTTCCATTCATAAAGTCAAATGGCGCTTCTTCCCTTCTGAGCCCTGCCGTGCGCCCAAACAGTGGTTCCCCCCTACATATGGGGTACCAGTGTGCTCAGGACAAACTGGACAACAAATTTTGAGGTCCAATTTATCCTGTTACCCTTGGGAAAATAAAATATAGCCGGCTAAAAAATAATTTTTGAGGAAAAATAAGATTTTTTTATTTTCACTGCTCTGCGTTTATAAACTTCTGTGAAGCATCTTGGGGTTCAAAGTGCTCACTACACATCTAGATTAGCTCCTTGGGGGTCTAGTTTCCAAAATGGGGTCACCTGTGGAGCGTTTCTACTGTTTAGACACATCAGGGGCTCTGCAAACGCAACATGACGCCCGCAGAACATTCCATCAAGTCTGCATTGCAAAATGGCACTCCTTCCCATCTGAGCTCTCCCATGCGCCAAAACAGTGGTTCCCCCCCACATATGGGGTATTGGTGTACTCAGGACAAATTGCACAACAACTTTTGTGGTCCAATTTCTGTTACCCTTGTGAAAATAAAAAATAGTGGGCTAAAAAATCATTTTTGAAGAAAAAAATGATTTTTATTATTTTCACTGCTCTGCGTTATAAACTTCTGTGAAGCACTTGGGGGTTCAGAGTGCTCACAACACATCTAGATAAGTTCCATGAGGGGTCTAGTTTCCAAAATGGTGTCACTTGTGGGGTTTTTTCACTGTTTAGGCACACAGGGGCTCTTCAAACACGTCATGGTGTCCGCTAACGATTGGAGCTAATTTTCCACTCAAAAAGTCAAATGGCGCACCTTCCCTTCTGGGCCCTGCCGTGCGCCCAAACAGTGGTTTATGACCACATATGAGGTATCGGTGTACTCAAGAGAAATTGCCCAACAAATTTTAGGATCCATTTTATCCTGTTGCCCATGTGAAAATGAAAAAACTGAGGCTAAAAGAAAATTTTTGTGAAAAAAAAGTACTTTCTTTTTTTACTGATCAATTTGTGAAGCACCTGGGGGTTCAAAGTGCTCACTATGCATCTACACTGTGCAGAATTATTAGGCAAGTTGTATTCGACAGGATTCTTTTTATTATTGAACAACAACTATGTTCTCAATCAACCTAAAAGACTCATAAATATCAAAGCTTAATATTTTTGGAAGTTGGAGTGGGGTTTATTTAGATTTGGCTATCTTAGAAGGATATCTGTTTGTGCAGGTAACTATTACTGTGCAGAATTATTAGGCAACTTAATAAAAACCAAATATATACCCATCTGACTTGTTTATTTTCACCAGGTAAACCAATATAACAACACAAAATTTAGAAATAAACATTTCTGACATTCAAAAAAAAAAAAAAATCAGTGACCAACATAGCCACCTCTGTCAGTTGCTTGATCTGTTTACGATCAACATTGCGTGCAGCAGCCTCCACAGCCTCCGAGACACTGTTCTGAGAGGTGTAATGTTTTCCCTCCCTGTAGATCTCACATTTTATGAGGGACCACAAGTTCTCTATGGGGTTCAGATCAGGTGAACAAGGGGGCCATGTCATTATTTTTTCTTCTTTTAGACCTTTACTGGGCAGCCACGCTGTGGAGTATTTGGATGCATGTGATGGAGCATTGTCCTGCATGAAAATCATGCTTTTCTTGAACGATAGCGACTTCTTCCTGTACCACTGCTTGAAGAAGGTGTCTTCCAGAAACTGGCAGTAGGTCTGAGAGCTGAGCTTCACTCCATCCTCAACCCGAAAAGGTCCCACAAGTTCATCTTTCATGATACCAGCCCATACCAGTACCCCACCTCCACCTTGCTGGCATCTGAGTCGGAGTGGAGCTCTCTGCCCTTTACTGATCCAACCTCGGGCCCATCCATCTTGCCCATCAAGAGTCACTCTTATTTCATTAGTCCATAAAACCTTAGAAAAATCAGTCTTAACATATTTCTTGGCACAGTCTTGATGTTTTATCTTATGTTTCTTGTTCAAAGGTGGTCTTTTTCCAGCCTTCCTTATCTTGGCCATGTCCCTGAGTATGGCACACCTTGTGCTTTTTGATACTCCAGTAACGTTGCAGCTCTGAAATATGGCAAAACTGGTGGAAAATGGCATCTTGGCAGCTTCACGCTTGATTTTCCTCAATTCATGGGCAGTATTTTGCGCCTTTTTTTATCAACACGCTTCTTGCGACCCTGTTGGCTATTTGCCATGAAACGCTTGATTGTTCGGTGATTTCGCTTCAAAAGTTTGGCAAATTCAATTGCTGCATCTCTCTGCAAGACATCTCACAATTTTTGACTTTTCAGAGTCCGTCAAATCTCTCTTCTGACCCATTTTGCCAAAGGAAAGGAAGTTGCCTAATAATTAAGCACACCTTATATAGGGTATTGATGTCATTAGACCACACCCTTCCTCATTACAGAGATGCAAATCACCTGATTTATATAATTGGCAGTTGGCCTTCAAGCCTATAGAGCTTGGAGTAGGACAACATGTATAAAAAGGATGATGTGATCAAAATACTCATTTTCCTAATAATTCTGCACACAGTGTAGATAAGTTCCTTGGGGGGGTCTAGTTTGCAAAATGGGGTCACTTGTGGGGGAGCTCCAATGTTTAGGTACACAGGGACTCTCCAAATGCGACATGGCAACCGCTAAATATTCCAGCATATTTTCCATTCAAAAAGTCAAATGGCGCTCCTTCCCTTCTGAGCCCTGCCGTGCGCCCAAACAGTGGTTTATGACCACATATGAGGTATCGGTGTACTCAGGAGAAATTGCCAAACAAATTTTAGGATACATTTTATCCTGTTGCCCATGTAAAAATGAAAAGATTGATGCTAAAAAAAAGTTTTGTTGGAAAAATTAAAATGTCTATTTTCTCCTTCCAGGTTGCTTTAGTTCCTGTGAAGCACCTGAAGGGTTAATAATCTTCTTGAATGTAGTTTGAGTAGCTTGAGGGGTGCAGTTTTTAGAATGGTGTCACTTTTGGGTATTTCCTGCCATATAGAGCCCTCAAAGTAACTTCAATGTGAGGTGGTCCCTAAAAAAATGGTTTTGTAAATTTTGTTGTAAAAATGAGAAATCGCTGGTCAAATTTTAACCCTTATAACTTCCTAATAAAAAAAAAAATTGTTTCCAAAATTGTGCTGATGTAAAGTAGACATGTGGGAAATGTTATTTATTAACTATTTTGTGTGTCACATAACTCTCTGGTTTAACAGAGTAAAAATTCAAAATTTGATAATTGCGAAATTTTCAAAATTTTCACCAAATTTCCATTTTTTTCACAATTAAACGTAAAAAATATCGACCTAAATTTGCCACTAACATGAAGCCCAATATGTCACGAAAAAAAAACAATCTCAGAATCGCTAGGATCCATTTAAGCGTTCCTGAGTTATTACCTCATAAAGGGACACTGGTCAGAATTGCAAAAAATGGCAAGGTCTATAAGGTCAAAACAGGCTGGGTCATGAAGGGTTTAAAAGGCGTATCGGCAGTCGTTAAGGGGGTAAATAAGGATCAAACATGGCCTGGATAGCATCATGTATCAGAACGTTAATAAGTTGGAGGGATTAGAATGGCCTTACAGTGATGTGAGTGAATGCGTTCTGTTTGTCCCTTTGCAACAATGGCAAAAATATATTTCCCATAAATATTGGATTGATGCAAACCCCACTATTTATCACTGGACACCGGAGAGTGTCAATGACAGATGCTTTGATGAGGGGAAACTTATGCCTGGAAAGGCAGTTCTCCTCTTCTGCATAAATGACTCTGACTGTCTCTTTACCAGAGAAAAAATCCTGTTGTAATTACCTAGTCACTGTAGGGGGTCTTTGCTACAAAGGAGGTTGAAGTGTCAGCTCTCCTTATGTTGCTAGCTTCCACAGTTAGTTTCTATCTTTCCCAATTGTAATTAATCTCATATGTTCAGTGTGAGGTGCCTGCTTCAATGGAAGTGTCTTATGGATTTTTTATTTTGTCTACGACATATACTTTCTTTAACTTAATTCAATGGTAACCTTTAGACTAAGGTTAAACAGATCAGTACAGTTGCAGTAAAAACAAATGCAATGAATTGTATGGAAACTTATGGAGTGAAGCTGACATTTACAAACCAATCAGTAGCACAGTACTGCATAAAGTCTCAGTGTAGTCCTAAACCAAGGGTGCATTTACAGTACATAATTATTGGGAAAGAGTGTCCTACTAATGCTCATTTCTCAATAATTGTGCAGTGTAAACAGGCTACTGATCACCCAGTTAATTAGTACTATGCTCATTTGTCAGATGACATGATCTTTTGGCTTGCTTAAAAGCATTACACAATGTGCTTCAGAGAATGATAAACACGGCCTGTGTTGCTGAGAACAATTGTAGGCTATGCGCACATTACGATCTATTACTGATTGTACTGTGTGCATGGCCTGTGTAAACGAGCTATTAAACGATTACCTGACAGCTTCTATGTAGCCGGTCGTTCATGGCATTTGGTTGGCCAATGAAAATTAGTCCAAGGAGTATATTCCCAAAGGACATAATTACAGAAGATTGTACCTGTGAATTGGCACAGTAGCAAGCCCATCCACATGGTTGAGATTCTAATGAAGATACTTGTCTCTATTACTGGTATGTTTACTGGCTGCAAAATCATCATTTATATTTCCTGACCCCTTTCACCCTGTACTTGTCTCTGCCATTACTGTTTTTTTTTTGTTCCTGCATGTTTATCACTTTAATTCCTTGAAGCTAACACACTTGCCTTTATCTGTCCATTTGGGTTTGACTATTTCCTGATTGTATCTTCGCTTCTAACTCCTAATTCTCCCCTCCTGTTTCTGTGATCAGTCTCCCTGCCACCCCTCTGTTATGATTTGGTAGCTGAGGAGGACAGGAGCAAGACACCAGAGAGGCGGGAGCCTAATGGGTTGCAGATCCCTAAACTAACCGCACAACTAGAAGTAGCCGTGGAGCGCACCTACGGTGATCCTAGACGCCTCAGCACAGCCGGAGAGTTAGCTACACCTGAAGATAGAAAGAGGAAAGCTAACTGCCCCGGAGTAAAGCCCCCAAACATGTAATAGCGGTTAGACAAGAGGAAAACATGAACACAGACAGAAAATAGAATGAGCAAATGTTGGGGCCCAAATCTGTCTAGAAAGTAAAGTACAGGAGAGAAATTCTGTCTACAACCCAGAAAAACCCTAATAAAAATACCAGCACTTCTGATTACAAAAAACCTGAGACCACACGATCTTGACCACCTATATCAGATCTCTGGTGTGACACACAGCTACCCAGCAAATAAAAATATCAATGGAACAGAGAACAAGTGCAAATACAAAATGAGAACAGAGGGCAGCGCAAGCCCCCAAAGGGGACCCGGCTGAAGTCCAAGGCAAGACTGCAAAAAGCAAGGAAAATCCAACCACAGAAAAAAAAACAGAAAGTCACTTATCTGAATTATAGCAGGAAAGCAAGCTGAAATTCTAACAAAGACCTGAAGCAACAATTGATTATCGGCGAGGATCATGTGAGGCCAGCTCACTTATATCAGGCCAGTCAGCCCACCTGACACCCATTCCTTAATTGGTTCAATATCCTCAGCAACCACCGGAGGGAGCCTCAGCTCCGAAGTCGTCTCCAACACATTCACAACACCCCTCTCTCCTGATCACACCTGGCCTATTTCATGTGAACTTAAATTGTTATTAATTCAGAGTCACAGGTCTGACTGACCATGGGCTGTCTCCATAAGTATGGCTCTTTAAGTATGCAGCAGAAATACGCCAGAAATGAACCAGAAGTGAACAGAAGGTATGAGAAAACACTTATTAAATGTACTAAATTTCTTTCTTTCTCCTAAACCCTAACTCTCATCATGCTTACATATGCCCTAACAGTTTTGCCTCCATTACTCCTCACTCTCCTTCACTATCCACAAACTCCAGGACCCTCTAACCAAATAATAATCACTCCTTCCCTCCCCACCTCACAACTCTCCTAATAAAACATAAAACAGGCCGGCCCCTCTCCCACCTGCTCTCTCTTTCTCTGCTTCTTCTCACTGCTGGCAATATATCTCCCAATCCTGGACCACCACAGCTTAAACCTTCCATTATTTCCCCCTCCTATCGCACACAATCTAATATAAACACCCGAAATCTCACCTACGAAAAACCTGCTCCCTCTCTCTGGATCACTCTGGAATGTCCGCTCTGTTGTGTATCGGTAGCTGAGGAGAAATAGCAAAAAATAGCCAAAGTAGCAATACACCAGAGAGGCTGGAAACTACTGGGTTGCAGAACCCTAAACTAACCGCAACACTAGAAGTAGCCGTGGAGCGTACCTACGGTGATCCTAGACACCTCGTCACAGCCGGAGAGATAGCTACACCTAAAGACAGAAAGATGAAAACTAACTGCCCCGTAGCAGAACCTCAAAGAAGTAGGAAGCCCCAAACATGTAATGGCGGTTAGACAAGAAGAAAATACGAACACAGACAGAAAACAGAATGAGCAAATGCTGGGGCCCAATACTGTCTAGATAGAAAGTATAGGAAAGAATTCTGACTGCAACCCAAAAAACCCTAACAAAAATACCAACACTTCTGATTAACAAAAAACCTGAGATCACACGATCTCTGCCACCTAAATCAGATCTCTGGTGTAGCACACAGCTACTCAGTAAATAAAAAGCTAGACATGAACAGAGCAAAAGTGCAAACACAAACTGAGCACAAATGCAGTGCCAGGCCCCAAAAGGGGACCAGGCTGAAGTCCACTGCAAGGCAGCAAACCAGCAAGGAAAATCCAACCAGAGGGAAAAAAAACAGCAAGTCACTTATCTGAATGATAGCAGGAATGCAAGCTGAGCTCCAACCAAGACCTGGAAGAACAATTGATTACCGGCAAGGCTGCTGGGAGTTCAGGTCACTTATATCAGACCATTCGGACCCAGCTGAAAGCCATTCAGCAATTGGTTCATTACCCTCAGCAACCACCGGAGGGAGCCCCAGCTCCAAAGTCGCCTCCAACGTGTTCACAACACCGCTCTGCAATAAACTCCATGTGATTCACAACCTCTTTACCTCTCACAATTTTTTCTTCCTGGGCCTCACCAAAACATGGCTGACTCCCTCCAACACAGCCTCCCCTGCTGCGCTATGCTAGAGCAGCCTCCACTTCACCCACATTCCTCGCCCTGGCAACAGAAATAGTTGAGGCTTGGGCCTTCTCCTTTCTTCCAACTGTACCTTTAACCGAATCCCACCTTTACCTTCCCTTATCCTCCCCTATTTTGAAGTCCACTCTGTCCGCATCTACTTTACCTGCAACCTCCAAGTGGCTGTCATATACCGACCTCCAGGCCCGACCACTGCCTTTATTGACCAGTTCTCTACCTGACTTCTTCACTTTCTCTCTGCTGACATTCCCACCATCATCATGGGTGACTTCAACATCCCCATTAACACCTGTCAGTCAGCAGCCTTGAAACTCCTGTCGCTCACTTCATCATTTGGACTTACTCAGTGGTCCTCCTCAGCAACCCACACAGACGGACATACATTAGAACTGGTCTTCACCTGTTTCTGCTCCCTATCTAACTTCACAACCTCTCCTTTCCCTCTATCTGACCACCAACTACTCATGTTCTCATCAATGTCCTCCTCACCTGTCACCCATATCCAGCAACTAGCGCACCCCAGTAGAAACCTCGCACATCTACAGTCATGGCCAAAAGTTTTGAGAATGACACAAATATTATATTTTCACATGATCTGCTGCCCTCTGGATTTTATGTGTGTGTTTGACAGATGTTTTTATCACAGACAGAAATATAATTGCAAACATATGAGTAACAAAAGCTTATATTGACAGTTAGAATGAGTTAATGCAGCAAGTCAATATTTGCAGTGTTGATGACCCTTCTTCTTCAGGACCTCTGCAATTCTCCCTGGCATGCTCTCAATCAACTTCTGGACCAAATCCTGACTGATAGCAGTCCATTCTTGCACAATCAATGCTTTCATTTTGTCAGAATTTTTAGGTTTTTGTTTGTCCACCCGTCTCTTGATGATTGACCACAAGTTCTCAATGGGATTAAGATCTGGGGAGTTTCCAGGCCATGGACCCAAAATCTCTATGTTTTGTTCCCTGAGCCATTTAGTTATCACCTTTGCTTTATGGCAAGGTGCTCCATCATGCTGGAAAAGGCATTGTTGATCGCCAAACTGCTCTTGGAGGGTTGGGAGAAGTTGCTCTTGGAGGACATTCTGGTGCCATTCTTTATTCATGGCTGTGTTTTTAGGCAAGACTGTGAGAGAGCCGATTCCTTTGGCTGAGAAGCAACCCCACACATGAATGGTTTCAGGATGCTTAACAGTTGGCATGAGACAAGACTGGTGGTAGCGCTCACCTTGTCTTCTCTGAATGAGGCGTTTTCCTGATGTCCCAAACAATCGAAAAGGGGATTCATCAGAGAAAATAACTTTACCCCAGTCCTCAGCAGTCCACTGCCTGTACCTTTTGCAGAATATCAGTCTGTCCATGATGTTTTTTCTGGAGAGAAGTGGCTTCTTTACTGCCCTCCTTGAGACCAGGCCTTGCTCCAAGAGTCTCCCTCACAGTGCGTGCAGATGCACTCACACCTGCCTGCTGCCATTCCTGAGCAAGCTCTGCACTGCTGGTAGCCCGATCCCGCAGCTGAAACACTTTTAAGAGACGGTCCTGGCGCTTGCTGGTCTTTCTTGGGCGCCCTGGAGCCTTTTTGGCAACAATGGAACCTCTCTCCTTGAAGTTCTTGAAGATGCGATAGATTGTTGACTGAGGTGCAATCTTTCTAGCTGCGATACTCTTCCCTGTTAGGCCATTTTTGTGCATTGCAATGATGACTGCACGTGTTTCTTTAGAGATAACCATGGTTAACAGAAGAGAAACAATGATGCCAAGCACCAGCCTCCTTTTAAAGTGTCCAGTGGTGTCATTCTTACTTAATCATGACAGATTGATCTCCAGCCATGTCCTCATCAACACCCACACCTGTGTTAATGGAGCAATCACTGAAAAGAGGTTAGCTGGTCCTTTTAAGGCAGGGCTGCAATGATGTTGAAATGTGTTTTGGGGGATAAAGTTCATTTTCTAGCCAAATATTGACTTTGCAAGTAATTGCTGTTAAGCTGATCACTCTTTATAACATTCTGGAGTATATGCAAATTGCCATTAGAAAAAGTGAAGCAGTAGACTTAGTAAAAATTAATATTTGTGTCATTCTCAAAACTTTTGGCCATGACTGTATACACTCGCACACTCTCTGACTCTATTCTACCACTGTCCTCCATATCTTTACTCCACAACACAGACACTGCCACTAGTTTCTACAGTACCACTCTTACATCAGCTATCAACTCGGTCGCCCCTCTTATGTATAGCAGAGTGGACACAATAACATCACTAAAAAGCTTCAGCAAGTATCCAGAATTGCAGAGCGGCGTTGAAAGAAAACGCATTTGCAACATGACTTCACCACATTCAAACAAGCAACAATTGCATTCAAATCAGCTTTCACCTCTGCTAAACAGGCCAACTTTACATCCCTAGTATCTTGCTTATCCTACAACCCCAAACAGTTGTTCAACACTTAACTCCCTCCTCCGCCCACCAAAGCCCCCGCCGACTTCCCTAGTTTCTGCCGAGGACTTTGCCACACACTTCAAAAATAAGATAGACCAAACAAGGCAAGTCTTTATTGTTCAACCACCACAACCCCTTTGTATACCAGACCAATGCCGTAACCCAGGGGTCTCAAACTGCATTCCTCGAGGGCCGCAAACCGTGCGTGTTTTCAAGACTTCCTTAGCATTGCACTAGGTGCTGGAATCATTATCTGTGCAGGTGATTAAATTATCACCTGTGCAATACAAGGAAATCCTGAAAACATGACCTGTATGCGGCCCTTGAGGAATGCAGTTTGAGACCTCTGCCCTAACCTCATAACTTCATTCTCCAAAATAACTGACGGAGAGCTTACTCATCTCTGTAAATTACACCTCACCACTTGTGCACTTGACCTCATCCCATCCCACCTCCTCCCTAACCTCACCACCACACTTATCCCATCCCTAACCCATCTATTCAACCTACCACTAACTTCTGGTACCTTCCCCTCTGCTTTCAAACATGCCACAATCACACCTATCCTCAAAAAGCCATCCCTTGACCCAAGTGCTATGTCCAGCAATAGCACCATATCATTGCTCTCATTTGCTTACAAACTCATTGAGCAAGCACGTCCACGCTCAACTTTCCTCTCACTTTGCATCTACCTCACTTTTCAACAACCTACAATCTGGCTTCCATCCCCACCATTTCACTGAGAGTGCCCTGACAAAACTTACTAACAACTTACAGCCAAAGCTAACAGACAATTTTCCATATTCCTACTTCTAGACCTGTCCTCTGCCTTCGACACAGTTCACCACTGCCTCCTGCCACAGATACTCTCTTCCTTTGACATCAAACACCTTTCCCTATCCTGGATTCCTCATGCTTCTCTAGGCCGCTGTCAGTACTGACAGCGGCATCAGAGGGGTTAAATGCCCACGAGATCGGTGCTAGCACCAATTGTGGGCGTTGCTGCTGGGTGTCAGCTGTCACATACAGCTGACACCCGCACCCGATCACCGCGGAGCTCAGCGTGAGGCTGTGGTGATCGTGCCACCGTACTAGTACTGCTGCGGGCAGAAATGCAGTTACCGCAGAGCTGTACTAGTATGGTGAAGGTCGGGAAGGGGTTAATGTACACTCTGCACCCCATCTTGACTGATAAAAACCAGATATGTAGAAATTTTTGCAAATTTGTTAAAAAAGAAAAACTGAAATATCGTATGGTCATAAGTATTCTGACCCTTTGCTCAGACACTCATATTTAAGTCACATGCTGTCCATTTCCTTGTGATCCTCCTTGAGATGGTTCTACTCCTTCATTGGAGCCCAGCTGTGTTTAAATAAACTGATAGGACTTGATTTGTAAAGGCACACACCTGTCTATATAAGACCTCACAGTGCATGTCAGACCAAATGAGAATCATGAGGTCAAAGGAACTGGCCAATGAGCTCAGAGACAGAATTGTGACAAGGCACAGATCTGGCCAAGTTTACAAAAGAATTTCTGCAGATTTCTGCAGTACTGAAGGTTCCTAAGAGCACAGTGGCCTTAATAATCCTTAAATGGAAGAATTTTGGGACCACCAGAAGTCTTCCTATACCTGGCAGTCCAGCCAAACTGAACAATCATGAGAGAAGAGCCTAGGTGAGAGAGGTAAAGAAGAACCCCAAGATCACTGTGGCTGAGCTCTACAGATGCAGTAGGGAGATGGGAGAAAGTTCCACAAAGTCAACTATCACTGCAGCCGTCCACCAGTAGGGCCTTCATGGCAGAGTGGCCTGACAGAAGCCTCTCCTCAGTGCCAGACATATGAAAGCCTGCATAGAGTTTGCTAAAAAAAAACACATGAAGGACTCCCAGACTATGAGAAATAAGATTCTCTGGTTTCATGAGATGAAGATAAAACTTTTTGGTGATAATTCTAAGAGGTATGTGTGGAGAAAATCAGGCACTGCTCATCACCTGCCCAATACAAACCCAACAGTCAAACATAGTGGCAGCATCATGCTATGGGGATGATTTTCAGCTGCAGGGACAGGACGGCTGGTTGCAATTAAAGGAAACATAAATGCTTCCAAGTACAGAGATATTGTGGATGAAAACCTCTTCCAGAGTGTTCTGGACCTCAGACTTGGCCGAAGGTTCACCTTCCAACAAGACAATGACCCTAAGCACAGAGCTAAAATAACAAAGGAGTGGCTTCAGAACAACTCTGTGACCATTCTTGACTGGCCCAGCCAAAGCCCTGACCTAAACCCAATTGAGCATCTCTGGAGAGACCTGAAAATGGCTGTTCACCAACGTTCACCATCCAACCTGATGCAACTGGAGAGGATCTGCAAGGAACAATGGCTGAGGATCCACAAATCCAGGTGTGAAAAACTTGTTGTATCATTCCCATGAAGACTCATGACTGTACTAGCTCAAAAGGGTGCTTCAACTCAATACTGAGCAAAGGGTCTGAATACTTATGACCATGTGATATTTCAGTTTTTCATTTTTAATATATTTGCAAAAATTTCTACATTTCTGTTTTTTTTCCAGTAAAGATGGGGTGGAGAGTGTACATGAATGAGAAAAAAATGAACTTTTTTGCATTTACCAAATGGCTGCAATGAAACAAAGAGTGAAAAATTTAAAGGGGTCTGAATACTTTCCAAACCCACTGTATCTGACCAGTGATTTTACTCTATGGGTCCCATTACACGCTCCCATTTCTCTTTTGATCGCATCAGTTGGTTTTTTTGCATCGATTGGTTTCTCCAATCTATCCTTAACTCTGTTGACTAATTAATCTCTCTCCTTGCTACACTCCTGCTTCCCCTCTTTACAAATCCCTTTACTGGCTACCAATTTCCCAGCATATGCCATTTAAACTACTAATACTGACCTACAAATCCATCCATAACCTTTCTCCTCTGTATATTTCCAAACTAATCTCCCAATATCTTCCTCTCGTAATCTCCGATCCTTCAAGACCCCCTTCTCTCCTCCACACTTATTCGCTCTTCACCCAATCGCCTCCAAGACTTCTCCTGAATATCCCCCATCCTTTGGAATTATGTGCTCCAACACGTTCAATTATCCACCACATTTGGATCCTTCAGACGGAACCTGAAAACCCATCTCTTCAAAAAAGCTTACAACCTGCAATGACCAAGCTGCCACCTCAACACCATCGGAGCTACTGCAACCCCCAACCTACTGCCTTCTTCTCCATAATCCTGTGGAATGTAAACCAGCAAGGGCAGGGTCCTCTTCCCTCTGTACCAGTCTGTCATTGTTAGTTTGTTTACTGTAAGTGATATATGTATTTTATATGTAACCCCTTCTCATGTACAGCACCATGGAATCAATGGTGCTATATAATTAGATAATAATAATAATAATAATAATATGCAGTTGAAAATTTTGATACTGTGTGGACCCACACAAATTGTTTATGCTGGAGGGGGGTTAAAAATACAACAAAAAACTGTACTGGTCATTTGTACTTTGGTGACTGATTTTAGTGAGTTCTAGTCAATTACCTCAAGTGTATGGGGGCGCCTGATTTTACCTCAACAAGTAATGTCAAAGAAGAGAAGGATCGGACATTGGAATTTCAATGAACAATGTTTTTTTTTCACGGGAAGAAAAGCCACTGCTAGAGGTGTATGGCAGCTGCTTTTTCTCTTCTCCCTGTTGAAAACACATGAATGGTTGCAAGAGCCAGGAGAGATAGCTCTCTGCTGAGCAAGCGTTTGGCTGAGTCGTGTGTAGCCAGCTTCACCCGTGCATCATTCATATGACTAGGACTGAATTTATCATCACTGGAAGCAATAAAAATTCTTATCAAATAGCAGCAAGCAAAGGTCTGAAAACCCATAAAGAATATATACAGAAATTATATAGAATTATCACTTGTCATAAACAAATAATAAGCTTTATTTACCAGAACAATATAAGGTCATCTAGACAGGCCACAATCAAAATGAGAGCTCAATACAGTAGGGCAGCAATCGACATTTATGATTTTGTCTCCTGCCATCCATGATACTGATGCATTGGGTTGTATACATGGATTGCTATGGAGCGCAACAGTGCGACACTAGTCATTATTATCCTGTCATAGCACTTTTATAAAATGTTAATGTGCAGATAGAAGGCTCTCCGTACCGAATGACTGTGAAGATAGCCATTATAATATTCCAAGCAATAAAGGAAAGAGAGACTTTAATCCTGTCCAACAACTACTAGACCCTGACACCCGGGAAAGTCATCTATCAATGTTCATGCAGTGTTCTTTTTCTCCTCCTTTTATGACATATCATCCTTCATGTCTCACTTGCAGAGATTTGGAGGATGTGAAAAGGCTTCTTGGCAGTTAAGCACAATGTAACAGCTGTAAGTGTTCAGCTTGTCAAGAACAGTGACTTACAGCCCAGGAGACAATGCTTCATCACCACAGAGGACAGATTGCAAGTCGATTTCTGAAGCCAACATGAAAAAATAACTAGAAACCCCTGTCTATTGGCTGAAGAAGCCCCTAGACAAGCCCTTTCATCTATTACTGCTCAACACCACATTAAGAGATTGGAGATTACTGTAATATCCGCAGATACTAGTAAGAAGGCTTTAGTGGCATTTAGTTGCGTACTCTCTTCCGGTACATCAGAAGCACATTCTGCCATTGCTGGAGAGGTTCCTAAGAAATTAAATAATGGTTAAGTGATAACAGGCAAATACACAATAAACACATCCGTCCCAGCAATATCATACATCTGCAAGTTACTGTAATGATCATGAGGGTTCTGTCATCACAATATTGGCTACCGAACTACAGTGCTGTGTTCACATCTGCATTTTCATCTCCAGTTTTCAATTCCGTTTTAAGATCCAAAAATGATGGAGTGCTGGATTCTTCATAGAACCGACACCAGACGCCCCCTCTACAGACCCCATTAACTTTTAATAGGTACCGTTGTGGTGTCCATTTTGGGAAGAACATGAAGATAGGCTATTTTTCCATCAAACAGATTGAACTGGGTTTGAAGTACCCAGATGGAGTGCTCAATGCAGATGTGAACAAGAGCCCCAAGACTGTAATAGGACTGATATAACTATAAGACTTGAGCAAATATTTTAATAAATATAAATCTAATGTGCATAAGAGCCTTATAAAGAAGCCACCATGCTGTATGCAGCCACTGAGTATTTTGCCGTATGTACAGAGCAATTCCCCCGACATTATGAAACTAAAGGAAAATATCCATATTTCTCTATATGAAATCTGAAGCACACGGTTGGACAGAGGTCTCATGCACCTGTATGGCAGCCCTGTAACTGATCTGTCTAAAATACAAGCATATGGGACCGGCATATTTTATAAGGGTTTTAAGGAATTGGAGCATTTTTAGCCAAGAAGCTTTTAATAAGAGGCAGATGTCTCTTAAGTCTAGAATCCGCTTGTATGCGTTCGCGGAAAATCAGTGGTAGATTTGCACTATAATTTACGGTACTCCTCTTTTCAGTATAATTATAGTAAATTGTTGGGCTACCCCTTCCTTAAGCTCCTCTCACTTTTTAGAAAATTGTATTGATTGGAGTTGAAAAATTATTATATTATTATTATTATTACACATTTTATATAGCGCCATTTATTTCCATGGCGCTTTACATATGAAAAGGGAAAATATAGACAGGTACAATAAACATGTGCTAGACAAGGACACACAAGTAGAGAAGGAGAGAGGACCCTGCCCGCGAGGGCTCACAGTCTACAGGAAATGTAAAAAGTTATGGAGTACATGGGGCCTGCACCATAACTTGCAACTTTTTTGAACTTGGTAATATATTCCAACAATCCTAAGTATCTCCAACAGCAGAATCTCAATATGCCCGATTCTTTGCGGTGCCAGGAGATAGCTTACTGGCACCACCACAGACCATATAAATAGTTGGATATTGCTATATAAAAACGCAAAGTGCAATAGGGTCTTATCCAAGTTATACAGTGGGGAACAATTGTATTATACTCACCTGATAGGCTTGTGTATAGCACAACACTGATAATGCGATAAATAGCAGCTGCTGCAGTATCCACCAGCGTGTACAAATTATAACCACGGGAAGTAGATGTAAACTGCGCTACTGATTCCAATAAGGATCTAAAGACAGGATTTGAAGAAAGTGGTTTATTGTCAACGCCATTTCAAAGTCAAACTGACCCCTTCCTCAGGGACAACCAAATATTGGAGGAGTCAGTTTGACTTTGAAACGAGTTGACAATAAACCCACTTTCTTCAAATCCTGTCTTTAGATCCTTATGGAATCAGCAGCGCAGTTTATATCTACTTCCCATGGTTATAATTATAACTATTATAATAGTTGGATATTTGCAGTTTCGCATTTACCGCTCGGCCGCCTCTGGTATATAAACCATGATCTCTGCAATGTCATTGTGACAAGCAGATTTGACACCTCTTAGCAATAGGAAAAGACAAATGTGATTAGATATGCGCAGCACACTAGTGTGGTTAATGTATAGTTCCAGACCTGCCAATGCAATGCTGGGAGATCACAAAAGTAAATGAGGTCTGTGACTGATGAGGGATGTAAACATACTAGAAAACAAATCACGGTAGTTATATGTTTTGACTTCTGAACAGAACCGTACAGTATACATCTCCGTATCATACTGAGTGGCTTTGGGAATGCTTACCAAGAGCTGCATTAAATATCCATTGAAAACAACACTATTATTATTATTTATTATAGCGCCTTTTAATCCATAGTGCTTTACATGTGAGGAGGGGTATACATAATAAACAAGTACAATAATCTTAAATGATACAAGTCACGACTGGTACAGGAGAGAGGACCCTGCCCGTGAGGGCTCACAATCTACAAGGGATGGGTGAGGATACAGTAGACGAGGGTAGAGCTGGTCGTGCAGCGGTTTGGTCGATCGGTGGTTACCATATATCTATATATATATCTATATAGCTATCTATCTATAGCGATAGATTTACCCAGAACAAGTTTTTAAAAGCAACAGATCGAGAAAGGCTACAAGTGTGTCTGTAAAAAAAAGGAAGCGGGTAACACATGAAAATCGTAATTGGGCTTGCTCACAACCATAGAAAACACTGAAAAAACCTGCATGCATCTTTCATTTAACATGTCTGCTGCAGTGTCACTGCAGAGAAATTCTGCTTCAGAATAACCACAAATCTATTCAAGATGTGAACCCCGTGTAACCACGGAGCTTAGATCCCATAGAGCAGTCAGATAAATTAGACTACAAAAGAGCACAGTCTGGGTTTGTCCAGGCACTGAACCAGCATGAGATATCTTACCGTGTGCAAGATATAAAATTAGAAAGCATTTTAGTATGATTGTAGAACAGAGATTAATAGCACTCAATATTAACCCCTTTACCCCCAAGGGTGGTTTGCGCGTTTAATGACCGGGCCAATTTTTACAATTCTGACCACTGTTCTCTTTATGAGGTTATAACTCTGGAACGCTTCAACGGATCCTGGCGATTCTGAGACTGTTTTCTCGTGACATATTGTACTTCATGTTAGTGGTAAAATTTATTTGATATAGCTTGCATTTATTTGTGAAAAAAACTGAAATTTGGCAAAAATTTCGCAATTTTTCAACTTTGAATTTTCATGCCCATAAATCACAGAGCTATGGCACGCAAAATACTTAATAAGTAACATTTCCCACATGTGTACTTTACATCAGCACAATTTTGGAATCAAAATTTTTTTTGGTTACGAAGTTATAAGGGTTTAAAGTTAACCAGCGATTTCTCATTTTTACAACACCATTTTTTGGGGGGGAACACATCACATTTGAAGTCACTTTGAGGGGTCTATATGATACAAATACCCAAAAGTGATACCATTCTAAAAACTGCACCCCCTCAAGGTGCTCAAAAGTGCATTCAAGAAGTTTATTAACCCTTCAGGTGCTTCACAGGAATTTTTTGAATGTTTTAAAAAAATTAACATATAACTTTTTTCACCCAAAAAATTATTTCAGGTCCAATTTGTTTATTTTCCCAACAAGGAAACAGGTAACAGGAAAAATTGGACCACAAAAGTTATTGTGCAATTTGTGCTGAGTACGCTGATACCCCATATGTGGGGTGAACCACTGTTTCGGCGCACGGCAGAGCATGGAAGCGGAGTTAGCACCGTTTGACTTTTCAATGCAAAATTGGCTGGAATTGAGATCGGACGCCATGTCGCATTTGGAGAGTCCCTGATGTGCCTAAACAGCAGAAACCCCCAATTCTAACTCCAACCCTAACCCAACACACCCCTAACCCTAATCCCAACCCTAACCCTAATGGCAAAATGGAAATAAATAAAAAAAAAATTAATTTATTATTTTTCCCTAACTAAGGAGGTGATAAAGGGGGGTTTGATTTACTATTTATAGCGGGTTTTTATGATTAGCAGCTGTCACACGCTAAAAGACACTTTTTATTGCAAAAAATAGGTTTTGCATCACCACATTTTGAGAGCTTTAATTTTTTTCCTTATTTTAGCCCATGTGAGGTCTTATTTTTTGCGGGACGAGGTGACGTTTTTATTGGTACCATTTTCGGGCATGTGATAATTTTTGATCGCTTTTTATTACGATTTTTGGGAGGCAGGATGAACAAAAACCAGCAATTCAGGAATTTCTTTTGGGGGTGCCTTTATATGGCTCCGCGTGTGGTAAAATTGATAAAGCGGTTTTATTCTTCGGGTTAGTACGATTACAGCGATACTTCATTTTCTATAATTTTTTTATGTTTTGGCGCTTTTATACAGTCATGGCCAAAAGTTTTGAGAATGACACAAATATTATATTTTCACATGATCTGCTGCCCTCTGGTTTTTATGTGTGTTTGACAGATGTTTTTATCACAGACAGAAATATAATAATTGCAAACATATGAGTAACAAAAGGTTATATTGACAGTTAGAGTGAGTTAATGCAGCAAGTCAATATTTGCAGTGTTGACCCTTCTTCTTCAGGACCTCTGCAATTCTCCCTGGCATGCTCTCAATCAACTTCGGGACCAAATCCTGACTGATAGCAGTCCATTCTTGCACAATCAATGCTTTCATTTTGTCAGAATTTTTAGGTTTTTGTTTGTCCACCCGTTTCTTGATGATTGACCACAAGTTCTCAATGGGATTAAGATCTGGGGAGTTTGCAGGCCATGGACCCAAAATCTCTATGTTTTGTTCCCTGAGCCATTTAGTTATCACCTTTGCTTTATGGCAAGGTGCTCCATCATGCTGGAAAAGGCATTGTTGATCGCCAAACTGCTCTTGGAGGGTTGGGAGAAGTTGCTCTTGTAGGACATTCTGGTACCATTCTTTATTCATGGCTGTGTTTTTAGGCAAGACTGTGAGAGAGCCGATTCCCTTGGCTGAGAAGCAACCCCACACATGAATGGTTTCAGGATGCTTAACAGTTGGCATGAGACAAGACTGGTGGTAGCGCTCACCTTGTCTTCTCCGAATGAGGCGTTTTCCTGATGTCCCAAACAATCGAAAATGGGATTCATCAGAGAAAATAACTTTACCCCAGTCCTCAGCAGTCCACTGCCTGTACCTTTTACAGAATATCAGTCTGTCCATGATGTTTTTTCTGGAGAGAAGTGGCTTCTTTGCTGCCCTCCTTGAGACCAGGCCTTGTTCCAAGAGTCTTCGCCTCACAGTGCGTGCAGATGCACTCACACCTGCCTGCTGCCATTCCTAAGCAAGCTCTGCACTGCTGGTAGCCCGATCCCGCAGCTGAAACACTTTTAAGAGACGGTCCATGCGCTTGCTGGTCTTTCTTGGGCGCCCTGGAGCCTTTTTGGCAACAATGGAACCTCTCTCCTTGAAGTTCTTGATGATGCGATAGATTGTTGACTGAGGTGCAATCTTTCTAGCTGCGATACTCTTCCCTGTTAGGCCATTTTTGTGCATTGCAATGATGACTGCACGTGTTTCTTTAGAGATAACCATGGTTAACAGAAGAGAAACAATGATGCCAAGCACCAGCCTCCTTTTAAAGTATCCAGTGGTGTCATTCTTACTTAACCATGACAGATTGATCTCCAGCCATGTCCTCATCAACACCCACACCTGTGTTAATGGAGCAACCACTGAAAAGAGGTTAGCTGGTCCTTTTAAGGCAGGGCTGCAATGATGTTGAAATGTGTTTTTGGGGGATAAAGTTCATTTTCTAGCCAAATATTGACTTTGCAAGTAATTGCTGTTAAGCTGATCACTCTTTATAACATTCTGGAGTATATGCAAATTGCCATTAGAAAAAGTGAAGCAGTAGACTTTGTAAAAATTAATATTTGTGTCATTCTCAAAACTTTTGGCCATGACTGTACAATAAAAACAAATTTATATAAAAAATAATTATTTTTGCATTGCTTTATTCTGCGAGCTATAACTTTTTTATTTTTCACTGATGATGCTGTATGGTGGCTCGTTTTTTGTGGGACAAGATGAAGTTTTCAGCGGTATCATATTTATTTATATCCATCTTTTTGATCGCGTGTTATTCCACTTTTTGTTCGGCGGTATGATAAAGCAGTTTTTTTTTTAAGGGGTTCACTAAAGGGGTGTGACAGTTTTATTGGGAGGGTCGTTACGGATGCGGCGATACTAAATATGTGTACTTTTGTTTTTTTTAATTTACATAAAGAAATGAATTTATTGAGGATTTTTTTTTCTTTATTTAGGAGGTTTTTTTCTTTATTTAGGAGTTTTTTTTTTAATTATTTCTACACGTTAATTTTTTTTTTTACTTTATCCCAGGGTGGGACATCACTATAAAGTGTCAGAACGCTGCTCTGACAGTTTGCACAGCACTCTGTCAGACCAGCGATCTGACAAGCTGTGCAGGAGGCTTCTCAGCGCTTGCTCTCAGCAGGCACTGAGAAGCCACCTCCCTGCAGGACCCGGAAGGACCCCGGGTATCTTGGATCCGGGGGCCTGCAGGGAGGAGGCCCTCGGAACAGCGCCATCACATCGTGCTGTCCTGAGGGTCTCAGGGAAGCATGCAGGGAGCCCCCTCCCTGTGCAATGCTTCCCTATACCACTGGAACACTGCGATCATGTTTGATCTTAGTGTGCCGGTGGTTAATGTGCCGAAAGCGGTCCATGACCGCTCCTGGCACATAATGCCGGGTGTCAGCTGTTATAATCAGCTGACACCCGGCCGCTATCAGCCGCACTCCCCCGTGAGCGCAGCTGATCGCATATGATGTACTATCCCGTCCATGGTCATACGGGCCCGGGTCACCTAGACTGGATAGTACGTCAGAGGTCATCCATCACTGCCTTCTTCCCCAGCATCACCATTGCCCTTTCCATCACCCCAATCATTGCCTTCTTCACCACCCCAATCATTCTCTTCCACCACCTCCATCACTTCCCTCCCAACACCACATTGTTCTCCACCACTCCCATCATTGTCCTTTCCATCACCTCCATCATTGTTCTCCCCCACCACTCCCATCATTGTCCTCTCTCCACCCCATCATTGACCTCTGCACCACCCCCATCATTGCCCTTCCCCATCACCTCCATCACTGCCTTTTCTGCCACCACCCTATCATTGCCCTTTCCACCACCTCATCATTAACTTCTCCACCATCTCCATCATTGCCCTTTCCACCACCCCAATCATTGTTCTCCCCACCACCCATCATTGTCTTTTCCATCACCTCCATCATTGCCTACTCCCCCACTACCCCATCACTGCCCTTTCCACCACCTCCATCATTGCCTTTTCCCCACCACCCCATCAATGCCCTTTCTACCATCATTGCCTTCTACCCCATCATTGCCTTTTCCATCACCTCCATCATTGCCTCCTCCCCCACCACCATCATTGCCCTTTCCATCACTGCTTTCTCCCCCATCAACCCATCATTGCCCTTTCCACCACCACCATTGTCCTTTTAATCACCTCCATCATGGTTTTCTCCCCCACCACCCCATCATTGTTCTCACCCCAACATACATCATTGCCTTTTCCAACACCCCATTGTTCTCTCCCACCACTGCCTTCTCCCTCATCACTGCTCTTTCCACTACTTCCATCATTGCCTTCTCTGCCACTACCCATCATTGCCCTTTCCATCTCCTCCATCATTGCCTTTTCCCACCACCTCCATCACTGCCTTTTCCCCACCATCATTGCCCTTTCCATCACTCCAATCATTGCCTTCTCCCCACCACCCCCATCATTTCTGTCTCCACCACCCTAATCATTCTCTTGCACCACCTCGATCATTTCCCTCCCAACACCCCAATCATTGATCTTCCCCAGTACTCCCATAATTATCCACCCCATCATTGTCCTTTCCATCACCCCAATCATTGCCTTTTCCCCCTCTACCACATCATTGCTCTCTCCGCCACCCCATTGTTCTCTCCCACCACCTTCATCATTTCCAACACCCCAACCATTGTTCTCCCCACCACTCCCATCAGTCCTCTCCCCCACCCATCATTGAACTCTCCACCACGTCCATCATTGCTTTCTTCCCCACCACACCCATCATTGCCTCCTCCCCACCACACCCATCACTGCCTTCACCACCACCTCCATCATTGCCCTTTCCACCACCCCAATCATTGTTCTCCCCACCACTCCCATAATTGTCCTCCCCACCATCCCTATCATTGCCTTCTCCATCATTGCCCTTTCCATCACCTCCATCATTGACTCCTCCCCCACCACCACCATTGCCCTTTCCATCACCTCCATCATTGCTTTCTCTCCCACCAAACCATCATTACCCATTCAACCACCTCCATCATTGCCGCCTTCTCCACCACCATTGCCCTTTCCACCACACACACACACAGAGCACCACTCACATCTTGGCACGTTTCCCGCAGCCGAAGCATCATCATCGGCAGCATCATCCAGCCGCGCTGCTGTGAGATAAGCACGGGCAGGAGGCATGACAGATCCCGATCCCTGCAGCTCTGCTGCCATTTTCTGTTATAGGCAGTGGAGTTGCAGTGATCGCTCCTTGCCCGCCGCACATGAAGGCAATCTGGCCAGGACCCCCTGGAGCCTGAGAAACGGTCCTGATTGCCCTCATTATTAGGCCCTGGTGCAGCTGCACCGACTGTACATGCGGTATATCTACCCCTGCTTACATCCACTGTAGAGATCAGTAGCAACTAAACATATATTTACCCATACCCCGCAAACCTTTCCACTTTTTTCAAGTTACACCTGTAAACTTAAATGTATTTTTTTGTGATTTTATGTGATATACCAACACAAAGTTGCAAGCATTTGTGAAGAGTAAAGGAATGATACATAGTTTACTAAATGATTTCAAAATAGAAATCAGAAAATTGTGACGTGCATTTGTATTCGGCCACGAGTCAATAATTTGTAGGACCATCTTTCGCTGCAATTACTGCTGCCAGTGTTTTGGGGAATGTCTCTACCAGTTTTGCACATCTAGAGGCTGAACTTTTTGCTCATTCTTTTTTGCACTTGCTCTCGCTCAGTAAAATTGGATGGAGACGTCTATGAAAAGCAATTTTCAAGTCTTGTCACAGATTCTCAATGGGATTTCAGTCTGGACTGTGACTGGGCTGTTAACACACATGAATATGCTTTGATCTACCAGTGTTTCTCAACTCCAGTCCTCAAGACCACCAACGGGTCATGTTTTCAGGATTTCCTTAGTATTGCAAAGGTGATGGAATTAATGCTTGAGCAGGTGATAAAATTATCACCTGTGCAATACTAAGGAAATCCTGAAAACATGACCTGTTGGTGGGTCCTGAGGACTGGAGTTGAGAAACACTGATAACCATCCATTGTAGCTCTGGCAGGATGTTTAGAGTCATTGTCCTGCTGGAAGGTGTACCTACGTCACAGTCTCAAGTCTTTTGCAGCCTCTAGTAAGTTTTCCACTAGGATTGCACTGTATTTAGCTCCATCCAACATTGGATGATGGATTGAACAGTGCTCCGTGAGATGTTCAGAGCTTGGGATGTTTTTGTTATAACATAACCCAACCCTTCTTTATTCTTCTTCACAACTCAACTCACTAATTATGTGACTTGAGGATACTGGTCACTCAAGATTTTATTTAGGGGTATCAGACTACGGGGGGCGGAAAACAAATTTACATCACAATTTTCAGATTCATTATTTTTTAAATATTTAGTAAACCATGCATTTTTTTCTTTTACACTTCTTAAATACTTGCTATTTTGTGTTGGTATATGACAATAAATCCCAATGAAATACATTTTAAGTTTGTGGGTGTAACGTGAAAAAAATAAGATGTGCTGCATGATATATTAATGTTATCGGCTTGTCCTAAACAAGACTGTTACAATCCCCCAAGGTACAGGGTGCAAGTGAACAAGATGGATTGTGGGGTAGTTGTGACTTTATTTCAACTGTGTCTGAAGAGCTTATCATTGTCAAGTTGGGTTTTATAAGGTCTTTGGGTCATGATACAAGACAAAGAGAGAAAGAAATACAGTGTACAACACCAGTTATCTAACCTGGAGCGGATGTGGCTTTTAGAGTTTTATAATTGGCCTCAAAGTGTCAGTGGAGCCCAGAGCGTAAGCTTTCTGTTTGTCTTTAATTCCATAACATACCTGACTATTTCACTGCAAAATGTAGGTGCCAATGATGGGAACTAGAAAGAGGCTGTCACAATATGTGGACACAATTATCACAGTCCTTCAAACCACACTGCACCTGACAGCAGAGGGGAAAGTGATGTTGGAGTAAGAGTTGCATTTGCAGCTGGACATTGCAAAAACGTCTGTTTTTCAAGCAGAAGACGCTTTAGAAATAGCTCCTCTCCTCTGTAAAACTGTAACGTCTTTTTTTTTAGTGTATTTTCAGGTTTTTTACTGTTTTTCTGAATGTTTTTTAAATCTGTTAATAAAGAAAACACTAGTCTTCCAGTGCGTCTCTCTAGTCTTCCCATAGACCTGTATTGTAAAGTACTAAGCAGAAAAAGCCATAAGTATGGTCAGATCACTTCCTTGAAACCGTTGGTATCTTTGAAAGCCTGAAGCATTTAAAATAAGTCCAAAAGTCTGAACATATGACCAGCAAGTCATTTTCCCACAAATATATTAATTTGATTGTTTTCATAGCTCTTTTTTCCCCTACTTTTTGGAAAACGCGGTGCGAACATATCCCAAGAGCGGAAACTGACCGATGCTGTGGATTAGTGATGAGCGAGTATGCTCGTTGCTCGGGTTTTCTCGAGCATGCTCGGGTGTCCTCCGATATTTGGGCGTGCTCTGAGATTTAGTTTTTGTCAACGCAGCTGCATGATTTGCGACTGCTAGATAACCTGAATGTGGGGATGGCCTGTTTGTTAGGAAATCCCCTTGCTCCGAAACGAGCGTCGGGGTGGGCCATGGGACCGCTGACCTCGGCTACTTCCAGGTATTTACCTTGTGCCAGTGACCTGCTTTTATATTACTTCCACTCTGGGCAAATATTATGTAGCCTGCTGCTGTTTCTAGGTACTTACCTTTTTGCCAACGATCGTTTGTACTATTCTCACTTGAGACAAATGGCAATTATTCAGCATTACATTATTGAGGCCCTGGCTCTCTATTGTTTAAGCATTATCTTTATACACTAACTGTATGGTCAAGCAGCCCCTCTAGGCCCTCATGGTGTTTATTGTGGGGACAGTGTGTGTACACTCTTGTTTCCCCCTCCCTGTGCTTTTTACCTGGTGTTATGTATCTATCTACAGTATATTTTTGTATTGAATAAAATTTATATATTTTATTGGACCCCATGACTGCTCTTTTTGTTGGTTTGTGCCATGAAGCAGTAGGATTTAGGACACATCGGTAGAAAGCACGCAATAAAAATGGAGTTCACACATACATCTGTATTCTTGGTCCAACAATTTGACGGCGTACTTTCATATGCATTGCACATGGGTGCACAAGCTACGTGCAATTGAAACTGAAAAAAATCCCTTACATTGGTCAGTATATTGTGCACACAGACATCACACAGGTAACATATAAGTTCGTCTCAACTAGCAGTAAGAAGAAAGGAACTACAGACTGAGGTTAAAATCTTATCCTAACAATGAAAAAAGTATAATTATACACTACTCAAAAAATAAAGGGAACACTCAAATAACACATCCTAGATCTAAATGAATGAAATATTCTCATTGAATACTTTGTTGTGAACAAAGCTGAATGTGCTATCAACATAATCACACACAAAAATCATCAATGGAAATCAAATTTTTGAACCAATGGAGGCCTGGATTTGGAGAGACCCCCAAAACGAAAGTGGAAACAAGTCAAAATGAAAAGCAAAACAAGACAAAATTAAAGTGGAAACAAGTCAAAATGATGCTCAGTATTGTGTGTGGCCTCCACGTGCCTGTATGACCTCCCTACAACGCTTTGGCATGCTCCTGATGAGGTTGCGGATGTTCTCATGAGGGATCTCCTCCCAGACCTGGACTAAAGCATCCGTCAACTCCTGGACAGTCTGTGGTGCAACGTGACATTGGTGGATGGAGTGAAACATGCTGTCCCAGATGTACTCAATCGGATTCAAGCCAGTCCATAGCTTCAATGCCTTTATCTTGCAGGAACTGCTGACACACTCCAGCCACATGAGGTCTGGCGTTGTCCTGCATCAGGAGGAACGGCAGGGCCAACCGCACCAGCATATGGTCTCACAAGGGGTCTGAGGATCTCATCTCGGTACCTAATGGCAGTCAGGCTACCTCTGGCGAGCACATGGAGGGCTATGTGGCCCTCCAAAGAAATGCCACCCCACACCTTTATTGACCCACTGCCAAACCGGTCATGCTGAAGAATGTTGCAGGCAGCAGGTTCATACTCAGCACATGTGACAGACGTAACAGTCTGGAGACGCAGTGGAGAGCGCAAAATCAGACAAACTGAACATTTGAAAGTGGTCTCTTAATTTTTGCCAGAGCTGTATGTATATATATACATACACACACACAGGTGCTTCTCACAAAATTAGAATATCATCATAAAGTTAATTTATTTCAGTTCTTCAATACAAAAAGTGAAACTCATATTATACAGAGTCATTACAAACAGTGATCTATTTCAAGTGTTTATTTCTGTTAATATTGATGATTATGGTTTACAGCCAATGAAAACCCAAAAGTCATTATCTCAGTAAATTAGAATAATTAACAAAAAACACCTGTAATGGCTTCCTATGTGTTTAAAAAGGTCCCTTAGGCCTCTTTCACACATCCGTTTTTTCCCCTTCAGTCACAATCTGTCGTAATGTGAAAAAAACGGATTCTGCAATTGTTGCCACAGGATCCGTTTTTTTCTCAGACTTGTATTAGCGACGGATTGTGACGGATGGCCACGTTTCATTGGTCTTTTGACGGATCCGTCGAAAAATCATTGTCCGTCGGCTGGATACAACGGACTTTGCAACGTTTTTTGTGTACGTTGAAAAGACGTACAACGACGAATCCAGCGGCATCCGTTGAAGGCTATAATGGTATCCATCGCAAGACGGATTCCAGCGACGGATTCCGTTTTTCCACACTGAGCATGCCTGGAAAATCTTAATCTCAGTGGACTGCTGCTGGAGTCATTGCTTCAAGAGCCACCACACAGACGTATCCAAAACATGGGCTACAAGTGTCTCATTCCTTGTGTCAAGCCACTCGTGACCAATAGACAGAAGAAGCATCTTGCCTGGGTCAAGGAGAAAAAGAACTTGACTGTTGCTCAGTGGTCCAAGGTGTTGTTTTCAGATGAAAGTAAATTTTGCATTTCACTTGGAAATCAAGGTCCCAGAGTCTGGAGGAAGAGTGGAGAGGCACACAATCCAAGCTGCTTGAGGTCTAGTGTGAAGTTTCTACAGTCAGTGGTGGTTTCGGGAGCCATGTCATCTGCTGGTGTAGGTCCACTGTGTTTTATCAAGACCAAAGTCAGCACAGCCATCTACTAGGAAATTTTAGAGCACTTAATGCTTCCCTCTGCAGACAAGCTTTTTGGAGATGGAAATGTCATTCTCCAGTAGGACTTGGCACCTGTCCGCACTGCCAAAAGTACCAATACCTGGTTTAAAAACAACAGTATCACTGTGCTTGATTGGCCAGTAAACTCGCCTGACCTTACCTCATAGAGAATCTATGGGGTATTGTCAAGAGGAAGATGAGGGACACCAGACCCAACAATGCAGACAAGCTGAAGGCTGCTATCAAAGCAACCTGGGCTTCCATAACACCTCAGCAGTGCCACAGGCTGATCGCCTCCATGTCATACCGCATTGATGCAGTAATTGATGCATAAGGAGCTAAAGCTGCTGTTAAAAACTATTCTAATTTACTGAGATAATGACTTTTGGGTTTTCATTGGCTGTAAGCCATAATCATCAACATTAACAGAAATAAACACTTGAAATAGATCACTCTGTTTGTAATGACTATATAATATCTGAGTTTCACTTTTTGTATAGAAGAACTGAAAAAAAATTAACTTTTTGATGATATTCTAATTTTGTGAGAAGCACCTGTATATATAGATTTTGTTTTAAGAGTAGCTGGCTGAACAACCTTAAATGGGTTGGATAGGATTAGAAAAACATGGTTGTTTTTCTTCAAAACAATTCCATACCTGTCCACAGGTCGTGTGTGGTAGAGCAGCTCATTTCCATTGATTTTTTTAAGAAGCTGAGTGGTAATATCACACACAACCTGCGGACAAGTAGGACATAAGAACAACCATGTTTTTCTAATCAAGTACCACCATTTTAACCGTTGTAGCAGGGCTGATGACTGTTTCATTCCACCATAGAGAATAGCCACAAGGAATCATATGTCCCTGCTGTGGCTCTAAAGCTTATACAATAGGAATAAAGATAATATGGTTCCTACAAGGCTCCAAAGGTTCAATTTCCTTTTACAAAACACGTACGTATTTAATTTCAAGAATACTTTGCAATATCAGTTTCCTGTGATGTATAAAGAAAAGAGCAAAATCTTGATCTAAAAAACAAGGATCCTTATGAATAATATGGATACCAATACATTTCAACCTGTAGTAAATGTGAGTTATGGAAAAATATTCACAGGATCCTGGTCCAACAGCCATGTCGGACTGCCTCCTACCTGCCAGCATCACCAGCACATCATCTAAATAGTAGGACCGTTATGACATCATTGTTGTGGCACAAGGAATGTATGATATTGTGGGGTCTACAACTAATCAGAAGAGCAGTAAGTGATGGTGGCAGGTAAGAGATGGCTAACAGAGCTCTGGGCCAGGGTCCGGCAAATCTTTATCCTCAACTCTACCTTGAAATGCACATTTTCCTGTAAATTGCATTACAATTGGAAAATAAAATCCACAGTTTCTGCTGGACTAATTTCAGGAATAATATACACTTTTGCTTTGCAATTTCATCGATATGTCAGGACGACTGTGCTGTATAACTAGTCCTGTAAAGTAAATCATCATCCTAAGATAGATGACAATGCAGGAAACTTACCGTGACGCGACCCTGATAATTGACGTAAGTGCTGATTTACATGCAGGACGGACATCTTCAACTCACTATATAAAAACATGTCGGTAAAAAAAAAAACACAAAAAAAACCTTTAACCCTTTCTCATTTACAGTAAATTTGCTTTTATTGGTTTCTTGTAGGCTGGCACATCAGCAGATTTAGTGATGCCACTACTTATCCAATTGCACAGAACATAACATATATACCTTATTTATCCATTAGGCTTCTCCGCTTCTAGACTACTCTTATAAAACAAGCCTTAAAAGGGTTGTCCAATACTGCATAACGTCTTCTTCACTGTTTAAGTGCCTTACACAACACAAAAAAACACATATCCTTACTACTCTCCCTTTGAGTTGTTATATTGATTTCTATCCTTCACTTCGTGGTTGCACTCCAGATAGAATATATGGCCAGATAATACCAGGACTTGGCTACAGGTATACCAAATGCTTTGTGCGAGGCATGCCTGACTTGTGTTTGCCAAGATAGTACTTGATAAACAGCATAGTGGCTTTCCGCAGCATCTTTAATTGCTAATGGCCTCATGGTTTTGCAAATTTGCAAGATTTCCACGAAAAAATCTGTGGAGAAGTCCCATGTGCAAGGAGTGCTAATGATAAAGAGGAGAACTATACTACTGTGTGTATATACGCACTATGGCAGTGTTAAGTTGGCCACAGATAGGTAGTTGCTGCTCTTTCCTCCAACAACCTAATCGATAAGGAGCCAAAGGATAGAATCCATAGAGATTAACTTTTCCTTTTCAGCTTTTGTGTTACATGGATAGAAGCAAAACCAGTAGCTTATTTTTCTGTAATAAAATAACATGGATGACAATAGAGTAATCATGATTGACAAACTTTGACAACTTATTTTTTCTTAGTAATCATCGTCCGGGTGTCACACCACTGGAAGAAGCCTGAGGCGAAACGCGCGTCGGGATGAGGGTGACTCTGCTCCATCCAGGCACGTTGCTCCTGCCGCCACTTATATCCAAGGTACTGTTAACAAGGTGTTCTCCAAAGTGATAACAATCGCACATGTATTTCCACTCTTTAACATACTGCTAGCCCATTTATACTTAGAGGGGTCATATACGAGTATACTAGAATTGCTGATTTATAATTATGGGTCACCATGATCTCTGATGTTTTCTTGGATATATATTATATTAATTTATAGTTCAATCTGTGATTATTGCATATAACAGCGGTACACGGTAGTAACTTACTTCAATTATATCCTGGATTTAGTAGGGTCCCCCCTAATAGGCACTCTATTGTTTTTAATAATTTCATTTTATAAAATTTCCTAATACAAGTGTATTTTAATTCAGATGGGTCTCTTCCTCTTTCCATATGACTAAACTCTCATTTGGAAACTGAGTTTACAATATTGTTTTGAAGTGCCATCAATCTATTGATTTTGGACACGGTTTGGTTAATTATTTTTTCTTAGGTCTGTATCATTAAATTAACTACTCAGGTAAAACTTATATACTGTATTATGTATAAAGCAGATCCTCGGGGGCGGTACAGGATTTGCCCCATTCCCTCTGTACCAGATCTAGGTATAACTCAGTATTCGTTTTGACAGTAACTGTTAAATAAAAACAGAAAAAGGATTTAGCGTAGCCATATCTGTAGGTAAAGTGCTGTTTTGTTGTAGTGTAAGTGTATAGCTGAAGGGTGAATATTACTAGACAGAACACAACACATTGTTAAATCCATGCTCTCACTGGTTTAATACTAAGTACAGATTTATCAAAACAATTACGACACAAATAATAGCAATAGAAAAAAGGAAAGCTACAACAACATAAGTTTCAAGTACTAGTAACCCATTAAATGCTTATGGGTCCAAGGCCAATGAGAACTGACCAAAATGAACGGAATTTTGTAAGATCAATTACAAAACGCAAATTATTTGTAATTGTGCTGATCACAGAACAGCATAATAGATACAAGTCCATATATTACATAATCACTGGATAGTGAGCTCTGCTGTTATCCACAACACGTTACTCAATAACCATCATCATCATCCAGCTCACAGCCATAATCTGAAAAAAAAAAAAAAAAAAGCAAAATGTTACTTATAATGTGCAGCTATATATGGAATTGAAGGAAGTGTTCATGGTTACTGTGTTGTTAATCATGAGATTTAGGGTCAGATTAAGTTCTAGTATGCCATAAACATTACGTGGAGACAAAATTATGGCCGGCTGATAAACTGACTCGCTGGTAATGCTGCTCTACGGTTTGTACATTCTCATCATCTTGTTGCTTTCTTTGGAGTACGGTAGTTAAATGCAAAATAATAAAAGTCTCAAAAATGTGCAGATATAAAATGAATGGATGTTTTGTAACATGAGGGTTTTAAAACAAAAAAAAACAAAACTTTTCAGCTATTATTTTTGCTAGTCAAGTTGTTGTTCAGTTGTTTTTGGGCGACAACTAGCATGATTGCCGCTACAGCTAAATGAAGCGTAACTCCGCTCTATGTCTGTGAGATTATGCCCAGTAATATACTGCTTCCTACATCTTGGAGAAATGGATAATCCTAGTAGGAACTGTAACACCAGCCATATTTAGATATTTAGGCCTAAAAGACGGATTTTGGTAAGAACTTACCTGTAAAATCCTTTTCAGCGAAGGAAGGAAAGGAGACACACTAGTCATAACTAGTGGGTAGGCGGAGCCCAGATGGAATAGACACCTCAGATTAAAAAAGAGTGTTGACCGGCCCCTCCAGCTCGGGCTCCTCCTACTCAGCTCTCCAGTTGTACACAAGCTTAAGGAAGAGCAATATCACCAGCGGAAGCAACATAATCCCTTCTGAAGGACTTCAGAGACAAAAAACACAAGAGTACAGGTTATGCATGCATTTAGGTAAAAAACCACACAGTTCCAGGTACTACTCACTGGACCTGACCACTGCAATGAGCTGGCGATGCTGGAACAGAGCCGTAGCGCGTCGACCCAGATAACTGCTATCAGAGAAGGGTCACGCCGCATCTGTAATACAACAACACACTTCTGCCAAGGGAGGGAGCTGTGTCTCCTTTCCTTCCTTCGCTGAAAAGGATTTTACAGGTAAGTTCTTACCAAAATCCGTCTTTCAGCAGCAGAACGGAAGGAAAGGAGACACACTAGTCATAACTAGTGGGACGTCCCAAAGCAGTCCAAAAATATAGGGTGGGAAAAACCAGAAACGGCAGAACCCAACAACCTAAGAAAACTGCGCAACTAGCGCTAAAGAACAGGTTAAAGGAAACTTTAAACTACCGCCGCCTGTAGGACTCTACGTCCCAAGGCTGCATCAGCGGAAGCACTAACGTCCACCTTATAAAATTTCGTAAAAGTGTGGACAGAGCCCCAGGTAGCCGCCCTGCAGAGCTGAGCTGCCGAGGCCCCTTGATGGAAGGCCCATGACGAGCCCACAGCCCTCGTGGAGTGAGCTCGAACCTTAATCGGGCAAGGTTCGCCCTTAAGTCGGTACGCTTCCAAAATGGCTGACCGGATCCAACGAGCTATAGAGTCCTTGGAAGCTCGTTGACCACGTCGACGACCTGCTGGAATCACAAACAGAGAGTCGGACTTCCGAAAACCTTGAGTAACAGTCAAATAAAACTTCAAAGCTCGCACCAAATCCAATGCGTGCAAGGCCCGTTCCTTCGCATTCCTTGGACTCGGACAAAGAGAAGGCAACACAATATCCTGGTTAACATGAAATTGCGACACTACCTTAGGTAGGAAGTCGCTCCGTGTGCGTAGCACTACACGATCCGGGTGAAACTCCAGGAAGGGAGGCGAGCAAGAAAGAGCCGCCAACTCAGAAACCCTTCTCAAAGAAGTGACCGCTACTAGGAAGGCAACCTTCCAAGAGAGCAAAGAAAGACTAACAGAGTCCATAGGCTCAAAAGGCCCGTGTTGAAGAGCCTCCAAAACAAGATTGAGACGCCAAGCAGACACAGGCGCCCTACGCGGTGGAAACTGGCGGGTTACTCCGCGAAAAAAGGAACGCACGTCCCTACGCGAGGCGATAGCCTTTCGGAACAGCAAGGACAGAGCAGAAACCTGACCCCTCAGGGTGCTAACTGCCAAACCTTTGTCCAGTCCAAATTGCAGGAAAGCCAACAAATTGGGAATGGAAAAAATCCTCGGATTCCTTGAGGAACCCGAACACCACGAAAAGAAGGCTTCCCAAGTCTTGTGGTAAATTCTAGTAGTAGCCGGACCTCTGGCCGCTCGTAAAGTGGCAATGACTTCGGCTGAAAAACCTTGACGGGTCAATATTTCGATCTCAAGAGCCACGCCGTCAAACGCAGAGACTTCAGGTCCGGATGACGAACGGGCCCTTGGGTTAACAGGTCCGGGCGAAGAGGAAGTGGAACTGGCGGTGCCGCCAGGAGTGACACCAGAGTCGAGAACCACGTTCTCCTTGGCCAATCTGGGGCTATCACTATAGCCGAGATTCTCTCCAGTCTGATCCGACGGAGAACCAGAGGCAGTAAGGATATCGGCGGAAACACATAGATCAGCTCAAATTGGTCCAACGGAGCCACCAGAGCATCCACCGCCACAGCCTTCGGATCCTTGTACCTGGACATGAATGTCGGCAACTTGGCATTGAACCTGGATGCCATCAGATCCATTTGGGGAGTTCCCCAACGAGAGCACAGCAGTGCAAAAATCTCCGGATGAAGACTCCATTCTCCGGGATCCATCTTCTCGCGACTTAGAAAGTCCGCCGTGATATTCTGAACTCCTGGAATGTGGATCGCAGAGATAGCTGGTACTCTGGTCTCTGCCCATATCAGGATCCGAGATACCTCCACCATGAGTCTGGAACTCCTTGTCCCGCCTTGGTGATTGATATATGCGACCGCCGTCGCATTGTCTGTCTGCACTCGGACAGGCAGACCGCTTAAAGTGACCGTCCAGTGTTGGAGGCAAAGGAAAATCGCCCTCAATTCGAGGATGTTGATCGGCAAAACAGACTCTTCCGACGACCATACTCCCTGAGTCCAGAGATCGTTCCAAACACCCCCCCAGCCTGTCAGGCTGGCATTGGTGGTTATGACAGACCACTTTGGAGGAAGGAAAGACTTCCCCAGGGATAACTCTTTCGGACGGATCCACCATCCTAGAGACTCCCGTACTTTGTGAGAGATGATAACACTGCAATCCAGTGAGGTCTGCGACCGATCCCAGTGGTTCAGAATGAACTTTTGGAGAGCCCTGGAATGAAATTGGGCAAACGGAAGTGCTTCCATTGAAGCCACCATCAACCCCAGAAGGCGCATACATCTCCGAAGGGACATTGTCTTTGAAGACTTCATCACCCGTACATGCCGAAGGAGACATGCTTGCTTGTCTGGAGGCAGGGACACCACTGCTCGTACAGTGTCGAAATGCATCCCCAAAAACAGGATTGATTGTGACGGTTCCAGAGACGACTTCTCCCAATTGACCAGCCACCCGAAGTCCTCCAGGAGCTGAAGTGATAAGTCGCGAGCCGTCACCGCCTCCTCCTTTGAGGGCGCCACAATCAAAAGGTCGTCCAGATAAGGAAGGATCGTGACTCCCTGTCTTCTTAGAATCGCCATGAGAGGCGCCATAATTTTTGTAAAAACTCTGGGCGCTGAGGCCAAACCGAAAGGCAGGGCCACAAATTGGTAATGATCTTTCCCTATGGCAAAACGAAGGTAACGTTGGTGAGCCCTTCCGATTGGAACGTGTAAATAGGCGTCGCGAATGTCGATTGACACCAAAAAGTCGTTCTGCGACAAGGCTGCCACCACGGAACGAAGCGATTCCATGCGAAACTTTCGGGTGTGGACATGCCGATTCAATCTTTTTAGATCCAGGATGGGGCGAAACTTGTCCTCCTTTTTGGGGACCACAAAAAGATTGGAATAAAATCCTCTTCCCCTGTCCTCTGGTGGAACCGGTACCACCACACCCTTCTGCAGAAGAAATTCGACTTCTTGCAGTAAAGCGGTACATAGCTCGGGCTCTGACGGGATGCGAGATTGGCAATAACTGTTCGGGGGTCGGGAAGAAAACTCTATGAAATAGCCTGCCGACACAACCCGCGTCACCCAGGAGTCTGGGACACGGGAAACCCAGGTCAATTTGAATTGGAGCAGGCGACCCCCCACTCGAGAGCCCTCGAGCGGGACCCTGGCGTCAATCCGCCTTAGCGGGCTTTTTGTCAGATTCCCTCTTGTCATGACGGAAACTTTGTTTCCAGGGAGTGCGGGATTTCTGAGTGGTCTTTTTTCCCGAAAAAGAGGGACGACCCGACCCCCAAGATGGCTGACCGAATCGTCCCCTGGACCGAAAGGACCGTCGCCCACTACTGGCACCAGGTCTGCCAGGCGTAGAAGTCACAGTTCTTCGCTGTGGTAAAGCTGCTTCTTTTGCCTTTGCTTTGGCAATCAGCTCCGTGAGGTCAGATCCAAATAGCTGACCGCCCTTGTAAGCTAAAGATAGCAAACCTTGCTTGGAAACCGCATCACCGGTCCACTGTCTAAGCCACAGAGCTCTCCTGACTGAGACCGCCGAGGATTGTGTCCTGGATAGCAGTGACACAGTATCCAGGTTTGCACCATGACCATATTGGAATGCACTTTCTAACAATTCGAACAGTTCGTCCACCTCAGGTACTTGAGGTTCACATTTCCTCCGCAAACTGTCCAACCAGACCAGGGAAGCTTTATAAGCACACATGGAGCCTAGCACTGCTCTGAAACCATGACCCGCGGCCTCGTAAATGGATTTTGCCGCCGACTCCGCTTTTCTGTCCAGTGGGTCTTGTAGACTCGCCTTCCCTTTAATAGGAAGTAAAGAAGATTTGCTAAGCTGAGATAAAGGGACATCCACTTCAGGAGAAGGGATCCAATTGTCAATCGATTCCGTAGTACACGGATACAGTGACTCAAATAGACGTGTCCCCTGAAAACGTTTGTCTGGACACAGACGCTCCTTCTCCACTGCTTGATTAAACTCACTCAGGGATGGCAAAGTCGAAAGTGACTTATGTGACTCCTGAAACATCCGGGCCGACTTACCAGGGCGAGTAGTTACTTCCTCCTGTAACTGTAACGCCTCTCTCATAGCTTCAATTAAGGCTTCTACACGGCCCGAAAAAGAGGCAGAGTGCCTTTGCCGATCTTCTTTATCCGAATCGGATATTCCCCTGAACTTAAAGGGGAACCCTCCATATCAGAACTCTCTGATTCGCTATATGTGAAAGAAGTCACCGGCCTGTGTCGCTTCCAGCCATGAGGGGGTTTGGCTGACACCCAATAACCTATAAGGTTAGATAGGCTATCGATCGAACGAGTGAGAGCCTCCATCTTTACATCACTGGGTCCTCCGACCGCTGCGCTTGACGCGGTCGATGTCTGTGTGTCAGATACACGAGACCGATCTTGTAGCGGAGTCGGGATATGGTCCGCACTTTGATTCTGATCTGACATGTCTTACCCAGTACAATGGCAGGTTAAACCTGACAGTAACAAGAAACAGTGTGGTTTCTAGAAAAAAATAAGACGAACGCTGAAGGGTTAACTCTTAAAGAAAGGGTTACCCCAGCTGTCCCACGATTAAGGGTTAACCGCCTGATAAGGGGTTAAAGTCACAAGCTCTCCACAACCTGTATTAATGTGACAGATGTGTGAGCCCCAGGTGCCTCTTATGAGGAAGCAGGTGCTGACAGAAACGTCCTCAAGGAATGCCACACTAAACGAAAAAAAAAAAAATCGCTAAAATATTGCGTCTTTTTTCGCATCTCATAAAAATCCTGCGACTTAAAAAGCGTCGCTAACTTTAGCGACGTTCAGTGTGGCAGAGCCCTGCGCTGCGGGGGAGAGAAGTCTTTAAGCTTCTGCCCTGATAGGCAGAAGCGACTCACAGTTAAACTTCGCGGTGCTGTCTTCTTAATCTTGTGCGGGAGGAACGGAGAGTGAGGAGCCCGGAGCGCTGCAATGGCCGCCGCACTGAGGAGGCAGCCGGAAGAGAAGGCAGAGGAAAATCGCGCTCAGTGAGCGCTTCCTGCCCGGGAAGCGTGAAGCCACGCCCCCCGCCTTCAAAAAAAGCGCGGGACTCCTCCATTCTCCGGTCCCGCGATCCCCGTCCTGCAGGCATCCACCTGCGGACAAAATATAACAGTCACCACTTTTACTGTAACTGAATCACTCATACACATTATAAAAATGTGGAGTACTCACCCCGCCATGCGCCACAGGGACCCCCAGGGGTTTCTGGCGCTATGCCCATGCTTCCCCCCAGGGCGGGGGACGCAGTGACCCCTGCAGCGCGGTTTGCGCCCCCGCCAGGGAAGCCATCCTCATCCCCCCGGGCCGGCAGGGTTCTGCAGGGACCACCATTAGGGTAATACAGATCCGCCAAGGGAGAGGTGGGGGTCCAGCAGCGCTGAGACCCCTGAAACCTCTAGACCACATTTGGTGATACAAGTCTCTTGTCCGATAAAAATACGGATTTTTGTGTTACTCACCGTAAAATCCTTTTCTCCGAGACGCTCATTGGGGGACACAGGACTGTGGACTGTGACTGTGGGTGTATGCTACTGCCGCTAGGAGGCTGACACTAAGTAAACATAAAAAAGGTTAGCTCCTCCTCCGCCGTATACACCTCAGCACTGGCCGCAGGCAAACCCAGTTTAGTGCAAAAAGCAGTAGGAGGCTAAAACAAAAAAATCAGTGTTAATACAGGTACAATATATCCAGAAGTAAATCTACTGATATAGACCCAAGCAAACAAAATTAGCTTAGAAAGCAAAGCCATCCGGCTATAAGGGAGGGTGCTGTGTCCCCCAATGAGCGTCTCGGAGAAAAGGATTTTACGGTGAGTAACACAAAAATCCGTATTTCTCCTTCGTCTCATTGGGGGACACAGGACTGTGGGACGTCCCAAAGCAGTCCACTTGGGTGGGAAACTGACTCCACAGTGCAATTATACATAGGCATTGCTCATAGGTGCGCTACCGCGCCCTGAAGAATCCTTCTACCCAGGCTAGCATCCGCTGACGCCTGAGTATGGACATTATAATGTTTTGAAAAAGTATGCAAACTGGACCAGGTTGCCGCCTTACAAACCTGTTCCGCCGAAGCCTGATGCCGAAGAGCCCAGGAAGCACCCACTGCTCTGGTGGAGTGAGCCCTGATTCCTGCGGGAACCACCGCGCCTCTGATGCGGTAGGCCTCTTGAATGGTTACCCGTATCCATCTAGCTAAAGTTGACCTAGACGCAGCGAGTCCCTTCCTGCGACCCTCAGGGAGGATAAACAGCGTGTCCGTCTGCCTAAAGGATGCCGTTCGAGATACATATCTCCTGAGTGCTCTCACCAGATCCAGCGTATGGAGAGCTTTTTCTACCCGGTGCGTCGGAGCTGGGCAAAATGAGGGCAAAACAATGTCCTCATTGATGTGAAATGAGGACACGACCTTAGGCAAAAAAGGAGGTGCTGGCCTAAGCACTACCTTATCACGGTGGAAAAGTAAGTACGGAGCTCGGCAGGATAGTGCTGCCAGCTCCGAAACCCGCCTTATGGATGTTATGGCCACTAAAAATACCACCTTCCAGGAAAGGTATGTCAGGGAAACCTCCTGAAGAGGCTCAAAAGGAGATTCTTGCAGAACTCCCAGAACCAGATTGAGATCCCAAACATCTAAGGGAGCCTTGTAGGGGGGCACTATATGGACAACCCCCTGAATAAAGGTCCTGACCTGTAAATTAGATGCGATCCTTCGCTGAAAAAGAACCGACAAGGCCGAAATTTGACGCCTAAGAGTACTTGGTGCTAAACCTGAATCTAAGCCTGCTTGGAGAAAAGACAGAATGTTGGGGATTGAAAAATGAAGTGGAGAATAACCATGTTCCCTGCACCATGTAAAAAAGACCTTCCAAGTACCATGGTAGATACGAGCCGAGGTGGGTTTTCTGGCGCTAGCCATTGTGGCGGCGACCTTTTTGGAGAATCCAGCCCTAGTCAGAATCCAAGATTCAACGGCCAGGCCGTCAAACACAGGACCGCTAAGTTCTGGTGGTAAACTGGGCCCTGGGAGAGAAGATCCACGCGTTCTGGCAGACGCCAGGGTGCGTCGCTGAGCAGTTTTACCAGCTCTGCGTACCATGAGCGACGCGGCCAATCCGGAGCGATCAATATTGCTGGTACCCCCTCTAACCTGATCTTCCTGATCACCCTTGGGAGTAGAGCCATTGGTGGAAACAAGTACAGAAGATGAAACTGATTCCATGGTAGAACCAGGGCATCCACTGCAATTGCCTGCGGATCTCGGTACCGGGAGACAAAGTTGGGCACCTTGGCATTTATCCTGGAGGCCATCAGGTCCACATCTGGGGTTCCCCAACGTAGGCATATCTGCTGGAATACCTCGGGATGTAGCGACCATTCCCCTGACGCTATCCCCTGACGGCTGAGAAAATCCGCTGCCCAGTTCTCCTCGCCTGGAATGTGGACCGCTGATATCACAGAGTGATTTCTTTCTGCCCAGGATAGAATGTGTCCTACCTCGCGCATGGCTGCCCTGCTGCGGGTACCCCCCTGATGATTTATGTATGCCACCGCTGTGGCATTGTCCGATTGTATTCGGACAGGGCGGCCTGCCAAATGATGGTGAAAACGCCTCAGAGCCAGCCGAACAGCTCGGATCTCCAAAATATTGATTGGGAGGGTCGCTTCCTGCCGACACCAAGTCCCCTGAGCTGTATAGTGACGAAACACTGCTCCCCATCCGAGAAGGCTGGCGTCCGTTGTGACTATCAGCCAATGGACTGGAGGAAAATATCGCCCCTGGCGAAGAGTGATGTCCCTTGTCCACCACGAAAGCGTCTGTCTGACCTGCCGGGACAGACGGCACTGAAAATTGAGCGAGTAAGGGCTCCCGTTCCATACTGCCAAGAGAGCATGCTGAAGGGAGCGGAGATGGAACTGGGCAAATGGAATGGCTTCGATCGCTGCCACCATCCTTCCTAGGACCCTCATACAAAACCGGATGGTGTGAGGTATTGGTTGGCGAAGGATCCGTACCTCCTGACGGAGAACTAGAGCCTTCTCTTGAGGAAGAGTTATCAACCCTTGAGCAGTGTTGAAAATCATTCCTAAAAAGGTGATCCTTTGAGATGGCACGGGAGACGATTTCTTTAGATTCACCAGCCACCCCAGGCGAGCAAGGGTGTCTAGCGTAATGCTGACACTCTTCTCGCAAGCCTGATAGGACGGACCCTTGATGAGGAGATCGTCCAAATATGGCAAAATGACTATCCCCCGGAGTGCAGAATGGACACAACGGCAGCCATAACCTTTGTGAACACCCTGGGGCTGTGGCTAGTCCGAACGGCAAAGCTGTGAACTGGAAGTGAAGGTTGCCGATGGCAAACCGAAGAAACCTCTGATGAGGAGGAAATATGGGGATGTGGAGATAGGCATCCTGAATGTCTATTGATGCTAGAAATTCCCCCTTTTCCATGGCTGCAATAACCGATCGTAGAGACTCCATTCGAAACCGTCGAATTCTGACAAATTGATTCAGTCGTTTTAGATCCAAAATGGGTCTGACAGAGCCGTCCTTCTTGGGTACTATGAACAGATTGGAGTAAAACCCCTGACCCCTTTCGATCTCTGGAACAGGAACAATGACCCCGCTGCGCCGAAGAGATTCGACCGCCTTGAATAAGGCGTGAACACGGGATTCTTTTTTGGGAAGACGCGAAGGAAAAAATCGATTTGACGGACGATTGATGAATTCTATTTTGTACCCCGAGGAAACTAACTCCCTGACCCACTTGTCGTGAGTAATTGATAGCCAAGTGGGGCGAAACCAGAGTAAGCGGCCGCCTACTCTGGATAAATTGACCGGATTCTGCCTCCAGTCATTTATCCGAATATCTTTGGGATTTAGACCCTCTAGATTTTGGCTGTTGAGATCGCATTCTTCCCAAAGGGTTGGTCTTGTAGGAGACTTGGCGATCTCTGGCCTGATTAGGTCGACCTGAGCCGCTGGAGGTGGCTGGCGCGGTCCAACCTGGGTTACGAAAGGCCCTAAAGCGAGGCTGAAGCTGTCGGCGAAAAGGCTGTCTAAACCTCTGCTGAGGAAGGAAACTGCTCTTTCCTCCCGTCGCATCAGATATGAGCTGATCCAACTTCTCGCCAAATAATCGGCCGCTCTGATAGGGTAAGGACGTAAGTGATTTCTTTGAGGTTGAATCCGCTCGCCAAGTCCTCAACCACAAAGCTCTCCTGATAGCAATTGCATTAGCTGCAGCTAATGCCGCGCAATTTGCCGCATCCATAGAAGCGTTAATTAAAAAATCACCTGCAAGAGCTATCTGATTGGAGATTTCCGTTACCTCAGAAGGCACCTCTATACCGTGAAGGGCTCTATTTAGAGACTCCGACCAAGATATCATGGCCTTAGCAACCCAAGTCGCTGCAAAAGAAGGAGAGAGTGCAGAGCCTGATGCCTCAAACACTGAGCGGGCCAAACTTTCAACCAGACGATCCGTTGGATCCTTGATCGAGGAACCATTAGGAAGGGAGAGAAGCGTTTTAGACGCTAAACGCGATACAGGAGGATCGACTGTAGGAGATTCTGCCCACACCTTCAGAAGTTCGGGAGCAAAAGGATATCTGGTATTAAGGGCTTTTTGTCCTGCAAAGCGCTTGTCCGGTTTTTCTCGGTGGCGCTGCACCAGCTCCTCAAACTCAGGATGAGCACCAAAAACCTTATGAGTTTGTCTGGCTCGTTTGAAAGACACCTTATGACCAGAGGCCAAGGTGGATTCATCCTCTATCCCCAGGGATTGATTGACAGCTTCAATCAGACTGTCAATTGTCTCCTGACAATACGGTGCCTCTAGATTGAGAGACCCTTCAGAATCAGAATCTGAATACTGATCACTTGCCTCCAAAGGAGAGGGAGAGCGAGAAACTGAGCTAAAAGATGCCGAGGCCCCGGACGGCATAGGCGACGCAGTATGGGTTCGCTTCCCATGCGTCTGTCTGGTAAGAGCGCGGCCCCTGCAGGCCGGAGGTTCCTGAGGCGTAGTGAAGCCGGGTGAACCACTGTCCCTGCTCCTATCGGGAGCTTGAAGGGACTCGATTGCTCTGGTTAATGACGCCACAGATTGAGAAAGAGACAAGGCCCATTCCGGAGGACCTGACGCACTAGGCTCGGTTATAGGTAAGGACTCCTGAGCCCGTTCGGAGTCACAGGCTTCGCAGACCCGATTAGTCTGGGCGTGCGGAAAAGGGGATCTACAGGCAATGCATGCAGTATAAAACACCGTGTGGGTCTTAGCCCTTCTGGACATACTGGATCTGTCACAGATTTCCTCCTGTCAGAATAATTTGGATGTGGCGGTGCGGGTAGTAGCGGTGCGGAGCGCAGCAAAAAAACGGAGCAACCAGGCTGGAGGTAGTAGCACTTACCCCAGTCCTGTTCCCCGAACGTCCTTTAACGATTTTTCACCTCACTTGCTGGACCGTGTGGCGTAAAAAGGAAGATGGAAGCTCCAGACTTCCAAAAAACGCGCTCCCCTTTCAGGGAGGCGTTCCTAAATAGCCGAGCCCTAGGGGAGGGGTCGCGGGGCGCGGCCTAGCGCCGGCAGAAGCCGGGGACCTGATTTCCAGCCGCGGCCTAGTCTCCGGCCGAAGCCGGGGGCTAAATTTCAGGCCGCGGCCTAGCGCTGGCCGAAGCCGCGGCCTAAATTTTCGGCGGCGCCCACTCGGGATCAGGGGGGCGGGCCCGCCGGAAGTGCCGCTGCTGGGGGAGGAGCCCGAGAACGCGCCCATCCTCTGGAACGCCGAATTACCCCCACACTGCCTGACCCTCGGCAAAAAACCGGGGGCCAGATCTCAGCCCGCGGCCCAGCGCCGGCACGAAGCCGGGATGTAAATTTTTGGAGGCGGCCGCCCCTGTGTCGGAGAGCAGGCTGCCGGATACAGGGGAGGGGTATGGGGAACTCAGCCATGGACTTGCCCGCTTTTGCTTTGGAGCTGCTCCTGAAACACCAGACCGCTTTGCCTTTTGCTCCAACTCTTCTACGACCGAAGATCCTGATTAAAAGGTGGGTTCCCGGCCTGATCCACTGGAGCATATGTAGTCTCCCAAAAAAAGGTCCCAGCGTCTCTCAGCCGCAGTGGTTAGAGAGGGGCTTCCCAGAAAAAAAGGGGTGAGGATGGTGCAGGCACCCTAACTCCATCACCCCTTCAGGGGGTGAGGAGAGGGACCATCCGCCTCCTTGCAGCACCGCGGTCTTGCCTTGGTGGTGCAGTGGGGGCCGCACGGACTATTTACTGCCTCTGTACAGCCTAGGGTTTCGATACCTTAGGGTGGTCAGGGCTGAGTCCGGCATTAGTGTCCCACGTCGCGGGAGAGGATACGTGGAGGCTTTACTCCACGTGCTCGCCCGTTGATGTTTTGGGGAGATCGGACCCTTTCAATAGGGTCCGTCGCCCCTGTCAAATCTTCGTGGGAAAATAGAGAAAAAAAAAAAAAAAATGGTCTGGAAGGAACCAGACGTGTGCCTCCATCAGACACTAAGCATGAACTGGGTTTGCCTGCGGCCAGTGCTGAGGTGTATACGGCGGAGGAGGAGCTAACCTTTTTTATGTTTACTTAGTGTCAGCCTCCTAGCGGCAGTAGCATACACCCACAGTCACAGTCCACAGTCCTGTGTCCCCCAATGAGACGAAGGAGAAAATAATAAAATCTTCTGAGGAGCTGCTTCCAGCAGCGACCATCCTCTGAGACCTCAAATTGAAAACTGGAGAGCTGAGTAGGAGGAGCCCGAGCTGGAGGGGCCGGTCAACACTCTTTTTTAATCTGAGGTGTCTATTCCATCTGGGCTCCGCCTACCCACTAGTTATGACTAGTGTGTCTCCTTTCCTTCCGTTCTGCTGCTGAAAGATCTTTAGAAAATATTCATGAAAACAAAATGTCATATTTCTTTTGCCAAATCTAAAGGAGTCATCAAACATTTTTGTTAAATTGTGCACAAATCAAGAGATGCATTTGAAAAAAAAACCCAAAACATGATGCTGACCTGCCGATTCTCCACCACTTCAGCGCAACCGTTATTGTGGTCAGTTGGACTGAGTGTCTGGAAGTGATGATTTTCTGACTACATGCATGTGACCCAAGTAACCAATAACTGTCCTCAACAGTCATGTGCCTGCCGTGCTACAAGCACAGTGATTGGCTGATGCAGTCACATACACATGATCAGACCGTCATCACTTGTAGACACTTCACAAAACGAACGGAACAAGAATAGTATCACAATTAGCAGGTGAGTAGAAGCTATCTTTTATGGAATGGATCTTAAAAAATTGTTGCATTTTTGAAGTTTTGCTGAAAACTTGATAACCAGGGGCTGCAGCTTATTTTACCTTTATACAAAGAATTACCGTAGTTTAAAAAAGAAAAAAAAAATGACAACACTATGACAGTGAGGGAAAATGGGAAGATTGTGATGTTCTGAGAATATTCTGCTTCGTTTTGTAAGAACAGAGAAATACTTTAGTGGATGTGTCATTAGACTATGCTGACATTTGTAAGGACATATAAGAGACAGGACAGCTCTACTAATAGTCAAAACTGTGCAAAAGACATTGTGTCATTGTGCTAATAGAGTCTGCTTTAAAGACATACATGAATACATGTGGTCTAAGGAATCAGAAGATGATAAGGAGTCAGCATGGAGCAAGAAGATATGCTGCCGCACCCCAGGCTGAAGTTGCAGAGGCAACCGTCCGATGCCTGGCAGGTATTGTGCATGTGAAATTTTAATTAGCACAGGACATGCATAATCCCTTAAGGATTGCTTCAGAAATTGTCCCATCTGGCGGGAGCAGCGTATACCCACACTCGATGTCAGATTGAGCAGAAGAGAAAGACCCTGCACAACCCTTTTAAATGCCAGTTTGTGCCCACAGACAGAAACCGTACCATATATCTGTACGTACCATTGCCTCCCATCAGCTGGAGTGCACTGACACAATACTCCTCATCCTCCTCCTGCTCCTCTTCCTCTACTTCTTCCTCATGATTATATGCAACTGGTCCACTTTCCACAACAACAGACGGACTCTCCACAGGGCTGCTGGATTCCTACAAAATAAAGAACATCAACTGCACGTGTGAGGTTTGGTCTTCAGTATTTATTACTATATTCAATAAATTGCTGTCAGTCAACTCTGCAAAGAGCTTATCTCCTAGGGGAACAAAGGATCGGGCATGTTCAAATCCAAACTCAATAGCAGAGATTGTGACACCTTCATAGATATTAGATAGGTGGCACCACTGACTGTCTATCTGCCAACATGCCATAACTCGGTTTTGTCAGACGTACTAGTCTACGAGCTTACAGAGATATGCCAGTGCGACAGCTGAACAGCAGCAGGTTAGAGGCCACTGATACTAAGAAATAAGAATACAGTCAATTCTAGCAAACAAGCTGTTAGGAGAAAAAATCAGAGGACTAATATCTATAGCAAAAAATCTATTTAAAAGAGTAAAAAAAAAAAAAAAAAGAGTTAAGATAATATTTTTCAAAACCAGCCACTTCAAGGTGCAATGTCTGCTTATGGAAGTTCACGGTCATCTTGGAGATTTGCTCTGTTCTATGCCCACAGGAGTTCAGTGCTAAACCAGTCATAAATAACCAATCCTAGAAAAAGGGATTAAGTGGCACAGGAGAAACTTTGTTCTTTGGGACGGATCATGCTGAGAATTTTCATCCAGTATGAGAAATGCGTGTGAGTGCCGTGGAACCCAAAATAAGCTGCTCATTGACTCGAGAAGTCCACAAGAAGAAAAGAAATGGTCTAATTAAAATATGAACTCTTCCTAATTATCCTGCCTTTTTTCCATCCTGGGGAACTTCTATAAATGTGGCATTTTTGTAATGAAATAGTAAAAGTGATAATGTGTGTCCCTGGGCAGAATACTGAGCCGTCTGACAAGATTAGATAGCATCTTATTGCTACTCTTTAGAATGCTGTTTTATATATATATATATATATATATATATATATATATATATATATATATATATATATATATATAAGTACTAAAGATATATGATCACTTGCCATCTCAGGCAGAATGTGGAAATTTGACCTATGTCCATCTGCAATGTGAGTGAAAGTATTAGAATGGTATTAATCATTTTACAAACCTCCATCTTGAGTTCTAGGTGCAAATCGGTGGGATATCTAGCTGACAGGTGGAGTACAAGAGGTTGATCCCACACTGATCTGATACTAATGAAGGGGCTTTAATGCACTGGAACTGGCACAGCGCCATGCATTGTGCAGTGTCTGTACATAGTACCGCAGAAAAGAAAGAGATGCTATATAGAGTAAGGATTTGTGCACATAGAGTTTTTGAAGAAACTCACTGTGCACATCTCAAAATTCTTCAATAAATTTTGAATTTCCACTCTGAAAACTCAGAAAAAAAGACCCTAACAGCATGTGCAGTTATTGGGAATGGATCCACTTCAAAAACAACTGAAAAAAACAATTAAAAATGACTGAACATGTTTTCTATTCATTTCTATAATTAAACTTCTTATATGTTCACTCTTTTGACCGTTTTTGTTTCCAGCCTCAAGTTTTGAAAAACGCCTGGTGGGAGAATAGAAGGTGCATGTCACTTTCCGAAGTGGCTCCTGATGGCATCTGCTCTAAACTCTGCACTGTCCAATCAGAAGACTGCAAAATGCTTCAAAAATCTCCTCCAAACCAATAGTCAAGCGGTTTCCTCAAGAAAATTTGTCGTTTTTTTTACCCATTCAAAAAAATTCTGTGTACACACGCTTTAATAGTCCTTTAACCTGATCTAAAGTGGTTTGGATTTGCCACTTGTATATCCTTAAAGGAGTTGTGCATCAGGACAGCCTATTGCTTGAATAGGTCTACTATAATAACTATGAAGGGAATTTACCCAATGAGACAACCTTTTACAATTAAATAGGTTCCATACTTTTCAAGATTGACAGCATGTGCCATCAATTTGTAACTTATGTCCACATGTACAGAATGGCCATCAAGCTTTGACAAAGAATGTTTGTGTGCGTTCGAAACGCATCGCTTTGCACCTCTTTGCCTTGGATGTAATTTTTTAACTTTTGTATGGAATAAAGGAAAATACTTTTACCAGGAGCTGGAATATTTCTCATCTACTACATGAAAGGTTGGATTATAGTTTCTGTGCATACTAAACTATCAACATCAGTGAGCTGGAATAACTTCCTTTTTTACAGAATGGCCATACCCTTTGTTTTTGCTACTCACCATCATTCACCTTAACGCTAGGGCTATATAGCAATTCTGGCTGCAACATAGGTCGCACGGCCAAAGATAACTGTTTGCCGTTGCATAATGCTGGTAAATGGGATCTGCAACAAGCAAGTCACAAAAAGTTTTGAGCCAATTGTATTTTTTTTTTCACTTACGGGTCGCAAAATGACCCCATTCACTTGCAGTACACAGCGTTGTAGCAGTAGAGCACAGAGATGTTTGGCTGCACAAAATTGCACTGTAGTCCCAGACTAATAGGATAGCAGTAGTGCAGTGTCTGGTAGGGTGAGAGGGACTGTTTTGATTATTGGGCGATCAGACCAGTGCTGATCACATATTGCTGATACACAGGAGACGTCTGCTCTATCTATTCCCTAATGGGAGTATATTAAGCGATTCCCTAATATGAAAGATTATTGCTCAATTTTCCAACTCTCATAATATGTAAATAAATAAAATTTCTAATTATATTGTAACCAGCAAATTGCCATATACCCATAAGAATTGACCCTGCGCTCATCTGTATATATGAAGCCTATGAACATCTGCTAGAACATAAATTGATGGTTTATTTTATAAAACATCTCATTTTAATGACAGGCAGCCAAAGGGTATTTAATATTTCACATGGGATGATTTCATTCACATGGGATGATTTCAGTTCTATGCATTAAATGTCATTCTCGCTGCAAGCATCTGTCACTAGAACCAGACAATCCAGGCTCGTTCTGCGCTGGCAGACTAATCAAACAGCGGGTATTCCTTATGATTGACCCACGACTGGCATATGTGCGTCTGTACGTGAGCTCTCTCACCACGGGGGAACACTATCCTGGTATCTGGTGAGTAACCACAAAGTAAAAGTTCTCCCTGGCTTTGTATGGAGGGTACATGAAAATAATCAACGCCTAGATCACTGGAGCCAGCCTAATGGAAGCACTGTAAACAAGACACGGCTTCAGTCTCTTTGCTTCCCAGCTGTAACTTCCCCTGACCTTTATTGTAATAAAATGCAATCTGACAGGTACCTGCTCCACTGCTGCCTTCTTCGATGGTTGCGTAGAAACCAATGGCCTTAATCTGAAAGACAAAATAGAAAGTGATCATGGCTGCTCCTTGCAATTAATAAAAGATGAAGGCGCAAGCAAAGCTCAATATCAATAGGCAGCAGTACAGATGACCTGCAACAAATATCCACAGTATATTACAAGAATAAAGCTGTGATGTCAGAAGAACAGAAGCATTGGATATAAACATCCATCCCTACAGCATATACACAAACTGGTACTAAGCCCATCTACTAAACAGACAGTGCATACTTAGACTAGATAATTCAAAAAGGCTCCAAGTTTATCACACTGGCACATGCAAAATTATAAACCTGGGGCAGTTTTAGACATTTTTTTCTAACTTTACACCACCACTTGTTTGGCCTACTTTGCACCCATTTTTTTTTAGCTCCTAAGATTTGGTGCACATAGCATTTCAGGGTTCATGCCCGTCACCATAAATAAAATAGGTCCGACGTTATCCCTGAAAAGTCGGACGAGTGTCATGCGATTTTAATGCAAGTGCAATGCAATTTTTCTCACCTAGCATCCATCTGACATCCCAATGAAATACATATGCAATGAGATTTTAAAGGGAACCTGTCACCTCGTTTTGCCGCTATAAGATGCGGCCACTGCCTTTCAGGGCTTATCTACAACATTCTGTAACCGACCTGAACGATAAGAAAAAGAGTTTTATTATCCTCACCAGGGGGGCGGTCCAATGGGTGTCGCAGGTCCGGGTCCTGCGCCTCCCATCTTCATGCGATGTCGTCATCCTCTTTGCTTCGTGTCATGCTCCTGCGCAGGCATTCTGATCTGCCCTGTTGTGGGCAGAGCAAAGTACTGTAGTGCACAGGCGCCGGGAAAGGTCAGAGAGGCTCAGAGCCTGCGCACTGCAGTACTTTGCTCTGCCCACAACAGGGCAGATCAGTATGCCTGCGCAGGAGCATGACAGAAGCAAGGAGGAGGACGGCACGCATGAAGATGGGAGGCGCCGGACCCAGACCTGTGACACCCATCGGACCGGACCATATCGGACCGCCCCAGCTGGGTGAGTATAATAAAACCTCTTTTTCTTATCTTTCAGGTCAGACTGGGGGCTTATCTACAGAATGCTGTAGATAAGCCCGGAAAGGCAGTGGCTGCATCTTATAGGTGCAAAACTAGGTGATAGGTTCCCTTTAACATTAGTTTTTACACACAGTAATTATCTATATCATTAAAAGATAGTTTTCAAAGTAAATATTCTTCAACATATATATATATATATATAGATGATAGATATACATAGAAATATGTGAGTGACATATATAATTAGTACAGTGCGTGTGTAGCTTTCTGTACATGTATTTAATTAACAAATCAATAAATTACAGAGAAAAATGGTGTGGGATCCCGCAAACTTTTGTTAGCCAGTTGAGGTAAAGCGGATAGCTAAGGGTTGATGTTTCTAGCCTGGGAAGGGAGTAGTATACATGGAGCTTCCCAGGCTATTAATATCAGCTCAAAGCTGTATACTTAACCTTTACTGGTTCTTAAAATGGGGGACCCCCAAAAAAAATTACGTGGGGCTCCCCTATAACCAATAAAGGATATACAGACAGATGCAGGCTTATATTAATAGCCTAGGAAGGGGCCATGGGTATTGGTCCCCTCCCAGACTAAAAATATCAGCTCTCAGCCGCACCAGAAATGGTGCTTTCCACTTGCCCTGACGCGGTCGCAAGTGGGGTAATAGTATTGGGGTTGATGTCACCTTTGTATTGGCAGCTGACATTAAGCTCAGGAGTTAGAAATGGAGAGGCCCCCATTACTAACCCCATAGTCATATTGTAAATAAAAAACAGCCAGAATAAATTAATTTAAATGAAATAAAGACACTGAGACCTTCATTTGAAAAGAAATAAAAAAAAGCTATACTCCCCTTTACACCTAATCCACTAAAGCCCAGGTCCCTGTAAAAGAAAAAAGACAACAAAACAACCGTATTCCCCACCTTTCAGACGTGATGATAATCCAGTTGTCCTTCGACGAGTGTAGCTCTGCTACATATAGATGCCAGGCTGAATGTTGGCATGATGCGAGTGTTCAGCCTGGCAGCCAACAGAGACACTGAGCTACACATCAGTGTCTCTTAGTAACTTAAATAAGTTGAGCGAAGCACTTAGCCGATGAACTCTGTGCACCTCACTGACCTCACTGCTAAAGCGTGAGAAAGTGCTCACGCTAGAAGTGACATGATGCCACAACAGTTGTGCAAAATATGAGAGAAATGTCTAGCTGTTGGGTAGAGTACATTTCTGGTGGGTGCATGGCAGTTGAAAATTGCATCAAATTCAATAAAGAGGTACGCACCTCAATTAATTTGGCATATCTTCATGCAGACTGGCATACAAAATACGGATTTTTGTGTTACTCACCGTAAAATCCTTTTCTCCGAGACGCTCATTGGGGGACACAAGACTGTGGGTGTATGCTACTGCCGCTAGGAGGCTGACACTAAGTAAACATAAAAAAAGGTTAGCTCCTCCTCCGCCGTATACACCTCAGCACTGGCCGCAGGCAAACCCAGTTTAGTGCAAAAAGCAGTAGGAAGCTAAAGAATAAATCAGTGTTAACACAGGTACAATATATCCAGAAGTAAATCTACTGATATAGACCCAAGAAATAGAATTAACTCCAAAACGAAGCCATCCGGCTATTAGGGAGGGTGCTGTGTCCCCCAATGAGCGTCTCGGAGAAAAGGATTTTACGGTAACACAAAAATCCGTATTTCTCCTTCGTCTCATTGGGGGACACAGGACTGTGGGACGTCCCAAAGCAGTCCCTTGGGTGGGAAACCGACTCCACAGTGTAATTTATGACAGGCATTGCCTATAGGTGCGCTACCGCGCCCTGAAGAATCCTTCTACCCAGACTTGCATCCGCTGAAGCCTGAGTATGGACATTATAATGTTTGGAGAAAGTATGCAGACTGGACCAGGTTGCCGCCTTACAAACCTGTTCCGCCGAAGCCTGATGCCGAAGAGCCCAGGAGGCACCCACTGCCCTGGTGGAGTGAGCCTTGATTCCTGCGAGAACCACAGCGCCTCTGATGCGGTAGGCCTCCTGAATGGTTAACCGTATCCATCTGGCTAAAGTTGACCTAGAGGCAGCGAGTCCCTTCCTGCGACCCTCGGGGAGGATAAACAGCGTGTCCGTCTGCCGAAAGGATGCCGTCCGAGATACATATTGTTATAACCCTCTTGTTAGGTTTTGTTTCAGTTTGCTGGTCACATGACCTTTTTACCCTATTTAGTCTGGCTCCGCCCTTCTGGCTTTGCTGGACTTCATTGTATTATCTACTCTTAAGCTAGCCGGGTGCTTAGGTGCCTTACTCTGTCAGTTTTGCTTGATCTTTGGATCTCTTAGTATTTGTTTTCTGTTTTATTTTCCCTGCTACACTTTCTGTTAGGAGGTGTCTACCTTTTCACCCAGTCCCTAGATCTTGTAGGGATTCCTCTAGGTCTTCGTTCAGACTAGCTGAGGACTTTAGCGGGTCTGGTCGCAGGATCAGGTTCCCCGTTACATCGTAGGGATTCAGCTCAGTCCTATTGTAGGGACAGAATTCCCACCTTTCCTTAGTGCTTGTAGCAGATCATAACACATATCTCCTGAGTGCTCTCACCAGATCCAGCGTATGGAGAGCCTTCTCCACTCGGTGCGTCGGAGCTGGGCAAAATGAGGGCAAAACAATGTCCTCATTAATATGGAATGAGGACACGACCTTAGGCAAAAAAAGGTGGTGTTGGCCTGAGCACTACCTTATCATGATGGAAAAGTAAGTACGGAGCTCGACAAGACAGTGCTGCCAGCTCCGAAACCCGCCTTATGGATGTTATGGCTACCAAAAACACCACTTTCCATGACAGGTATGTCAGGGAAACCTCCTGAAGAGGCTCAAATGGAGATTCCTGCAGGAATCCTAGGACCAGATTGAGATCCCAAACCTCTAAGGGAGCCCTGTAGGGGGGTACTATATGGACAACCCCTTGAATAAAGGTCTTAACCTGCAAATTAGACGCGATTCTTCTCTGAAAAAGAACCGACAAAGCTGATATCTGTCGTCTAAGAGTACTTGGAGCTAGACCTGAATCTAGGCCCGCTTGGAGAAAAGACAGAATGTTTGGAATTGAAAACAGAAGCGGGGAACAACCCTGTTCCCTGCACCATGCAAAAAAGACCTTCCAAGTACCATGGTAGATACGAGCAGAGGTGGGTTTCCGAGCGCTAGCCATTGTAGCAGCGACTTTTTTGGAGAATCCAGCCCTGGTTAGGATCCAAGATTCAACGGCCAGGCCGTCAAACACAGGACCGCTGAGCTCTGGTGGTAGACTGGGCCCTGGGAGAGAAGATCCACGCGTTCTGGCAGACGCCAGGGTGCGTCGGCGAGCAACTGTACTAGCTCTGCGTACCATGAACGACGCGGCCAATCCAGAGCGATTAATATCGCTGGGACCCCCTCTAACCTGATCTTTCTGATCACCCTTGGGAGCAGAGGTATCGGTGGAAACAAGTATGGAAGGTGAAACTGGCCGCAGGCAAACCCAGTTTAGTGCAAAAAGCAGTAGGAAGCTAAAGAATAAATCAGTGTTAACACAGGTACAATATATCCAGAAGTAAATCTACTGATATAGACCCAAGAAATAGAATTAACTCCAAAACGAAGCCATCCGGCTATTAGGGAGGGTGCTGTGTCCCCCAATGAGTGTCTCGGAGAAAAGGATTTTACGGTGAGTAACACAAAAATCCGTATTTCTCCTTCGTCTCATTGGGGGACACAAGACTGTGGGACGTCCCAAAGCAGTCCCTTGGGTGGGAAACCGACTCCACAGTGTAATTTATGACAGGCATTGCCTATAGGTGCGCTACCACGCCCTGAAGAATCCTTCTACCCAGACTTGCATCCGCTGAAGCCTGAGTATGGACATTATAATGTTTGGAGAAAGTATGCAGACTGGACCAGGTTGCCGCCTTACAAACCTGTTCCGCCGAAGCCTGATGCCGAAGAGCCCAGGAGGCACCCACTGCCCTGGTGGAGTGAGCCTTGATTCCTGCGGGAACCACAGCGCCTCTGATGCGGTAGGCCTCCTGAATGGTTAACCGTATCCATCTGGCTAAAGTTGACCTAGAGGCAGCGAGTCCCTTCCTGCGACCCTCGGGGAGGATAAACAGCGTGTCCGTCTGCCGAAAGGATGCCGTCCGAGATACATATTGTTATAACCCTCTTGTTAGGTTTTGTTTCAGTTTGCTGGTCACATGACCTTTTTACCCTATTTAGTCTGGCTCCGCCCTTCTGGCTTTGCTGGACTTCATTGTATTATCTACTCTTAAGCTAGCCGGGTGCTTAGGTGCCTTACTCTGTCAGTTTTGCTTGATCTTTGGATCTCTTAGTATTTGTTTTCTGTTTTATTTTCCCTGCTACACTTTCTGTTAGGAGGTGTCCACCTTTTCACCCAGTCCCTAGATCTTGTAGGGATTCCTCTAGGTCTTCGTTCAGACTAGCTGAGGACTTTAGCGGGTCTGGTCGCAGGATCAGGTTCCCCGTTACATCGTAGGGATTCAGCTCAGTCCTATTGTAGGGACAGAATTCCCACCTTTCCTTAGTGCTTGTAGCAGATCATAACACATATCTCCTGAGTGCTCTCACCAGATCCAGCGTATGGAGAGCCTTCTCCACTCGGTGCGTCGGAGCTGGGCAAAATGAGGGCAAAACAATGTCCTCATTAATATGGAATGAGGACACGACCTTAGGCAAAAAAAGGTGGTGTTGGCCTGAGCACTACCTTATCATGATGGAAAAGTAAGTACGGAGCTCGACAAGACAGTGCTGCCAGCTCCGAAACCCGCCTTATGGATGTTATGGCTACCAAAAACACCACTTTCCATGACAGGTATGTCAGGGAAACCCCTGAAGAGGCTCAAATGGAGATTCCTGCAGGACTCCTAGGACCAGATTGAGATCCCAAACCTCTAAGGGAGCCCTGTAGGGGGGTACTATATGGACAACCCCTTGAATAAAGGTCTTAACCTGCAAATTAGACGCGATTCTTCTCTGAAAAAGAACCGACAAAGCTGATATCTGTCGTCTAAGAGTACTTGGAGCTAGACCTGAATCTAGGCCCGCTTGGAGAAAAGACAGAATGTTTGGAATTGAAAACAGAAGCGGGGAACAACCCTGTTCCCTGCACCATGCAAAAAAGACCTTCCAAGTACCATGGTAGATACGAGCAGAGGTGGGTTTCCGAGCGCTAGCCATTGTAGCAGCGACTTTTTTGGAGAATCCAGCCCTGGTTAGGATCCAAGATTCAACGGCCAGGCCGTCAAACACAGGACCGCTGAGCTCTGGTGGTAGACTGGGCCCTGGGAGAGAAGATCCACGCGTTCTGGCAGACGCCAGGGTGCGTCGGCGAGCAACTGTACTAGCTCTGCGTACCATGAACGACGCGGCCAATCCAGAGCGATTAATATCGCTGGGACCCCCTCTAACCTGATCTTTCTGATCACCCTTGGGAGCAGAGGTATCGGTGGAAACAAGTATGGAAGGTGAAACTGGCCGCAGGCAAACCCAGTTTAGTGCAAAAAGCAGTAGGAAGCTAAAGAATAAATCAGTGTTAACACAGGTACAATATATCCAGAAGTAAATCTACTGATATAGACCCAAGAAATAGAATTAACTCCAAAACGAAGCCATCCGGCTATTAGGGAGGGTGCTGTGTCCCCCAATGAGTGTCTCGGAGAAAAGGATTTTACGGTGAGTAACACAAAAATCCGTATTTCTCCTTCGTCTCATTGGGGGACACAAGACTGTGGGACGTCCCAAAGCAGTCCCTTGGGTGGGAAACCGACTCCACAGTGTAATTTATGACAGGCATTGCCTATAGGTGCGCTACCACGCCCTGAAGAATCCTTCTACCCAGACTTGCATCCGCTGAAGCCTGAGTATGGACATTATAATGTTTGGAGAAAGTATGCAGACTGGACCAGGTTGCCGCCTTACAAACTGTTCCGCCGAAGCCTGATGCCGAAGAGCCCAGGAGGCACCCACTGCCCTGGTGGAGTGAGCCTTGATTCCTGCGGGAACCACAGCGCCTCTGATGCGGTAGGCCTCCTGAATGGTTAACCGTATCCATCTGGCTAAAGTTGACCTAGAGGCAGCGAGTCCCTTCCTGCGACCCTCGGGGAGGATAAACAGCGTGTCCGTCTGCCGAAAGGATGCCGTCCGAGATACATATTGTTATAACCCTCTTGTTAGGTTTTGTTTCAGTTTGCTGGTCACATGACCTTTTTACCCTATTTAGTCTGGCTCCGCCCTTCTGGCTTTGCTGGACTTCATTGTATTATCTACTCTTAAGCTAGCCGGGTGCTTAGGTGCCTTACTCTGTCAGTTTTGCTTGATCTTTGGATCTCTTAGTATTTGTTTTCTGTTTTATTTTCCCTGCTACACTTTCTGTTAGGAGGTGTCCACCTTTTCACCCAGTCCCTAGATCTTGTAGGGATTCCTCTAGGTCTTCGTTCAGACTAGCTGAGGACTTTAGCGGGTCTGGTCGCAGGATCAGGTTCCCCGTTACATCGTAGGGATTCAGCTCAGTCCTATTGTAGGGACAGAATTCCCACCTTTCCTTAGTGCTTGTAGCAGATCATAACACATATCTCCTGAGTGCTCTCACCAGATCCAGCGTATGGAGAGCCTTCTCCACTCGGTGCGTCGGAGCTGGGCAAAATGAGGGCAAAACAATGTCCTCATTAATATGGAATGAGGACACGACCTTAGGCAAAAAAAGGTGGTGTTGGCCTGAGCACTACCTTATCATGATGGAAAAGTAAGTACGGAGCTCGACAAGACAGTGCTGCCAGCTCCGAAACCCGCCTTATGGATGTTATGGCTACCAAAAACACCACTTTCCATGACAGGTATGTCAGGGAAACCCCTGAAGAGGCTCAAATGGAGATTCCTGCAGGACTCCTAGGACCAGATTGAGATCCCAAACCTCTAAGGGAGCCCTGTAGGGGGGTACTATATGGACAACCCCTTGAATAAAGGTCTTAACCTGCAAATTAGACGCGATTCTTCTCTGAAAAAGAACCGACAAAGCTGATATCTGTCGTCTAAGAGTACTTGGAGCTAGACCTGAATCTAGGCCCGCTTGGAGAAAAGACAGAATGTTTGGAATTGAAAACAGAAGCGGGGAACAACCCTGTTCCCTGCACCATGCAAAAAAGACCTTCCAAGTACCATGGTAGATACGAGCAGAGGTGGGTTTCCGAGCGCTAGCCATTGTAGCAGCGACTTTTTTGGAGAATCCAGCCCTGGTTAGGATCCAAGATTCAACGGCCAGGCCGTCAAACACAGGACCGCTGAGCTCTGGTGGTAGACTGGGCCCTGGGAGAGAAGATCCACGCGTTCTGGCAGACGCCAGGGTGCGTCGGCGAGCAACTGTACTAGCTCTGCGTACCATGAACGACGCGGCCAATCCAGAGCGATTAATATCGCTGGGACCCCCTCTAACCTGATCTTTCTGATCACCCTTGGGAGCAGAGGTATCGGTGGAAACAAGTATGGAAGGTGAAACTGATTCCACGGTAGAACCAGGGCGTCCACTGCAATTGCCTGCGGATCCCGGTACCGGGAGACGAAGTTGGGCACCTTGGCGTTTATCCTGGAGGCCATCAGGTCCACATCTGGGGTTCCCCAGCGTAGGCATATCTGCTGAAAATCCTCGGGATGTAGCGACCATTCCCCTGACGGCTGAGGAAATCCGCTGCCCAGTTCTCCTCGCCCGGAATGTGGACCGCTGATATCACAGAGTGATTTCTCTCTGCCCAGGTCAGAATATGTTTTACCTCGTGCATGGCCGCCCTGCTGCGGGTACCCCCCTAATGATTTATGTATGCCACCGCCGTGGCATTGTCCGATTGTATCCGGACAGGGCAGCCAGCCAGATGATGGTGAAAACTCTTCAGAGCCAGCCGAACAGCTCGGATCTCTAGAACATTGATCGGGAGGGTTGATTCCTGCCGACACCATGTCCCCTGGGCTGTATAGTGACGAAACACTGCTCCCCATCCGAGAAGGCTGGCGTCCGTTGTGACTACCAGCCAATGGACTGGAGGAAAAAGATCGCCCTTGGAGGAGAGTGGTGCTGTTTGTCCACCATGTGAGCGTCTGTCTGACCTGCAGAGACAGACGGCACCGAAGATTGAGCGAGTAAGGGCTCCTGTTCCATATTGCCAGGATTGCATGCTGGAGGGAGCGGAGATGGAACTGGGCAAATGGAATGGCCTCGATTGCCGCCACCATCCTTCCTAGGACCCTCATGCAAAACCGGATGGTGTGAGGTATCGGTTGGCGAAGGACCCGTACCTCCTGACGGAGAACTAGGGCCTTGTCCCGAGGAAGAGTTATCAACCCCTGAGCAGTGTTGAAGATCATCCCCAAAAAGGTGATCTTTCGAGATGGCACAAGAGACGACTTTTTTAGATTCACCAGCCACCCTAAGCGAGCAAGGGTGTCTAGCGTAATGTTGACACTTTCCTCGCAGGCTTGAAAGGACAGACCCTTGATGAGAAGATCGTCTAAGTATGGCAAGTTGACTATCACCGGGAGTGCAGAATGGACACAACAGCAGCCATAACCTTTGTGAACACCCTGGGGGCTGTGGCTAGCCCGAAGGGCAAGGCTGCGAACTGAAAGTGAAGATCGCCGATGGCGAATCGAAGAAACCTTTGATGAGGAGGGAATATGAAGATATGCATCCTTAATGTCTATTGACGCTAGAAATTCCCCCTTTTTCATGGCTGCAATGACCGAGCGGAGAGACTCCATTCGGAAATGTCGAATCCTGACGAATTGGTTCAGACGTTTTAGGTCCAAAATAGGCCTTACAGTGCCGTCTTTCTTGGGTACTATGAACAGATTGGAATAGAACCCTTGACCCTTTTCGACCCTGGTACAGGAACAATGACCCCGCTGCACCGAAGAGATTCGACCGCCTTGAATAAGGCGTGAACCCGGGAATCTTTTTTTGGGAAGACGCGAGGGAAAAAAATTATTTGACGGCAGGCTGATAAATTCTATTTTGTACCCCGAGGTGACTAACTCCCTGACCCACTCGTCGTGAGTAATTGATAGCCAAGTGGGGCGAAACCAGAGTAAGCGGCCGCCTACTCTGGACGAATTGACCGGATTCTGCCTCCAGTCATTTGTCCGAATATCTTTGGGGTTTAGACCCTCTAGATCTTGGCTGTTGAGATCGCATTCTTCCCAAAGGGTTGGTCTTGTAGGAGACCTGGCGATCTCTGGCCTGATTAGGTCGACCTGTGCCGCTGGAGGTGGCTGTCGCGGCCCAACCTGGGTTACGAAAAGCCCTAAACCGAGGCTGAAGTTGTCGGCGAAAAGGCTGTCTAATCTTTTGCTGAGGAAGGAAACTGCTCTTCCCTCCTGTCGCATCAGATATGAGCTGATCCAGCTTCTCGCCAAATAACCGGCCACTCTGATACGGTAAGGATGTGAGTGATTTCTTAGAGGTTGAGTCCGCTCGCCAAGTTCTTAACCACAAGGATCTTCTGATAGCAATCGCATTAGCAGCAGCTAGAGCTGCGCAATTTGCCGCATCCATGGAAGCGTTAATTAAGAAGTCTCCTGCAAGAGCTATCTGATTAGAGATCTCAGTTACCTCAGACGGCACTTCTATTCCGTGGAGAGCTCTATTTAGAGACTCCGACCAGGATATCATGGCCTTAGCAACCCAAGTTGCTGCAAAAGAAGGAGAGAGAGCAGAGCCTGATGCCTCAAACACTGAGCAGGCCAAGCTCTCAATCAGACGGTCCGTTGGATCCTTGATCGAGGAACCGTTGGGAAGAGAGAGAAGCGTCTTAGACGCTAAACGCGACACCGGAGGGTCGACCGCAGGAGATTCCGCCCACTTCTTCAGAAGTTCGGGAGCAAAAGGATATCTGGTATTAATAGCCTTTTGTCCTGCGAAGCGCTTGTCCGGCTTTTCCCGGTGGCGCTGCACCAGCTCTTCAAACTCAGGATGAGCACCAAAAACCTTATGAGTTTGCCTGGCTCGTTTGAAGGACACCTTATGACCAGAGGCCAAGGTGGACTCATCGTCTACCCCCAGGGATTGATTGACAGCTTCAATTAGACTGTCAATTGTCTCCTGACAACTTGGTGCTTCTAAATTGAGGGAACCTTCAGAATCGGAGTCCAAATATTGATCACTCGCCTCCAAAGGTGAGGGAGAGCGAGAAACTGAACTGAAGGATGCCGAGGCCCCGGACGGCATAGGCGACGCAGTGTGGGTTCGCTTCCCCTGTGTCTGCCTGGTGAGAGCACGGCCCCTGCAGGCCGGAGGTTCCTGAGACATAGCCAAGACGGGTGAACCACTGTCCCTGCTCCTATCGGGAGCTTGAAGGGACTCGATTGCTCTCGTTAATGACGCCATAGATTGAGACAGAGATAGGGCCCATTCCGGGGGACCTGACGCACTGGGCTCGGCTATAGGTGAGGGCTCCTGAGCCCGTTCGGAGTCACAGGCTTCACAGACCCGATTAGTCTGGGCGTGCGGAAAAGGGGACCTACAGGCAATGCATGCTGTATACAGCACCGTGTGAGTCTTAGCCCTTCTGGACATACTGGATCTGTCACAGAGTTCTTCCAGCAATTATTTGGATGTGGCGGTGCGGTGTAGCGGAGTGGAGCGCAGCGAAGCGGAGCAACCAGGCTGGAGGTAGTAGCACTTACCCCAGTCCTGTATCCCCGAATGTCTGACAATGATGGGATGCCCGTCCTGCGAAGCGCTTGCCACTGCTGTAAAAGGTCACTGGACGCAAGAGAGAAGACGGAGGCTCCAGACTTCAAAAAAGCGCGCTTCCCTTTCAGGGGGGCGTGCCTAAATAGCCGAGCCTAGGGGGAGGGGTCACGAGGCGCGGCCTAGCGCCGGGCAAAGCCGGGGACTCAATTTCCGGCCGCGGCCTAGTCTCCGGCCGAAGCCGGGGACTAAATTTCCGGCCGCGGCCTAGCGCTGGCCGAAACCGCGGCCTAAATTTCTGAGGAGGCCGCCCGAGAAACAGGGGACGGGCCCGCCGGAGGTGTCGCTGCCGGGGGCGGAGCCCGGCCTATCTTCCGGCCAAAGCCGGGAGCAAGATTAGACGCCGCGGCCTAGTCCCCGGCCGAAGCCGGGGACTAAATTTTCGCCCGCGGCCTAGTCCCCGGCCGAAGCCGGGGGCTAAATTTTTGGCGGCGGCCGCTCAGAAGCCGGGGGGCGGGCCGCCGGAAGATGACGCTGTTTAGGGGGAGGAGCTCAGGCCGGGGACCGGAGCCCGGCCTCCTGCTCCTGGCTGAAGCCAGGCTGAATCACCTACCGCCTCTCTAGGACGGAGCCCGGCCTATCTTCTCCACACCAATACCGTGGCTTTCTCTGATGGTGGGTTCGGGTTCCGTCTCTGCCGTAGCTGCTTGTAGTGGACTCTGTTTTTTTGGACAACAGTCCCAGCGTCTCGCCCAGTCTCAAATTAGAGGGGGGCTTGCGGAACCAAAATGGGGGACGGTGCAGGCACCCTAACTCCATCACCCCTTCGGGGGATGAGGAGAGGGACCGTCCGCCTCCTTGCAGCACCGCAGTCTGGCATTGGTGGTGCAGTGGGGGCCGCACGGACTATCTCCTGCCACTGTACAGCCTAGGGTTTCAATACTCTAGGGTGGTCAGGGCTGAGTCCGGCATCGTGTCTCACGTTGCGGGAAAGGATACGTGGAGGCGACACTCCACGTGCTCGCCCGTTGATGGTTTGGGGAGATCGGACCCCTTCAAAAGGGTCCGTTGCCCCTATCTCATCTTCGTGGGAAAGTTGAAGGAAAAAGAAAAAAAAAAATGGTCTGGAAGAAACCAGACGTGTGCCTCCATCAGACACTAAGCATGAACTGGGTTTGCCTGCGGCCAGTGCTGAGGTGTATACGGCGGAGGAGGAGCTAACCTTTTTTTATGTTTACTTAGTGTCAGCCTCCTAGCGGCAGTAGCATACACCCACAGTCTTGTGTCCCCCAATGAGACGAAGGAGAAACACCAGTATTGATACATCAGTGCCTTAAGGCCCCATCTCACATAGCAAGATCGCTGCCGAGTCACAAATTTTGTGACGCAACAGCGATCTCAGCAGCGATCTCGCTATGTCTGACATGTACCAGCGATCAGCCCCCCTGCTGTGAATCGCTGGTCGTGTCAGAAATGCCTGGACTTTTTTTTGATTGCTGGTCTCCCGCTGGCTAGCACGCATCGCTGCGTGTGGCAGGCAGGAGACCAGCGATCAGCTCGTAACCAAGGTACACATCGGGTTTCCAGGGGCGGGGCTGTGCCTGGAAACCCGATGTGTACGTTGGATACCAGCGAGCTGCTGCAGGGGAGCTGGTAACCAAGGTACACATCGGGTTTCCAGGCGCTGTGCGGTGCCTGGAAACCCGATGTGTACCTTGGTTACCAGCTCCCTGCATCGGCGGGCTGGTATCCAACGTACACTGCGGGTTACTAAGCGACGTTACCCGCAGTGTCGCTGTCCTGATCGCTGCCTGAGCTGCCTGTTTGGCAGCTCAGCATCGATCATGTAGCGACACACCAGCGATCCTGACAAGTTCATATCGTTGTCAGGATCGGTGGTGCGTCGCTATGTGAGAAGGGGCCCTTACTTTAGACCCTGCAGTAAAGCTGATAAGTTGCTTCTGGTAGCTATTGTACACTATATGTTGCATGTGCCAGCCAATAGTCCTGGTCACTTGTAGGAGAAACATGGCTGTTACTTGCCAGATTTAATTTAAAGGTCACCGAACAAGGCTCTGAAGAGTCCTGGCTGAATGGATCAGACACATTCACTGTTTATAGGAGATCACAGAATACAGTGCTCTGCTTACTCCAGCACTCCCAAGGTCAATGAATGGAGAGAAGGTGCAAATTCTTAACTTTCACCATGTTCGCAGGATTTCTGGGGATAAGGGATAATATACCATTTTAGGAAAAAGGAAAACCCTTAGCTTATTTTGCAGTCTACTATGTGCAGTTATTCAGGGGGATGTAGAAGTCATATGGTAGCAAATTTTAACAAGAGTACTAATTGCAAAATATTTTTTTTTGCCAAAAATAATGCTTTTGGGTAAAAAAACAAATCCCTCTCTCCCTCATGAAAACATCCATATCTTTTAAGCACTGTGGTTTTTTCATAGATTTACTCTGTACAAAAGTACTAAGGTCCCTTCATGGTTTCTCTCCCGCACATTGGGACTTTAGGGCGCCTGGTCACCTGTTGTGCAGAAAACTGCAACTCAGCCCTATTCACTGGAACTGATCTATGTTGCATGTCCCTGCACAGCAGGTTGCCAGGAGCACTCCTCTGCAGGAGAAATAACAAAGGAACATTGATCTTAGTTTTTCAGGATCGATCAATATGTTGTGGCATGCTTTAACATTTGAAGGTGAGAAAATCCAATTAGAAGAAACCGACCAAAATTTTTTAATACAGTATTGTATTCCCTGTTCTCGTGTCACTGCATAGGTTTATCACTCAGTAGTCTGGGAACGGTTGGTACAAGTTATGGCCACCACTTTAAAAGCACAATACAATTGAAAGTGAGGAAATAAGGAAAACTCAAGAGAAGGTCCATACCATGTACTTCCTAGGTTGAACAATCTTCACAGCTGTTACAGATTTGTTTTTGATTTTTTTTTACCTGACACAAAACTCCAAACCTCTTGCACATGCAGAAACTGGATACTATTCTGGCTGCCCAAAGCCACCACCACTAGGGGGAGATTAGGAGAGCACTGAATACAGATTGAACACAGTATATACAGTACAATCCCGTGTGTGTGTTATATATATATATATATTATATATATATTATATATATATATATATATATATATACAGTACAGACCAAAAGTTTGGACACACCTTCTCATTCAAAGGTTTTTCTGTATTTTCATGACTATGAAAATTGTAGAATCACACTGAAGGCATCAAAACTATGAATTAACACATGTGGAATTATACATTACACTTTACAAAAAAGTGTGAAACAACTGAAAATATGTCTTATATTCTAGGTTCTTCAAAGTAGCCACCTTTTGCTTTGATTACTGCTTTGCACGCAGAAAAGGTGAACGGATGGACTCTACATGCCTGGTTCCCACCGTGAGGCATGGAGGAGGAGGTGTGATGGTGTGGGGGTGCTTTGCTGGTTACACTGTTGAGGATTTATTCAAAATTGAAGCGGTGAGCGGTCCAGCTCACCCCAAACCATCTCGATTGGGTTCAGGTCTGGTGACTGTGGAGGCCAGGTCATCTGGCGTAGCACCCCAACACTCTCCTTCTTGGTCAAATAGCCCTTACACATTCTGGAGGTGTGTTTGGCGTCATTGTCCTGTTGAAAAATAAATGATGGTCCAACTAAAA
>JARQOD010000001.1:415024000-415156462 GCA_033576555.1 Oophaga sylvatica
TCCGCTCGCCAAGTTCTTAACCACAAGGATCTTCTGATAGCAATCGCATTAGCAGCAGCTAGAGCTGCGCAATTTGCCGCATCCATGGAAGCGTTAATTAAGAAGTCTCCTGCAAGAGCTATCTGATTAGAGATCTCAGTTACCTCAGACGGCACTTCTATTCCGTGGAGAGCTCTATTTAGAGACTCCGACCAGGATATCATGGCCTTAGCAACCCAAGTTGCTGCAAAAGAAGGAGAGAGAGCAGAGCCTGATGCCTCAAACACTGAGCAGGCCAAGCTCTCAATCAGACGGTCCGTTGGATCCTTGATCGAGGAACCGTTGGGAAGAGAGAGAAGCGTCTTAGACGCTAAACGCGACACCGGAGGGTCGACCGCAGGAGATTCCGCCCACTTCTTCAGAAGTTCGGGAGCAAAAGGATATCTGGTATTAATAGCCTTTTGTCCTGCGAAGCGCTTGTCCGGCTTTTCCCGGTGGCGCTGCACCAGCTCTTCAAACTCAGGATGAGCACCAAAAACCTTATGAGTTTGCCTGGCTCGTTTGAAGGACACCTTATGACCAGAGGCCAAGGTGGACTCATCGTCTACCCCCAGGGATTGATTGACAGCTTCAATTAGACTGTCAATTGTCTCCTGACAACTTGGTGCTTCTAAATTGAGGGAACCTTCAGAATCGGAGTCCAAATATTGATCACTCGCCTCCAAAGGTGAGGGAGAGCGAGAAACTGAACTGAAGGATGCCGAGGCCCCGGACGGCATAGGCGACGCAGTGTGGGTTCGCTTCCCCTGTGTCTGCCTGGTGAGAGCACGGCCCCTGCAGGCCGGAGGTTCCTGAGACATAGCCAAGACGGGTGAACCACTGTCCCTGCTCCTATCGGGAGCTTGAAGGGACTCGATTGCTCTCGTTAATGACGCCATAGATTGAGACAGAGATAGGGCCCATTCCGGGGGACCTGACGCACTGGGCTCGGCTATAGGTGAGGGCTCCTGAGCCCGTTCGGAGTCACAGGCTTCACAGACCCGATTAGTCTGGGCGTGCGGAAAAGGGGACCTACAGGCAATGCATGCTGTATACAGCACCGTGTGAGTCTTAGCCCTTCTGGACATACTGGATCTGTCACAGAGTTCTTCCAGCAATTATTTGGATGTGGCGGTGCGGTGTAGCGGAGTGGAGCGCAGCGAAGCGGAGCAACCAGGCTGGAGGTAGTAGCACTTACCCCAGTCCTGTATCCCCGAATGTCTGACAATGATGGGATGCCCGTCCTGCGAAGCGCTTGCCACTGCTGTAAAAGGTCACTGGACGCAAGAGAGAAGACGGAGGCTCCAGACTTCAAAAAAGCGCGCTTCCCTTTCAGGGGGGCGTGCCTAAATAGCCGAGCCTAGGGGGAGGGGTCACGAGGCGCGGCCTAGCGCCGGGCAAAGCCGGGGACTCAATTTCCGGCCGCGGCCTAGTCTCCGGCCGAAGCCGGGGACTAAATTTCCGGCCGCGGCCTAGCGCTGGCCGAAACCGCGGCCTAAATTTCTGAGGAGGCCGCCCGAGAAACAGGGGACGGGCCCGCCGGAGGTGTCGCTGCCGGGGCGGAGCCCGGCCTATCTTCCGGCCAAAGCCGGGAGCAAGATTAGACGCCGCGGCCTAGTCCCCGGCCGAAGCCGGGGACTAAATTTTCGCCCGCGGCCTAGTCCCCGGCCGAAGCCGGGGGCTAAATTTTTGGCGGCGGCCGCTCAGAAGCCGGGGGGCGGGCCGCCGGAAGATGACGCTGTTTAGGGGGAGGAGCTCAGGCCGGGGACCGGAGCCCGGCCTCCTGCTCCTGGCTGAAGCCAGGCTGAATCACCTACCGCCTCTCTAGGACGGAGCCCGGCCTATCTTCTCCACACCAATACCGTGGCTTTCTCTGATGGTGGGTTCGGGTTCCGTCTCTGCCGTAGCTGCTTGTAGTGGACTCTGTTTTTTTGGACAACAGTCCCAGCGTCTCGCCCAGTCTCAAATTAGAGGGGGGCTTGCGGAACCAAAATGGGGGACGGTGCAGGCACCCTAACTCCATCACCCCTTCGGGGATGAGGAGAGGGACCGTCCGCCTCCTTGCAGCACCGCAGTCTGGCATTGGTGGTGCAGTGGGGGCCGCACGGACTATCTCCTGCCACTGTACAGCCTAGGGTTTCAATACTCTAGGGTGGTCAGGGCTGAGTCCGGCATCGTGTCTCACGTTGCGGGAAAGGATACGTGGAGGCGACACTCCACGTGCTCGCCCGTTGATGGTTTGGGGAGATCGGACCCCTTCAAAAGGGTCCGTTGCCCCTATCTCATCTTCGTGGGAAAGTTGAAGGAAAAAGAAAAAAAAAAATGGTCTGGAAGAAACCAGACGTGTGCCTCCATCAGACACTAAGCATGAACTGGGTTTGCCTGCGGCCAGTGCTGAGGTGTATACGGCGGAGGAGGAGCTAACCTTTTTTTATGTTTACTTAGTGTCAGCCTCCTAGCGGCAGTAGCATACACCCACAGTCTTGTGTCCCCCAATGAGACGAAGGAGAAACACCAGTATTGATACATCAGTGCCTTAAGGCCCCATCTCACATAGCAAGATCGCTGCCGAGTCACAAATTTTGTGACGCAACAGCGATCTCAGCAGCGATCTCGCTATGTCTGACATGTACCAGCGATCAGCCCCCCTGCTGTGAATCGCTGGTCGTGTCAGAAATGCCTGGACTTTTTTTTGATTGCTGGTCTCCCGCTGGCTAGCACGCATCGCTGCGTGTGGCAGGCAGGAGACCAGCGATCAGCTCGTAACCAAGGTACACATCGGGTTTCCAGCGCGGGGCTGTGCCTGGAAACCCGATGTGTACGTTGGATACCAGCGAGCTGCTGCGGGGGAGCTGGTAACCAAGGTACACATCGGGTTTCCAGGCGCTGTGCGGTGCCTGGAAACCCGATGTGTACCTTGGTTACCAGCTCCCTGCATCGGCGGGCTGGTATCCAACGTACACTGCGGGTTACTAAGCGACGTTACCCGCAGTGTCGCTGTCCTGATCGCTGCCTGAGCTGCCTGTTTGGCAGCTCAGCATCGATCATGTAGCGACACACCAGCGATCCTGACAAGTTCATATCGTTGTCAGGATCGGTGGTGCGTCGCTATGTGAGAAGGGGCCCTTACTTTAGACCCTGCAGTAAAGCTGATAAGTTGCTTCTGGTAGCTATTGTACACTATATGTTGCATGTGCCAGCCAATAGTCCTGGTCACTTGTAGGAGAAACATGGCTGTTACTTGCCAGATTTAATTTAAAGGTCACCGAACAAGGCTCTGAAGAGTCCTGGCTGAATGGATCAGACACATTCACTGTTTATAGGAGATCACAGAATACAGTGCTCTGCTTACTCCAGCACTCCCAAGGTCAATGAATGGAGAGAAGGTGCAAATTCTTAACTTTCACCATGTTCGCAGGATTTCTGGGGATAAGGGATAATATACCATTTTAGGAAAAAGGAAAACCCTTAGCTTATTTTGCAGTCTACTATGTGCAGTTATTCAGGGGGATGTAGAAGTCATATGGTAGCAAATTTTAACAAGAGTACTAATTGCAAAATATTTTTTTTTGCCAAAAATAATGCTTTTGGGTAAAAAAACAAATCCCTCTCTCCCTCATGAAAACATCCATATCTTTTAAGCACTGTGGTTTTTTCATAGATTTACTCTGTACAAAAGTACTAAGGTCCCTTCATGGTTTCTCTCCCGCACATTGGGACTTTAGGGCGCCTGGTCACCTGTTGTGCAGAAAACTGCAACTCAGCCCTATTCACTGGAACTGATCTATGTTGCATGTCCCTGCACAGCAGGTTGCCAGGAGCACTCCTCTGCAGGAGAAATAACAAAGGAACATTGATCTTAGTTTTTCAGGATCGATCAATATGTTGTGGCATGCTTTAACATTTGAAGGTGAGAAAATCCAATTAGAAGAAACCGACCAAAATTTTTAATACAGTATTGTATTCCCTGTTCTCGTGTCACTGCATAGGTTTATCACTCAGTAGTCTGGGAACGGTTGGTACAAGTTATGGCCACCACTTTAAAAGCACAATACAATTGAAAGTGAGGAAATAAGGAAAACTCAAGAGAAGGTCCATACCATGTACTTCCTAGGTTGAACAATCTTCACAGCTGTTACAGATTTGTTTTTGATTTTTTTTTACCTGACACAAAACTCCAAACCTCTTGCACATGCAGAAACTGGATACTATTCTGGCTGCCCAAAGCCACCACCACTAGGGGAGATTAGGAGAGCACTGAATACAGATTGAACACAGTATATACAGTACAATCCCGTGTGTGTGTATATATATATATATATATATAATATATATATATATATATATATATATATATATATATACAGTACAGACCAAAAGTTTGGACACACCTTCTCATTCAAAGGTTTTTCTGTATTTTCATGACTATGAAAATTGTAGAATCACACTGAAGGCATCAAAACTATGAATTAACACATGTGGAATTATACATTACACTTTACAAAAAAGTGTGAAACAACTGAAAATATGTCTTATATTCTAGGTTCTTCAAAGTAGCCACCTTTTGCTTTGATTACTGCTTTGCACGCAGAAAAGGTGAACGGATGGACTCTACATGCCTGGTTCCCACCGTGAGGCATGGAGGAGGAGGTGTGATGGTGTGGGGGTGCTTTGCTGGTTACACTGTTGAGGATTTATTCAAAATTGAAGCGGTGAGCGGTCCAGCTCACCCCAAACCATCTCGATTGGGTTCAGGTCTGGTGACTGTGGAGGCCAGGTCATCTGGCGTAGCACCCCAACACTCTCCTTCTTGGTCAAATAGCCCTTACACATTCTGGAGGTGTGTTTGGCGTCATTGTCCTGTTGAAAAATAAATGATGGTCCAACTAAATGCAAACCGGATGGAATAGCATGCTGCTGCAAGATGCTGTTGTAGCCATGCTGGTTCAGTATGCCTTCAATTTTGAATAATCCCCAACAATGTCACCAGTAAAGCACCCCCACATCATCACACCTCCTCCTCCATGCTTCACGGTGGGAACCAGGCAAGTAGAGTCCATCCGTTCACCTTTTCTGCGTGCAAAGCAGTAATCAAAGCAAAAGGTGGCTACCTTGAAGAACCTAGAATATAAGACATATTTTCAGTTGTTTCACACTTTTTTGTAAAGTGTAATGTATAATTCCACATGTGTTAATTCATAGTTTTGATGCCTTCAGTGTGATTCTACAATTTTCATAGTCATGAAAATACAGAAAAATCATTGAATGAGAAGATGTCCAAACTTTCGGTCTGTACTGTATATAATAATAATAATAATCTTTATTTTTTTATATAGCGCTAACATATTCCGCAGCGCTTTACAGTTTGCACACATTATCGTCGCTGTCCCCGATGGGGCTCACAATCTAGATTCCCTATCAGTATGTTTTTTTCGAGTGTGGGAGGAAACCGGAGAACCCGGAGGAAACCAACGCAAACACGGGGAGAACATACAAACTCCTTGCAGATGTTGTCCTAGGTGGGATTCGAACCCAGGACTCCAGCGCTGCAGTGCTATCCACTGAGCCACCGTGCATATAAATAAAATTTGCACAGATTAAAGATTGATATGAAAGGTGTGTGTGGATGACAATTTTTTTTACAGAATTACTATTACTAAAGCCAGTAAATGTTGCAAATCTATGCCTGATCATAGCAATCCATTTCTCAAAACTTTTTTGTTTAGACTGGCGCATGAAACAAATGCAAATCCATGTGGGCCTAGGTTTACAGACGTAGCAGCAACCAAACAAACCACAGAATGTTATACTACTAACCTAGTGATCCTATGCGATATGGTTTACAACTTTGGTGATAAATGAACCAACCACTGGAACCCCATCAATCACAAAAATGGAGCCCTGTGTTCTCCTATATGAATGGAGCAGTGGTGAGCATGCACGACCACTGCTCTATTTAATGTGTATAGGAGCTAGGGACACAGGAGCCTGATCTGGAGATAGGTGAGAGATGAGTCTATGGTCCAACCACCAGCCATCACCCACTTATCACCTACTCTATAAATTCTGGTTGGAATCCTTTTAAAGGGGTTGTCCACCATTGGACTAACCCTTCTTAATTAATTCAGGGCTCCACAGAAAGTAAAAATATTATATATCCACCCCCCGCTGCGATGCCATTCCAACAATGTCAGCGCTGCAGTTCCCGGTGGGCGATGTGAGACTGGTGTAGTGTCACTGGATCACTGCAGTCAATCAGAAGCCACTGATCGGCCGGTCAGTGCAGACATCGCTGGAACGGTGCCGCCGCGGGAGAGGTTTTTATTTTCCATTGTGCCCTTAATTGATTAAGTGGACAACACTTTTAATTTAGGAAAGTTGCTGTTATTTTGGTTGTTAAGACCTTGTGCTCCAGGACTTACACATATTTATTAAGATTCTGAATTAAGTGGTCCTCTGGAGACAGGACAGACTCCCCAGTTTCACTTAACAAGAACAGAGCTAGATTGCTTTTTCCATGTGTCCTGACCTTTGAGAAAGCGAGCAGCTGCTGCATTGGCCGCCATATGGAACCTTATCTTCCTGGCTGCATCTGCTGTACCTACCAACCATGCAGAGCCGGTGTGCTGTAATGTGCCAGCTCCGGGTCATTTTTCAGAGTGACTGAGGACGATGCATCACTATGGTGAGCGATGGGCAACTCTCTTCATTCTTTAGCAAATGTTAACTTCACTGGTAAAGAACGGAGGAGACAAATGGAGAGGACAGAGGAGAAGACGAACTGAGCCCTTTAACAAAGAAAACTTTGAAACAGGGGAATGGCTGCTATAATTTGGTCTCTATTATACAGAGAAGCGGGTTGTGACAAGGCTTCGTGAACAAAGTCTATAAAGGCTTTGGGAATTTCTACCCAATTGTGCCCTGTCAATGTGTCCATTGTACAGGAACATATCATTACCAACGGTATAACCTCAATTACACAGACAAATCCAAAAAGGAGGTTTCTCTGGTACATTCCTGTGCACTTAAGGATGGCAGGACTGAGGAGATTTATGTAAATTATACAGTATATACATATATATGACGATAGAATTTTTTTTTATTCCATCAGCTTTTTCTCTCTCAATTATTATTCAATGTGTATATAGCAGCAACATATTCTGTGGCATGATACAAACTCATTCCAGACCCCCCCAGATCTTAGATACAAATACTACGGTAATTTAACTAATATCTATATATACAAAATTGAATGTGTGAATGTGTGTATCACCAACCAATCACGGAGTATCTTACATTTAACCAGAGCTGTTTAAAAGAAGCTGAGCTGTGATTGGTTGCTATGAGCAACAGTTTTCTCACTCCACGACAACACCTCAGCTGACACTGACCAGGTGGGAGAAATCGCATCCTTGGGAACATAAGCTCCCAGCCATTGGCTGCCCCCCAGAAAGAAGCAGAGTGCACATGACAGAAATGAATCACCTGCTCCCGTGCCCATATCCCATCACACATCATCCATCCCATAGGCACATCTTCCCTCTTAAAGGAATCTCCGATATGGAAGTGAGGGCAAATCCACTCTGCGCTCTGATTCTCACCCCAGGCCTCTTAAAGGGATCATTGGTATGGAAGTCAGGGCAAATCCATCCAGCGCTTTGGTTTTGACCCCAGGCCTCTCTTAAGGAACCCCAGTATGGAAGTTAGGACCGTTCCACTCAGCCCTGTGGTTCTGACCCCAGGCCCCTCTTAAAGGGATCCCCGGTACGGAAGTGAGGGCAAATCCACTCTGCGCTTTGGTACTGACCCCAGGCCTCTCTTAAAGGGATCTCAGGTATGGAAGCTAGAGTAAATCCCTCAGCGCTCTGATTCTCACCCCAGGCTTCTATTAAAGGGATCATTGGTATAGAAGTCAGGGCAAATCTACTCAGTGCTCTGGTTCTGACCCCAGGCTCACTCCACGACAACACCTCAGCTGACACTGACCAGGTGGGAGAAATCTAGCATGCCCAGGAACAAAATCTCCCAGCCATTGTCTGCCCCCCAGACAGAAGCAGAGCGCACATGACAGAAATGAATCACCCGCTCCCGCGCCCATATCCCCATCACACATCATCCGTCCCATAGGCACATCTTCCCTCTTAAAGGGATCTCCGATATGGAAGTCAGGGCAAATCCGTCCTGCGCTTTGGTTTTGACCCCAGGCCTCTCTTAAAGGGATCCCCGGTATGGAAGTTAGGGCCATTCCACTCAGTTCTGTGGTTCTGACCCCAGGATCTCTTAAAGGGATCATTGGTATGGAAGTTAGGGCAATTCCACTAAGCGCTCTGGTTCTGACCCCAGGCCTCTCTTAAAGGGATCTCCGGTATGGAAGTTAGGGTAAATCCCTCAGCGCTCTGATTCTGGCCCCAGGCCTCTCTTAAAGGGATCATTGGTATGGAAGCAGGGTGGATAAAAATCAATGATTTTTTAAAAAAAATAAAAAAAAAATCGGATTTTTTTGATTTAAATCAGATTTTTTTGATTTAAATCGGATTTTTTTCAATAAACTGCTTTTTGAGGAAAATATTTTACCATCCAAAGGTTCTTACATCATGAGATAAAGCTGAGTTGTTTAACTCAGTAGAATAAAGGCTGTATATGTGTAACATTCACAATGCCATGCTCTTCCAGAGGTTTCTGTAGGATTAGTGGGCAGTTTCTCTCCTATATTATCACAGACGCTCGCTTTACTTACGCAGTTCTCAAAACTGAATTTGACTCCGCAGAGGTCCCAGCCTCTTCTTCACGGCAAAAATGTTACAACATGAACAGAGTTGAGAAAAAGACCTTAATCCTATTGTTCTACAAACCTATATGAATACAGAATCAACCCCTTCAGTGCCAAGTCAAAGAAGTTAGACAATATGTTTCTGATTGTTTGGAGTGGAATAGATCTGCACAACACAAGAAGAATGTGAATCTAAGTGTGAGGAGGAGGAAGGGCAAGCAGACAAAAAAATGAAAGTGAAACTTTGAGCACAATACTGCAGCATAGCCACAGACAGACAAGTCTGGATCTGTTTGTGTGTACGATCTGAGGTTTATTACATTCTTTCCTTATAATGGCAGCAGGCCGTAAAAGAGACCCAGTTTGGGAATATTTTAATGAAGCTCCTTCACCTATCGGTAAGGCAGGCATGCGTGCAAAATGCAAACGATGCAACAAAGAGATGCAAGGCCTGGTGGGCGCGAATGAGGCAACATCATGAGAAGTGCGGTGATGAAGATGACCAAAGAAACACTTCTGAACAGGCAGGATCTTCAGGTTGGTAAACATTTTTATTGAATCCTATTTCTAAAGACTGAACTGTCATGTTTGAGAAAAATTATATTTCTTATTATTACTGCATGTTACTGTCATTTGGTACAGTTATGAAGAAAAACAAATATTCCTTTTGGGGCAGTGCTGTGTTGTGTACAATAAGCAGAAATTGTATAAACAATAAAATAACAGCATTGACTTTTTTTGTTTAGGGGAATTCATGGATTCTGGAAACTATCCACCTCCAAGATCACCATCATCCTGTTCTACAGTTTCAGAGTTATCCATCCAGGATAGTGCTTCATTAGCAGCAGCATCATCATCAGACACCCACAGCCACATATCACCATCACCCAAAAGGAAGAAAAAACCTTTACCTCCTGGAACCACCATAGATAGGTTTGTGATAAGAACTAGCAGATTAGAAAAAGAGTTGATTGATGAAAAAATTGCCCAGTTTATTTATGCAACGAACTCTTCTTTCCGTCTGACTGAGAACCCACATTTCATTAATATGGTTCAGTCACTGAGACCAGGATACAGTCCACCCAGCAGAGCTGATGTTGCAGGGAAACTGCTGGATCAAGTGTATGACAGAGAAATGGATCAATGTGCAACAGCTCTGGAGGGTAAAATTGTTAACCTAAGTATTGATGGGTGGAGTAATGTCCACAATGATCCTATTGTATGTGCTTGTATAACAACAGAAGAAGGTAAAGTCTTCCTTGCACAAACAACTGATACGTCAGGAAATGCACACACAGCAGAATACTTACAAGAAGTGGCAGTAAAAGCTATAACAACATGTGAACAAAAATTCAAATGTCTAGTACGCAGTTTGGTCACTGACAATGCTGCAAACGTATCCAAGATGAGAAGAAATTTAGAAGAGCAGGGAGGGAATACAAAGCTAATAACATATGATTGCAGTGCTCATTTGCTGCACCTCTTAGCCAAAGACTTAAGTGTTCCAGAAATAAAGGCTAATGTTGTTGAAATTGCTAAATACTTCCGTAATAATCATTTTGCTGCAGCAGCTCTGAAAAGGATGGGTGGAACCAAGCTAACGCTCCCACAAGATGTTAGATGGAACTCTGTGGTGGACTGTTTTGAGCAGTATATCAAAAACTGGCCTATTCTGATGACACTTTGTGAAGAAAATCGAGATAAAATAGATGGCACTGTCACGGCCAAAATCCTCAACATTGGGCTTAAGAGAAATATTGAACATATGCTGAGCTTCCTGAAACCCATCTCTCAAGCTTTAAACAAAATACAGAAAAATAGCTGTTTTATTGCGGATGCTGTTGAAATTTGGAAGGAACTGAGTGAACACTTAAAAACAGAACTACACATGGGCAGAATTAAATTACAAGCAGTAAACAAACGAATGGGACAAGCACTGACTCCAGCTCATTTTTTGGCAAATATTGTCAATATCCAATATCAGGGTCAAAACCTAAGTGCTGAGGAAGAGGAGTTAGCTATGACATGGGTATCCAGCAATCATCCATCTTTAATGCCAACTATAATAAACTTCAGAGCTAAGGGGAACCATTCAAGAAATATATGTTTGCTGAAGATATTTTAAGGAAGGTCACACCAGTAAACTGGTGGAAGTCACTTAAGCGCTTGGATTTAGAGACTGTTCAAGTAATGATTTCACTTTTAACAGCAGTAGCTTCTTCTGCAGGCGTTGAAAGAATATTCTCTTCCTTTGGACTCATTCATTCTAAATTGAGAAATCGGTTGGGACCCAATAAAGCAGGAAAGCTTGTTTTTCTTTTCCAGATTATGAATAGGAACAAAGAAGAAGATGATGATGAAGATGACGACGAGTGAGCTACAGAGGACAGCAGGGACAGTAGTATTTAAGTTTTTCATGTGTCGGCTGGGCTGACAGTCTAAGTTTCTTAAAATATATATATATTTTGTTTAGCCAAATTAGTTAACAAACATGGATGTTTGTTTAAGCAAATAACTTATGCTGTAATGTTGTTATTGTTTCAGTTGAATAAATCTATTTAAATTGTTATTAAGGTCAGGATTATTTTTCTCCTTCCTAAGTACAACAGAACAGTGGTGTCCAAATATGAATGATTAACCCATTAAACTGGGAGAAAAAAGTAATATAAAAAGTGATTCTAAAAATCTTCATCTACTTGCATGTTAAAGTAGCAAGAACTAGTTTAGGTAGAAACTTTGATTTAAATCACTGATTTAAATCAAGCCTTACTGACTAATGATTTAAATCGTGATTTAAATCGTGATTTAAATCAGTTTGATTTAAATCAAATCCACCCTGTATGGAAGTCAGGGCAAATCCATCCAGCGCTTTGGTTCTGATGCCAGGCCTCTCAGGGATCCCCGGTATGGAAGTTAGGGCCATTCCACTCAGCGCTCTGATTCTGACCCCAGGCTCTCTTAAAGGGATCCCCGGTATGGAAGTCAGGGCAATTGCCTTCAAATGCTCTGGTACTGACCCCAGGACTCTCTTAAAGGGATCTCCAGTATGGAAGTTAGGGTAAATCCCTCAGGGTTCTGATTCTCACCCCATGCTTCTATTAAAGGGATCATTGGTATGGAAGTCAGGGCAAATCCACTCAGTGTTCTGGTTCTGACGCCAGGCCTCTCTTAAAGGGATCCCCGGTATGGAAGTTAGGGCCATTCCACTCAGCGCTCTGGTTCTGACCCCAGGCTCATGGGATGATGTGGGATTTTAGGGGTAGTAGTCCGGTGGCTCTGGCTGACGGGATGATGTGGGATTTTAGGGGGAGTAGTCCGGTGGCTCTGGCTGACGGGATGATGTGGAATATTAGGGGTAGTAGTCCGGTGGCTCTGGCTGACAGGATGATGTGGGATATTAGTGGTAGCAGTCAGGTGGCTCTGGCTGACGGGACGATGTGGGATATTAGGGGTAGTAGTCCGGTGGCTCTGGCTGACGGGATTGTGTGCGATATTATAGTGAATGTGGCTATGCGGAGTGGGCGGGGTTATACACTCAGTTTTATATATATATATATAGGTATAAATCATTATAATTTGTTATAACTAACCGTAGTTAAAAATAAAATACAGACTAAATAAAAGTCAGAGTCTGCTCTGTGCATTCCATGAAACTATATTTACTGGCGAGTCTGTAGAAAATTATCTTTCAGAAGACACGCGATTTATCCTCTAAACGTCTTCATAACCAGATGCGCGTATTCGAGCGAGTTCATTGAGAAACTATTTACTGTAAATTTGTAAGGATATTCTGCATCTAATGATAATTTGATGACTAGTGGGCAACTTTTACTAGATATTTATGGATGCAAATTTACATTCCAGTTACCAAAAGACTTTTCATTCACTATGGCTGGTCACAACACTCGCCCATGTCAGTCAGTGAGCTAGATTCCGTCTCCTGCTGTCTATGGTCCATGTGATCCCTGTAAAGCATATTTAATCTTTAAACTATTAGACTTTATATGACACATTACTGTGAAATAGTAGCACCCAGTTACAGGTAATGGTCATAATGTCTTCTACAAACACCATTATGTAAAGGACTGAGGATAGGTCAAACACGAATGGTTTATACTTAGAGGTCAGTAGTCTGAGGCGAAAAGTGCATATATCAGAAGCGGACCACTTTCAACTTGTGCATCTCTACAGGTAACAAATAACAGAGAACCAAAACATGTAATGAGCCCCTTCCTCTCCATGATCAACTTCAGCAGCAAGTCAGTAAAAGCCTAAAATGATTTTAGCATTCCTAATGCACAGACATAATGCACACAGTGATGTCACAGTACAAGGATAATGGACACAGTGATATCAGCGACGTCAGAGTACAGGGATAATGTACCCAGCGACGTCCGAGTACAGGGATAATGTACCCAGCGACGTGCGAGTACAGGGATAATATACCCAGCGACGTCAGAGTACAGGGATAATGTACCCAGCGACGTCAGAGTACAGGGATAGTGTATCCAGCGACGTCAGAGTACAGGGATAATGTACCCAGCGACGTCAGAGTACAGGGATAATGTACCCAGCGACGTCAGAGTACAGGGATAATGTACCCAGCGACGTCAGAGTACAGGGATAATGTACCCAGCGACGTCAGAGTACAGAGATAATGTACCCAGCGACGTCAGCGTACAGCAATTATGTACCCAGCGACGTCAGAGTACAGGGATAATGTACCCAGCGACGTCAGAGTACAGGGATGATGTACCCAGCGACGTCAGAGTACAGGGATGATGTACCCAACACGTCAGAGTACAGGGATAATGTACCCAGCGACGTCAGAGTACAGGAATAATGTCTCACGCGACGTCAGAGTACAGGATAATGTACCCAGTGAAGTCAGAGTACAGGATATGTACCATGACGTCAGAGTACAGGAATATGTACCCAGCGACGTCAGAGTACAGGGATATGTACCCAGCGAAGTGAGAATACAGGATAATGTACCCAGCGACGTCAGAGTACAGAATAATGTACCCAGCGAACGTCAGATACAGGGATAATGTACCCAGCGACGTCAGAGTACAGGATTAATGTACCCAGCGAGTCAGAGTACAGGATTAATGTACCCAAGCGACGTCAGAGTACAGGGATATGTACCAGCAACGTCAGAGTACAGGATAATGTACCCAGTGACGTCAGAGTACAGGGATGAATGTACCCAGCGACATCAGAGTACAGGATAATGTACCAGCGAAGTAGAGTACAGGGATAATGTACCCAGCGACGTCAGAGTACAGGATAATGTACCCAGCGACGTAGATACAGGATTATGTACCCAGACGACGTCAGAGTACAGGATAATGTACCCAGCGACGTCAGAGTAAGGGATAATGTACCCAGCGACGTCAGAGTACAGAATTATGTACCCAGCGACGTCAGAGTACAGGAATTATGTCCCAGCGACGCAGAGTACAGGAATTATGTACCCAGCGACGTCAGAGTACAGGATAATGTACCAGCGACGTCAGAGTACAGGATATGTACCCAGCGACGTCAGAGTACAGGGATGATGTACCCAGCGACGTCAGAGTACAGGAATAATGTACCCAGCACGTCAGAGTACAGGAATTATGTACCCAGCACGTCAGAGTACAGGGATGATGTACCAGCGACGTCAGAGTACAGGGATAATGTACCCACGGACAGAGTACAGGATAAGTACCCAGCGACGTCAGAGTACAGGAATAATGTACCCAGCGACGTCAGAGTACAGGGATATGTACCCAGCGACGTCAGAGTACAGGAATTATGTACCCAGCGACGTCAGAGTACAGGAATTATGTACCCAGCGACGTCAGAGTACAGGATATGTACCCAGCGACGTCAGAGTACAGGATATGTACCCAGCGACGTCAGAGTACAGGATATGTACCCAGCGACGTCAGAGTACAGGATAATGTACCCAGCGACGTCAGAGTACAGGATTATGTACCCAGCGACGTCAGAGTACAGGAATTATGTACCCAGCGACGTCAGAGTACAGGAAATGTACCCACGACGTCAGAGTACAGGAATAATGTACCCAGCGACGTCAGAGTACAGGGATAATGTACCCAGCGACGTCAGAGTACAGGGATAATGTACCCAGCGACGTCAGAGTACAGGGATGATGCACCCACGACGTCAGAGTACAGGAATTATGTACCCGCGACGTCAGAGTACAGGAATAATGTACCCAGCGACGGGTCAGTAAGTCAGAGAGAATTATGTACCCAGCGACGTCAGAGTACAGGAATTATGTACCCAGCGACGTCAGAGTACAGGATTATGTCCCAGCACTCAGAGTACAGGGATAATGTACCAGCAACGTCAGAGTACAGGAATTATGTACCCAGGAAGTCAGAGTACAGGGATATGTACCAGCGACGTCAGAGTACAGGGATAATGTACCCAGCGAAGAGATACAGGGATAATGTACCCACGACGCAGAGTACAGGATAATGTACCAGGACGTCAGAGTACAGGGATAATGTACCCAGCGACGTCAGAGTACAGGATATGTACCCACGACGTCAGAGTACAGAAAATGTGCCAGCGACGTCAGAGTACAGAATATGTACCCAGCGACGTCAGAGTACAGGATTATGTCCCACGACACAAGACAGGATATTCCGCACGTCAGAGTACAGGATAATGTACCCACGTACGTCAGAGTACAGGATATACCCAGCGACGTCAGAGTACAGGGATAATGTACCCAGCGAAGTAGATACAGGGATAATGTACCCAGCGACGTCAGAGTACAGGAATATGTACCCAGCGACGTCAGAGTACAGGGATATGACCCAGCGACGTCAGAGTACAGGATATGTACCCAGCGACGTCAGAGTACAGGGATAATGTACCAGCGACGTCAGAGTACAGGATAATGTACCCAGGACGTCAGAGACAGGATATGTACCCAGCGACGTCAGAGTACAGGATTATTCCACGACGTCAGAGTACAGGATAATGTACCCAGCGACGTCAGAGTACAGGATATGTACCCAGCGACGTCAGAGTACAGGATATTCCGGATCAGAGTACAGAATTATCCAGCACGTCAGAGTACAGGAATATGTACCCAGGACGCAGAGTACAGGATGATGTACCCAGCGACGTCAGAGTACAGGATAATGTACCAGCGAATAGATACAGGGATATGTACCCAGCGACGTCAGAGTACAGGATAATGTACCCAGCGACGTCAGAGTACAGGGATATGACCCACGACGTCAGAGTACAGGATATGTACCCACGACGTCAGAGTACAGGATTATGTACCGCGACGTCAGAGTACAGGATAATGTACCCAGCGAGTCAGAGTACAGGATATGTACCCACGACGTCAGAGTACAGGGATATGTACCCAGCGACTCAGAGTACAGGATATGTCCACGACGTCAGAGTACAGGATTATGTACCCAGTGAGTCAGAGTACAGGGATATGTACCCAGGACGTCAGAGTACAGGGATATGTACCCACGACGTCAGAGTCAGGAATGTACCACACGTCAGAGTACAGGGATATGTACCCAGCGACGTCAGAGTACAGGGATATGTAACAGACGTCAGAGTACAGGATTATGTACCCAGGAGTCAGAGTACAGGATATGTACCCAGGACGTCAGAGTACAGGAATGTACCCAGCGACGTCAGAGTACAGGGATAATGTACCCAGCGAGTCAGAGTACAGGATAATGTACCCAGCGACGTCAGAGTACAGGATAATGTACCCAGCGAAGTAGATACAGGGATAATGTACCAGAGTCAGAGTACAGGATAATGTACCCAGCGATGTCAGAGTACAGGAATTATGTACCCAGCGACGTCAGAGTACAGGGATATGTATCCAGCGACGTCAGAGTACAGGAATATGTACCCAGCGACGTCAGAGTACAGGATATGTACCCAGCGACGTCAGAGTACAGGGATAATGTACCCAGCGACGTCAGAGTACAGGGATAATGTACCCAGCGACGTCAGAGTACAGGATAATGTACCCAGCGACGTCAGAGTACAGGAATTATGTACCCAGCGACGTCAGAGTACAGGAATTATGTACCCAGCGACGTCAGAGTACAGGGATAATGTACCCAGCGACGTCAGAGTACAGGAATTATGTACCCAGCGACGTCAGAGTACAGGAATTATGTACCCAGCGACGTCAGAGTACAGGAATTATGTACCCAGCGACGTCAGAGTACAGGGATGATGTACCCAGCGACGTCAGAGTACAGGATATGTACCAGCGACGTCAGAGTACAGGGATGATGTACCCACGACGTCAGAGTACAGGAATTATGTACCCAGCAACGTCAAGTACAGGAATTATGTACCCAGCAATGTCAGAGTACAGGGATATGTACCCAGCGACGTCAGAGTACAGGGATATGACCCAGCGACGTCAGAGTACAGGAATTATGTACCCAGCGACGTCAGAGTACAGGAATTAATGTACCCAGCGACGTCAGAGTACAGGAATTATGTACCCACGACGTCAGAGTACAGGAATTATGTACCCAGCGACGTCAGAGTACAGGAATTATGTACCCAGCGAACGTCAGAGTACAGGATATGTACCCAGCGACGTCAGAGTACAGGGATATGACCCAAGCGAGTCAGAGTACAGGAATTAATGTACCCAGCGACGTCAGAGTACAGGAATTATGTACCCAGCGACGTCAGAGTACAGGAATTATGTACCCAGCGACGTCAGAGTACAGGAATTATGTACCCAGCGAGTCAGAGTACAGGAATATGCACCCAACGATGTCAGAGTACAGGAATTATGTACCCAGCGACGTCAGAGTACAGGAATTATGTACCCAGCGACGTCAGAGTACAGGAATTATGTACCCAGCGACGTCAGAGTACAGGGATGATGTACCCAACGATGTCAGAGTACAGGAATTATGTACCCAGCGACGTCAGAGTACAGGAATTATGTACCCAGCGACGTCAGAGTACAGGAATTATGTACCCAGCGACGTCAGAGTACAGGAATTATGTACCCAGCGACGTCAGAGTACAGGGATGATGTACCCAGCGACGTCAGAGTACAGGAATAATGTACCCAGCGACGTCAGAGTACAGGGATGATGTACCCAACGACGTCCGAGTACAGGGATGATGCACCCATCGATGTCAGAGTACAGGAATTATGTACCCAGCGACGTCAGAGTACAGGGATGATGTACCCAGCGACGTCAGAGTACAGGGATAATGTACCCAGCGACATCAGAGTACAGGGATGATGTACCCAGCGACGTCAGAGTACAGGGATAATGTACCCAGCGACGTCAGAGTACAGGGATAATGTACCCAGTGACGTCAGAATACAGGAATAATCTACCCAGCGACGTCAGAGTACAGAAATTATGTACCCAGCGACGTCAGAGTAAGGAATAATGTACCCAGCGACGTCACAGTACAGGGATAATGCACACAGTGATATCAGAGTAGAGCAGGGGTAGGCAATTAATTTTCCCGAAGGGCCATATGAAAGACCGTGATTGTTGTGGAGGGCAGATCCAATAGGCCGAAATTAGTTCTACTCAATATTAATATCAATATATAATAATAATATTAATGATAATGATATTAATTGTATCACTTAATATTGAGAATTAACGTATGCTGACATCCCCCTATATATCATTTGAACCCAAGTACAGCCCTGTTATGATTCGGTAACCGAGGAGGATAATAGGAAAAATAGGCTAGGCAACCAGACACCCAGAGAGGTTGGTAAGTTAGAGGATTGCAGACCCCTAAACTGACAACACAACTAGAATTAGCCGTGGGACGTACCTACGATGCCCTAGACGCCTCGACACAGCCAAAGAGTTAACTAAGCCTAAAGAGAGAAAGGGGAAAGCTAACTGCCCCGGAGTAGAACCCCAAAGGAATAGATAGCCCCCAAACATATATTGCCGGTGAGACAGATGAAGCACAAAACACAGACAGAAAATAGTGTAAGCAAATGCTTAGGCCAAAACTGTCTGGATAGAACAGGACAGGAAAGGATACTGTCTGCAATCCAGCAAAAACCCTAAGAAAAATTCCAACACGTCTGATATGCAAAAATACTGAGGCCACACGACCTCTCCCCCACTAAATCAGAACTGGAGTGAACTGGAAGCAAAACAACAGGTACTGAAATAACAGGGAACTAGAAATACAGAAAGGTCTGAAATAAGCTGTGGCAAATAAAAATAAGAGTTCAGCACATGCCCCAGCAGGGAACCCGGCTGAACTCACACCAGCAAGGCAGAAAACAGAGAAGGCAAAAAGGGAACAAAATACCACAGATATAAACAGGCAAATAACTTATCTGAAAGATGTAGGACAAAGCAGGGAGCAAGCAGACTTCCAAAAGGTTCAGGAAGAACACCAAATCACCAGCAACAGCTGGAGGAAGGCTGCTCACTTAAATCTCCCCAGTCAGTAACACCTGATCTCCAATCATCCTCTTCAGGTGATTGACTTCTGTCAGCCAGGCCAGCTCCATTACCAGCAGCAACCACCAGAGGGAGCCCAAACTCAGAAGCCAGATTAAAAGTGTTCACAACACAGCCCCTTCTGTATATCATATGAGCCTCAAACAGCCTCCCCCATATGCGGCATGAGTCCGACACTGTCATGGGTGCATCGCCACGAAGATCGTCGCGATTGCACATTCTGACTTCTCACAGCTGAGCTGCTGTTTCTTTGTGTTTGGTAATGAGAGAGTTAATTTTACCTAGCTCTTTGCTAAGACTAGGTTCAGCCTCGCCCGGCTGCTTTGGATTATGTTCTAATTAGTTTCCTTTATATTCCTGCCAGTCTGGGTGTTGGATGCCGGTGAAAGCATTCATATAGTTTAGCAGACTGGATCGGTTCTGGGAATACTTAAGCTAAGAGCTCCCTAGTTGTTTTTACTCTTACAGCTTATAGTTTATCTCTGAGACCTAAGGTGTTCCTACTGTGTGTGAGTGTTGTATGTAAGACTTTATTTACTTTATTTCTTATCTTTCTTGTATGTCTTTCTGTTCATTAACCGTTACCTGGTCATTCCCTTTGGTGGTATTCAGGGTCCTTCTTAGGACTAGAATACAGTTGGCAGGGATTGATAGGAGACAGGGTTTACGCTGGTGGCCTGGACCTCTGTACCTTTAACAGTACCTCCAGGTTGAGGGATAAGTTAGGACCCCAGTTAGGGTCAGCTTAGACCCCGGTCACCCTCTAGCCGGAGACAGCGTATAACGGATTCCGTTTTGACCCACTGGACTTTCTGTCAGGTAAATCTATGTTATCATACAGCTATGCGCATGTTATATAGTATGTTGCCCTTTTGATATAGATTATTGTCATCATATATATATCTGCTATACAGCGTGACATTTTCACTGGCCCATACTAAAGATTCTCCCCAGCTATCATGGATCCAGTAGCCCAGCTGGCCCGGCAGTTGCAGGGATTGTCCATGGAGTTGGCAGACATTAAGTCCAAGGTTTTGTCCCCCCCGGAGCAAACCAGATCTGAACCTAAGGTTGCTCTCCCGGACAGGTTCACTGGTGGGCGGGACAAATTTTTTACTTTCCGGGAGGCATGTAAATTGTACTTTCGGCTGCGGCCTCGGTCATCTGGGAGTGAAGAGCAGAGGGTGGGAATTGTTATCTCGCTCTTACAAGGGGATCCTCAATCTTGGGCGTTCTCTATTCCTCCAGGCTCCCCAGATCTCCAGTCAGTGGATCGATTTTTTACTGCCCTGGGTCTGGTATATGATGATCCGGATCGAGTCTCCCTTGCTGAAACAAGGTTACGTAAAATACGGCAAGGAAATCGTCCAGCGGAGGAATATTCTTCTGAGTTCCGTAGATGGGCAACAGATACTCAGTGGAATGACCCTGCTCTTAGGAGCCAGTTTTGTCAAGGGTTGTCTGACAAATTAAAAGATGTGTTGGCTCAGTATGATTCTCCTCCATCACTGGAGGCTGCTATGGCCCTCGCTATTCGCATTGATAGACGTCTTCGGGGAAGACGCGAGGTAACTCCGCCCCCCGTGATGACTCCACCTACTACTAAAGTCCCTTATACTGAGGTTCCTCTGGTCTGTTCTGAGGAACCCATGCAGTTGGGAGGGACATCATTTTGTAGGAGGGAATCAGCGGTGCGCCGCAAGACTAGAAGGTGTTTCTTTTGCGGGAGAGAGGGACATTTTGTTGGGGGGTGTCCATCCCGGACCTCTTTGAACCAAGGAGTTAACCTGGGAGTGTGTATTTCGTCCCCAAATCCCTCTCAGTTTCTCGTGCCTGCGGAGGTGGTGATTGGTACTAGAACTGAGAGGATTTCTGTTTTTCTTGATAGTGGGTCCGGGGCTAATCTGGTGGACACTCGGTTTGCCCAGGTGCATGGTATGCAACTGAGTGTATTGGCCAAACCGGTCCCTATACTCTCTATTGATTCTAGACCTCTTGGTCAAGGTAGCTTGGTACAAGCTGTTCATAACATAGATCTTCGAGTAGGGGCAATACATAAAGAGCAATTGTCTTGTTATGTGTTGGAGGGTCTGCCTGCTCCTATTGTGTTGGGACTTCCTTGGTTGGCTAAACATAACCCAGTGATTGATTGGCAATCCAGAAAGATAAGCCAGTGGGTGAATTTTGCAAGAATAACTGCATGAGCACGGTCATCGGTGCGGTTGTGCCTAGGACTTTGCCTCCTTTTCTGGAGGACTTTTGGGAGAAGTTCTCAGAGGAGGGGTGTAAAGAGTTACCTCCTCATCGCACATATGACTGCTCAATAAAGTTGCTTCCTGATGCCTTATCTCGTACTTTCCCAGGGGTCGGGAAGACGGATGATCCGGTTCCTATTCCTCAGGAGGGAGTTGTAGTGTCAGCTGTATGCTCTGAGCTTGAGGGGGAGGTATTGGGGGCTCAGGGGGACGCCCCTGTGGGACTTCCAGGGAGACTGATAGTTCCAGATCGCTTAAGACTGAAGGTTACGGAGAACCCTTACAAACGGATGGCTGATAGGAGGAGAGTTTCTGGTCTAGATCTGAGGTTGAACGATCTGGTGTGGTTGTCTACCAGGAATATAAAACTTAAAGTTCCCTCCTGGAGGTTGGGTCCCAGATTCATCGGGCCATACAGGATCAGTTCCATAATTAATCCTGTGGCATTTCGTCTGGACCTCCCTCCTACGTTTAAAATTCATTATGTGTTTCACAAGTCATTACTTAAAAAGTATGTGGCACCAGTCATACCGTCACCTCTACCTCCTCCTTCAGTGGTAATCAATGATAACGTGGAAGTTCATTGGAGGGGGTATGGTCCTGAGGAGAGGACGTGGGTCCCTGCGTCTGATGATAACGCAGATCGATTGGTTCGGACCTTTCACACAATTTACCCGGACAGACCTGGTCATGAGGGTCCGGAGGCCCCTCGTAGAAGGGGGGTACTGTCATGGGTGCATCGCCACGAAGATCGTCGCGATTGCACATTCTGACTTCTCACAGCTGAGCTGCTGTTTCTTTGTGTTTGGTAATGAGAGAGTTAATTTTACCTAGCTCTTTGCTAAGACTAGGTTCAGCCTCGCCCGGCTGCTTTGGATTATGTTCTAATTAGTTTCCTTTATATTCCTGCCAGTCTGGGTGTTGGATGCCGGTGAAAGCATTCATATAGTTTAGCAGACTGGATCGGTTCTGGGAATACTTAAGCTAAGAGCTCCCTAGTTGTTTTTACTCTTACAGCTTATAGTTTATCTCTGAGACCTAAGGTGTTCCTACTGTGTGTGAGTGTTGTATGTAAGACTTTATTTACTTTATTTCTTATCTTTCTTGTATGTCTTTCTGTTCATTAACCGTTACCTGGTCATTCCCTTTGGTGGTATTCAGGGTCCTTCTTAGGACTAGAATACAGTTGGCAGGGATTGATAGGAGACAGGGTTTACGCTGGTGGCCTGGACCTCTGTACCTTTAACAGTACCTCCAGGTTGAGGGATAAGTTAGGACCCCAGTTAGGGTCAGCTTAGACCCCGGTCACCCTCTAGCCGGAGACAGCGTATAACGGATTCCGTTTTGACCCACTGGACTTTCTGTCAGGTAAATCTATGTTATCATACAGCTATGCGCATGTTATATAGTATGTTGCCCTTTTGATATAGATTATTGTCATCATATATATATCTGCTATACAGCGTGACAGACACAGCCTCCCCCATATGGAGCATGAGCCCCACACCTTCCTCCTCCATATGTGACATGAGCCCCACACTTTCCTCCCCCATATGCGGCATGAGCCCCACACTTTCCTCCCCCATATGCGGCATGAGCCCCACACCAGCCTCCCCCATATGCGGCATGAGCCCCACACAGCTTCCCTATACATAGCATGAGCCCCAGAGCCTCAGCATACACTGCATGAGCTCCACACAGCCTCCATATATACACTGCATGAGCCCCACACAGCCTCCCTATATACAATGCATGAGGCCCCCAAAGCCTCACCAAGTGCTATTCGGATAAAGACTTCTCCAAAGCTATTCGCTCATCCCTAGTAGCGATTGCAAGCATAATGATGTAAGGTACCAAACACCTACTGTGAAACATAGTGGTGGAAATGTTAGGGTTTGGGGCTGCTTTTGCTTTTCTGCATCTGCCATTGGCCCTCTGCATAGAATTCATGGAAATATGAATGCTACCATGTACTAGGATATACTAGAGAATGTAATGCTGCCACATGGAAAAAAAAAAAAAAAACAAGGCAGGGGCTGGAAATTTCAGCAAGACAATGATTCTAAGCACACATCCAATTTAGTAAAAAAATTGGTTAGCAAAGAAAAATGTTCGCCTGTTGCAATGGCCAAGCCAATCACCTGATTTAAACTCTATAGAGCACCTTTGGGGTGAGTTAGGGTGACGAGTTGGGACCCATACTCATAGCAATAAAGTTTAATTATTTGCAGATTTGTAAATGGAATGGAGCAAGAGGTCTTGAAAACCTTAGTGGCTTCAATACCCCGTCCGTTTGGTGCAGTAGTTAAAGCAAGAGGTTATGCTACAAAAAAAGTTATAGCATTGTAAACAAGGAATTACCGTATTTTTCAGACTATAAGACGCACTTTTTTCATCCAAAAATATGGACGAAATGGAAGGTGCGTCTTATAGTCCAGATGTACCTGCTCTGGCTGTGGATGGAGAGGTGGGGGAGCAGCAGCAGCGGTGCTGTGGGTCACAAGAGCAGGAGGTGGCTGCTGCAGCTAACACCTTTGCCCGCTGCTAAAGAGAAATGAATATTCACTGCTCTCCACGCCCACGTGAGCGCCCGGCAGCTGCAGGAAGCCGGCGGTTGCGGCTAACACTGTGTCCACTTTAAAGATCAGTGAACATTCATTGCTCCACACTCCCATAGTCCTGGTGTCAGGAGCATTGAATATTCTGGCAGCTGTCCTCTGTAAGCAGCGCATGACGTCACTGCGATGCGCTGCTTTACAAGCATAAATCAGCTGCTGGCATTGGAACAGGATGCTGTGAGGGAGCGGAGAGAAGGTAAGTAGAATGTTGTTTTTTTTTTATGTTTTTCTGATGGGGGGAATGCATACCAGGATAGGGATGAGGGGGCCATGCATACCAGGATGGGGATGACGGGACCATGCATATCAGGATGGGGATGAGGGGGCCATGCATACCAGGACGGAGATGGGGGCCATGCACACAAGGATAGGGATGAGGGGGACTATGCCTACCAGGATAGGGATGAGGGGGACTTGGCCAATCACCTGACATGTATAGACACAGTGACAGGCCTGTAGTAGTAGACATGTCTGGTAGCATATGAACATGATGCCATACTTGCTGACACAAAGTCAAAAGATATGGCGACTCACATCAAATGCAGAACTGAGAGGCACAGGCAAAGCACCATCTCACTGCAGGATGCAGACAAGACCCAACGGGAAAGGATTGAGGTTGCAGAGGTGCAAAATGCGGCAGACCATCTTCTTGCACACCCATCATCCACGAGGGAGTGGATGCTTAGTATTCTGGATGCACAGAAATAAGCCTTTACTGCTGCTGTGGTAGGTGCCAGATGTCACTTTCTTAACTGAACAGCAAATGTCCATATGCAGAAATATCCAGTAAGAGATCCTCCTACATACTAGTGTGTGGTCAAGAAGCAAACAAGCAATCGACTTCCAATCTTCAGCTGCATTTTCGGGCCAACTACTGAACCACTAGTGTTTTTTTTATATCATTATAAACAGAAACTTTCTCCAGATCATCCGTGTCTGCTGTTTTGCTGCCGGTCAGTCATGTACGTGATTATATAATACAGTGTAAGCTACTTTACCAGCTGGAAAATGAGTTTGGGAAAAAATATCATGCTGGGTCCCACAGTATTTCAAAATGAGCTCACCGCAGGCCCATATGCTTGGCATAATCACAGTCCTTTACAGCTATAAATGTCTGGGAAAAAAACAATAGCTGGGGACAGGAATGGCACTCAATATTACCAATTAAAATTCCATTTCTAAGTACAGCACTATGTTCATCTGAAGACGAGCTCAGCTGTAAAAAAGAAGCACTCTAGGAAGATACGAAAGGGAAGCATCCACTTCTGTAGGCAGCTTTGTAAATATGAATAAAATGTCCGCTAGGAAAAAGGCTCTCTGAGATCACCACAAATATTGAGACAAGTTTGTCTGATGAAATTCTGGATATTCATGTTTTCCCCTTTTGTAAATATAGTTGTATTTTTTTTAAATTGTTTTATTTATTTTTTTACCTTGTGTTCATACATAACAGTCAGTCTGATAAATCAGGTCTGTAGTGTAAAACATGGAAAGTAACAGATCAGAAACTGCTTTTGAAAGCAAAATAAAATTCAAACAACGCTGTGAAAGGGAATAGAGAGATGTACACATACAGGAAAAAATATACACTGCTCAAAAAAATAAAGGGAACATTTAAACAACACAATGTAACTCCAAGTCAATCACACTTCTGTAAAATCAGCCTGTCCAGTTATGAAGCAACACCGATTGTGAATCAATGTCTCCTGCTGTTGTGCAAATGGAACAGACAACAGGTAGAAATTATCGGCAATTAGCAAGACAACTCCTATAAAGGAGTGGTTCTGCAGGGGGTGATCACAGACCAGTTCTCTGTTCTCATCCTTTTTGGCTGTTGTTTTGGTCACTTTTGCATTTGGTCATTGCTCTCACCCCTAGAGGTACTGTACAGTAGCATGAGGCGGTGTCTACAGTCATGGCCAAAAGTTTTGAGAATGACACAAATATTAATTTTTACAAAGTCTACTGCTTCACTTTTTCTAATGGCAATTTGTATATACTCCAGAATGTTATAAAGAGTGATCAGCTTAACAGCAATTACTTGCAAAGTCAATATTTGGCTAGAAAATGAACTTTATCCCCCAAAACACATTTCAACATCATTGCAGCCCTGCATTAAAAGGACCAGCTAACCTCTTTTCAGTGATTGCTCCATTAACACAGGTGTGGGTGTTGATGATGACATGGTTGGAGATCAATCTGTCATGATTAAGTAAGAATGACACCACTGGATACTTTAAAAGGAGGCTGGTGCTTGGCATCATTGTTTCTTCTGTTAACCATGGTTATCTCTAAAGAAACACGTGCAGTCATCATTGCAATGCACAAAAATGGCCTAACAGGGAAGAGTATCGCAGCTAGAAAGATTGCACCTCAGTCAACAATCTATCGCATCATCAAGAACTTCAAGGAGAGAGGTTCCATTGTTACTAAAAAGGCTTCAGGGCGCCAAGAAAGACCAGCAAGCGCCAGGACCGTCTCTTAAAAGTGTTTCAGCTGCGGGATCGAGCTACCAGCAGTGCAGAGCTTGCTCAGGAATGGCAGCAGGCAGGTGTGAGTGCATCTGCACGCACTGTGAGGCGGAGACTCTTGGAGCAAGGCCTGGTCTCAAGGAGGGCAGCAAAGAAGCCACTTCTCTCCAGAAAAAACATCATGGACAGACTGATATTCTGCAAAAGGTACAGGCAGTGGACTGCTGAGGACTGGGGTAAAGTTATTTTCTCTGATGAATCCCCTTTTCGATTGTTTGGGACATCAGGAAAATGCCTCATTCGGAGAAGACAAGGTGAGCGCTACCACCAGTCTTGTCTTATGCCAACTGTTAAGCATCCTGAAACCATTCATGTGTGGGGTTGCTTCTCAGCCAAGGGAATCGGCTCTCTCACAGTCTTGCCTAAAAACACAACTATGAATAAAGAATGGTACCAGAATGTCCTCCAAGAGCAACTTCTCCCAACCCTCCAAGAGCAGTTTGGTGATCAACAATGCCTTTTCCAGCATGATGGAGCACCATGCCATAAAGCAAAGGTGATAACTAGATGGCTCAGGGAACAAAACATAGAGATTTTGGGTCCATGGCCTGGAAACTCCCCAGATCTTAATCCCATTGAGAACTTGTGGTCAATCATCAAGAGACGGGTGGACAAACAAAAACCTAAAAAATTCTGACAAAATGAAAGCATTGATTGTGCAAGAATGGACTGCTATCAGTCAGGATTTGGTCCAGAAGTTGATTGAGAGCATGTCAGGGAGAATTGCAGAGGTCCTGAAGAAGAAGGGTCAACACTGCAAATATTGACTTGCTGCATTAACTCATTCTAACTGTCAATATAAGCTTTTGTTACTCATATGTTTGCAATTATTATATTTCTGTCTGTGATAAAAACATCTGTCAAACACACATAAAAACCAGAGGGCAGCAGATCATGTGAAAATATAATATTTGTGTCATTCTCAAAACTTTTGGCCATGACTGTACAACCCACAGAAGTTGCTCAGATAGTGCAGCTCATCCAGGATGGCACATCAATGTGGGCTGTGGCAAGAAGGGTAGCTGTGTCTGTCAGCACGTTCTGCTGCCTGCAACATCCTCCAGCATGACGGGTTTGACAGTAGGTCACTAATGGTGTAGGGAGGCATTTCTTTGCAGGGCTGCACAGCCCTCCATGTGGTAGCCAGAGGTACCCTGACTGCCATTAGGTACCAGGATGAGATCCTCAGACCCATTGTGAGACCATATGCAGGTGCTCTGGGCCCCAGATTCCTTGTGATGCATGACAATGCTAGGCATCATGTGGCTGAAGTGTGTCAGCAGTTCCTGCATGATGAAGGCATTGATCCTATGGACTGGCCTGCCCGTTCCCCTGACCTGAATCCCATCGAGCACATCTGGGACATCATGTCTCGTTCCATCCAACAACGCCACGTTGCACCACAGACTATTCAAGAGTTGACTGATTCTTTAATCCAGGTCTGGGAGGAGATCCCTCAGGAGAACATCCTTCGCCTCATCAGGATCATGCCCAGGTGTTGTAGGGAGGTCACACAGGCACATGGAGGCCACACATGCTACTGAGCATCATTTCCTTGTCTTGAGGCATTTCCACTGAAGTTGGATCAGCCTGTAATTTGATTTTCCACTTTGATTTTGAGTATCATTCCAAATCCAGACCTCCATGGGATATTAATTTTAATTTACATTGAAAATTTTTATGTTTTATTGTTCTCAGTGCATCCCACTATGTAATGAATAAAGATTGGCATCTGGAATCTTTCATTCAGTGATATCTAGGATGTGGGATTTTAGTGTTCCCTGTATTTTTTTGAGCAGTGTATATATAATTGCAATGTTAACGCTGTACTATAAATGGGTATAAAGGGGAGGGGTATATAGTGTATATAATAGGTACTGAAAATACGGTGTACACTAGTGCAACCACGATAAACTCAAGGGAGCAGTCAAAAATACGCTTCGGCCCCGTTAGCAGTTAAGTAAATATACTGGGATCCGTGCTGTGCAGTCAAACAATTCGTGCACTGCGCTGTTGGTTGAATGGACTTGTCTCATTGGAGGTTGGATAAACATACAGTGGGGGAAATAAGTATTTGATCCCTTGTTGATTTTGTAAGTTTGCCCACTGACAAAAACATGAACAGTCTATAATTTTAAGGGTGGGTTAATTTTAACATTGAGAGATAGAATATCAAAAATAAAATCCAGAAAATCACATTGTATAAATTAGATAAATATATTTGCATTTTGCAATACACAAGTGTGAATTGATTCCTCTAACCTGGCGAGTGTGTGCCCGAAGATCCTATGAAGTCCTCGGGAATCTTCAGCTTATACAATGAATGGCTTGTATAATGTGCCTGCTACCTGGCGTATACAGGTTGCTCGCGGTCCAAAAACGCTGCCTCGGCCGGTGGTGTGCACTGAAGATGGTGATCACTGCGGTTAAACTCAGCAGTGAATGATTCTCTGGCTGTTGCTGAATACGTGGGGCGATCCAAAAGTAATGATAATCGGTTATTTCTATTGCACACAGAAATTAAAATAAAATGTTTTCTTCTCTGTTAGGTACCCACTAGTCCAGGAAAAAAAAATCACTTAAATAGGCCACGATTCCCGGGAGCTACATTCATTTGAATAGGAACTGCCGAGGAGTGAACATCAAAATGGAAAAAAACGAGCTCAGAGCTGTCATCAAATACCTCTGCTTGAAAAAAATGACTACTAAAGACATACACAGCGACTTGGTGGAAACATTGGGGGACTCTTCTCCTCCATATTCCTCAGTTGCACGCTGGGCCAAGGAATTTAAGCTGGGAAGAACATTGACGGAAGATGAACATCGTGAAGGACGCCCATCCACGTCCCCAATGAAGAAAACGTGAAAAAAGTTGAAGAAGTTGTATTGGCCGATCGAACAGTGACTATCAGGCATGTAGCTGAGGTCACAGGGATCTCATATGGCAGTATTCAAAGCATCCTTGCAAAAGAATTGCATATGAGAAAGGTCTCGGCGCGTTGGGTGCCAAAAATGTTAACCGACGAGCAAAAGAAGAAAGAGTTGACATTTCAATAGCAAATCTCGAAAAGTTCCAAGCAGACAAGGAGAATTTTTTGTCACGTTTTTTGACCATGGACGAGACCTGGATCTACCACTTTGATTCCGAAACGAAACAACAATCGATGACATGGAAATGAGCCAACGAACCGACGCCGAAGAAATTCAAAGTGTCAAGCTCAGCAGGGAAGGTTATGGCGTCCGTTTTTTGGGACGCTGAAGGATTTATTATGGTGGACTATTTGGAGAAGGGAGCCACTATTACGGGCTCCTACTACGCAGAACAAATAAGAAGATTGCGGGAGGCTATCAAGGAGAAAAGGCGCGGCAAACTGCGGGCTGGAGTGCTGTTTCACCAAGATAACGCGCCGGCTCACAAAGCTGCAGTTGCCATGGCTACCATTCAAGAAGCGGGCTTTGAACTGGTGGAACACCCCCCTATTTGCCAGATCTAGCCCCCAGTGACTTCTTTCTCTTTCCTCGGCTCAAGGAGCACCTTCGGGGCAAGAAATTTGATGACAATAGCGATGTGATAACCGCTGTTGGGGATTTTTTTGAGGGTCAAGATCAAGAATTTTTTTCGAGTTTAGAAAAGAGATGGACTAAATGTATAGACTTGTTAGGAGACTATGTAGAAAAATAAAATTTTTTTTTTTACTATAGTCATTGTGTTTAGTATTGATTATCATTACTTTTGGATCGCCCGTCGTACTTGTGTATGACTTCACTTTGGTCCAACTTTCAGCCAAATCCAATCCGACATGTTTCAAAAGTTCCGTGTTTCTTCCTCAGACACACAGACTAATGATCTGGGGGATCGGTGATGCTGCCTACCACAATTGAGAGAGTTTTTTCATTACCTTACATCAGCGGGCACTGGCTCATTATATCACCAGTGCATAAGCTGTTCTATTGAACTATATGGACCCAACTATATTTATCCAACCTCCAATGAGACAAGTCATTATGGGCAGCATGGTGGCTCAGTGGTTACTCCAGTTTCCTCCCACATTCCAAAGACATACTGATAGGGAATTTAGATTGTGAGACCCATCAGGGACAGTGATGATAAAGTGTGTAAAATTGTAAAGCGCTGCGGAATATGTTAGTGCTATATAAAAATAAAGATTATTATTATTCAACCAATAGCGCACTGTACGAATTGTTTCACTGCACAGCGCGGATCCCAGTATATTTACTTAACTGCTAAAGGGACCACAGCGTATTTTTGATTGTTCTCTGGAGTTTATGGTGGTATACCAGTATACAACACATTTTCAGTACCTATTAGATATACTGTATCCTTCCCCTTTATACCCAGTGTAGCGATATGATGAACACATAGACAGATGGGAGAGTAGGGCATCACTATACCTTTGTATGTGGTTTGAGGACCTGTGATGAGGTCATGGCCACATGACCAGTCATGTGTTCTGTGTTAGCTGGATGTCTGCGATATAAATGAGCTTACTGCTGACCACAGGTGTGAGTGGCTGGAGGTGTGGAGACCTCCAGTGTGTGTGCTCTGAGGAGACTACTCTGCTAGAGTACCAGGACTGTATAGATGCCTTTTTGTTACTTTGTGCCAGAGAAGGCTGTTTTTGTTTTCTGTTGTAAGCAGTTTATGAAGTTTGAATAAACTTGCTTGAAGAATCGAGTGAAGTCGCCCTCCTGCTTACCTCGGTCGCACTCAAGCAAGGCCTAATCCTTACAATTGGTGGAGACGTGCGAGCAGCGTTCCCAGCAGAGAAGTGGGCCTGGTTACTGCATGTCGTGGGTCAAGGCTATAGCAAGCCAGCCAGCATTGCCGGAGAAAATGGAGGACCTGCTGAAACGCTTGGTCCAGGCGCAGGTACAGCAACAAGAGACCAACAGGATGTTGTTGCAACAGATGCAGCAGAGCCAGCAGGAGCACCAACAGCAGATGCAGGAGAGCCAGTAGGAACATCGGCAGCAGATACAGCTTCTGACAACCGCCATCCAGGGCAGGACGAGCGCCCCAACCCCAGGTCTGGCTAATGACAACCACGTCAGAAAGGCGGTAAGACGCACATTACAAAAAATGACCCCCGGGGATGATGTTGAAGCCTTCCTGACTGTATTTGAGAGGGTTGCTGAGAGGGAAAGACTTCCCCCAGAGCAGTGGGCAGAGGTACTGGCCCCATACCTGACAGGGGAGCCCCAGAAGGCGTACTACGATTTGACGGTGCAGGACGCTCAGGAATATCCTAAGCTAAAGGTTGAGATCCTCGCACGTATGGGGGTAACAATGACTGTCAGGGCACAGAGAGTGCACCGCTGGGCTTATCACAGGGACAAACCACCGCGCTCCCAAATGTTTGACCTGCTGCATCTGGTCCAGAAATGGCTGCAGCCAGAGTCCGCTACACCGGCCTAGATGGTAGAAAGAGTAGTAATGGATCGGTTTGTGCACTCCCTGCCAAAGCCCCTGCAGACCTGGGTTGCCCAGGGTGATCCCCGGAATGCTGATGAACTGGTCGGACTGGTCGAGAGGTACCAGGGGATGGAAGGAGCAGTGGGGAAGCAGCCCATTACGTACTGGCGGCCTCAACAGGGGGCAGAGTCCCAAAAAGGGGTGGAGCGCCCAAGGTCAAAATGGCGGGGGGAGGTGGTGCCCAAGGTCACTGCGGGTGAAATTATTTGTTGGAGGTGCCACGAGCCAGGACATATAGCTGCCCGGTGTCCGCAGACCACCGAGCAGATGGACTGCAGCATAGGACACCGTATTTCATGGTATGCATATCCAGCCTGCAGTGGAAACCCGTTCCCCAATCAGGGTCCTCAAGTCTGTCCCGTGAAGGTGAACGGTGAAGCAGTAACAGCGCTGCTAGACTCTGGAAGCTTAGTGACCTTGATTAGGGCCACTTTTCCTCTCAATATATTACCAGGAAAAAAAGTCGGTGTTCAATGCATACATGGTGATGTAAAGGACTACCCTATGGCCAGAGTGGACATTGAAACGACACATGGCACTGAGTCCCATGAAGTCGGCGTCGTTCGGGACTTGGTGCGTCCTATAATTATAGGCCGGGATTTCTGTCTGTTTTGGGATCTGTGGAGAAAGAGTTCTGAGGTCCCTAGCGAGAATGGGGAACCAGTAAACCCTAATAAACTACTGCCACACTCAGAAGGGGCGGAGTCCCAAACTGAGTCGATGAGGAGAAAAGAAGTGGCGGCGGATGAGCCGAGGAACTATTGCCGGGTTCAGGGTTTGAACAGCGTATGTCGCGAATGGTGTACTGACTTTACGTCTGACCGGGGGGCACTGAACTGTTCTCTAATAGTGAATGGAGAGTGTGTGAGTGGACTTCTAGACTCAGGAAGCCAGGTGACTCTGCTGAGCGACACACTCCCTGTCTATCAGATTCCCGGAAAGAAGATAGAAGTCCCTTGTGTTCATGGGGTCACTAGGGAGTATCCGGTATCCAGGGTAATCGTTGAGACGTCCACTATTATTTCTACCCATGATGTCCCTGTAGTCCCAGACTTACCATATCCTATAATAATAGGCCAAGATTGTAAACGGTTTTGGGAGGTGTGGGACGAAGCACTGGCTGATTGCTCAGAAGGGAACCAGAATGACCCTAAGAGAGGCCCATCCCTGCAGGAGGCTGTAGTGGTTGCTGATAGTGTGGTGGGTAAAACAGAGGTAGCCACCCCTAAAGTCAAAGATACCCAGTGCCTGGTGACCGTAAGAAAGTGTGGCTCAGACCAAAGTGAGGACTTTGGGGTGACCAAATATAGGACCACAGAAAACTGGGTAGCTCCAGGAATAGGGGCTGACACCTGGTTAAGTGGGGACTTGCTGTTCCAAGATGACAGAGGGAGTGGGAATGACTCCTATGCAGACTGTAACTTAACCGCAAGTGAAAGCGAGTGCAGCAAGGTGGAGTCGGGTACAAGTAGCAGATCTCCTCCTCACCGCAGGGGCTGCAGGAAGGCCAGGCCAGACAGCCTATGCTCTCTAAGAAGAGAAATAAGGGGGAAAGGATGGTGCCACATGTACTGGATAAAAGAGAGCAAGTCCATGAGATGGAGCTGCTTAAAGAGACAGTCGGGCAAGAAAGGATACAGAGACAAGGATTGAGCAACGAGTGGAGGACCTGGAGAAGGAAGTCTCTAAAGTCCAAGGTCAACTGTCAGCGTGCCAGACGGCGACCCAAATCCTAGTGAAAGATACGGAGATGTGCAGAGCGGCCCAGGAGAAGCATCAGCAGGAACTTCTACGGAGAGAGGAGGAGCACCGCTGCTGGGCAGAGGAGCAAGAGAAAATTCTCAAAGAACTCCAAATAGAGAAGGAAGCTAATGCCCACCTCAGGAAATCCACGACAGTCCGGGAAACCGAACGGTTGCGCTCTCCTGGTCCGAGCGTACGGGAGGAGAGTGAACTGGAGAAGATGACCAAAGAAGGGGCCTCAACGGAGGAAGAAAGTCAGCAAGGGAACCGCCACCCAGATGGCCTCCGCGAGAAGCAGAGACGTCGGGAGCCAACGAGAAAACCTCCAAGTCGGAAGGGGTTGGTGGAAAACCTTGGGAAGATCCGGATGCTCCTGGAGGTGCACCAGGAAGAATAGAACAGCTAAGAATTGAGGAGGAGCAGACCAACAGACAGCTGCAAGAGTTGGGGGAAAACAGGCAGCCACCTTCAACCCGTAATATAGAGAGGCGCAGAAGTTCGCTTCAGAGTGAAAGTCATCGAAGTGGAACTAAGACAGGACATAGATGGCCTGAAATGAGAGGTAGAGGCAGTGACACCTCAATTAGCTCAGGACTCAGTGACCTAAGCCAAACTGTGACAGACCAGTTAATTGTGGAGACGACTGAAAAGAGTTTCTAGTCGGTGAATGAAATGTGCCAAGCCCACGGCTTTAGGCAGAGGGGGGAGGTATGTAGCGATATGATGAACACATAGACAGATGGGAGAGTAGGGCATCACTATACCTTTGTATGTGGTTTGAGGACCTGTGATGAGGTCATGGCCACATGACCAGTCATGTGTTCTGTGTTAGCTGGATGTCTGCGATATAAATGAGCCTACTGCTGACCACAGGTGTGAGTGGCTGGGGGTGTGGAGACCTCCAGTGTGTGTGCTCTGAGGAGACTACTCTGCTAGAGTACCAGGACTGTATAGATGCCTTTTTGTTACTTTGTGCCAGAGAAGGCTGTTTTTGTTTTCTGTTGTAAGCAGTTTATGAAGTTTGAATAGACTTGCTTGAAGAATCGAGTGAAGTCGCCCTCCTGCTTACCTCCGGTCGCACTCAAGCGAGGCCTAATCCTTACACCAGTTATACTATAGCACTAGCACCGCAATTATATATATATTTTCCTGTATGTGTACATCTCTCTATTCCTCCCGCAGCACCTTTTGAATTTTTATTTTATACACTTTTATTCCCAGACAACAGGTGGCAGTTGCTAATTACCGGTAAACTAGGTAGCTAGGCGGATATGGAGTGCTAAGCGCCAGTGCAATCTCCCTTTACATCATAAATATATATGCTTCTGATGGAAGATTCTATCGAATGCCATTATAGTGAGACACAATGTGAGGGAGACAGAACTAAACAGTAGGCATTACTGAAGGAAAGAAAAAGCAGGCATATGATAAAAAGGTAGCAACCACAACCTCAGGGTAGCTGCTCCAACTGACCACTGCCTGGCACACACCTAACTGTGACCACATAAGAGACGCCATCTGTGAGTAAAGAAAAGGATTTGCAATGAGCTTCACATGTATCTGCAAATAAAACATAGCAACGGAAGTCATATGTACATATAAATTTTACATTTCAAGTACAAAGTAAAAGAATATAAGGCAGTCACAAGCATGTCCATAATTCAGAGTTGAGAAATATTTAATATTCTTGTTAATGTTTTGCCTAGGGCTACTAAAGCAGTCACACTACATATCCAATGTTCTCCCAGATTACCATTTCCTGACTATAGAGGTAAAGGTCTGTTTTTATAATAACCTTCAGAGATTAGTTCTGTGAAATTCTAAGTACAATATTGCTACAAGTTTGTTATTTTCGCCGTTTGTGTAATGCTGTATCCAATAAATGCACTGCAGCTTTCAGGTTGGTGGAAACGGATCCTCCATAGCTGTTGAATGGCAGCCATAATGCTGGTGTGAACAGAACCATGAATATTCCTCAGCTCCCCCTAAAAGGGCACAGAACACCTGTGGCAATGTCTATGCACTGACATTAGTTTGCTGACATATTGTGAAATGTTAACCTATTGAGAGACTTAAGGGTATGCCACACTAAACAATATCGCTAACGGGATCGCTAAAAAACGTCACTATTTAGCGATCCTGTTAGCGATGTTGTTCAGTGCGGCAGCTTCCAGCGACGAGCTTCCTGCTGTGATCTCGCTCGTCGCTGGAATCGCTCCGGACCCTATTTTCTCGTCGGCGCTCCCGCTGGGTAAGTATCTAATCGCTGTGTGGCACCTTTTCTTAGCGATTTAGCGGTACTTTTGTACCGCTAAAGTCGTTAAGAAGATCGCTAACGGCGATAGCGTCGTTAACTATATCGCTAAATGCGGCAGCATTTAGCGATATAGAAACAATCCCGCTAGCGATCGCATTAGTATGCGTCGTTATTGTGATCGCTAGCGGGATTGTTTAGTGTGGCAGTACCTTTAGGAAGGACAGTGTTTGCCTTTCATTCTCAAAAGTTCACCCCCCCCATCATTGAAAGGTTGGGTAATTACTTACGGATTGGAGGGGGCCAACCACTGTGAGCTCCACCGATTCCAAGAATAGAGCCCGGAAATGCGCTACTGCTCCGTTCATTGTCTGCGGGCCTGTGAAGGATATCACTAATCTTTTTCGAGACGTCCTCTAGAGAATGAATGGAGCAGTGGCGCACATGAGCTGCCATTACTTCATTCTGACAGGGCACTTTGTCTAATCCACAGTTTATCACCTATGCTTTGGATAAGTGATGACTTTACATGATGGAAATAATCCTTTATGAGACATTCTCATATTAGACATTTATGGCATATCTAATAATATAAGCCATGTATACCTGATGGCTGAAGGTCCCAACCTCTGAGACCATCACAGGGATCAGACTTTTGTTTCCAATTCTCATCCACTGCAATTCTCCAGTTCATATTCAAGTCTTTTGGAGTTATGTAAAGGGCTAGGGGTTATGTTCCGATTTTCTATAGTGCCGGCCTTACATGTCCGCATTTCATGTCCTGTGTTTTCCTGATCCAAACCAGCAGGCTCATATATGTCTATTAGCGCACAAGATCCATGGCCAGTCAGCAAATCTCGATCCATTCATGGACCATGAAATATGGATGCGTTTAGACTGCCTAATTCTTATGGATTCAATAGATAGTGTTGTGTGTAGGCTCAACATTAGTTTCTGCGGGGAAAACCAGCTGGCTGGGCATAGGACCCCCATTTTCTAAATTGCTGTGGGGCCAGTAACAACAAATTACAGTCAGTATTTATAGTGAAATACTAGCACTAAATAGCATTGTGCCAATGGCTGGAAATACATTAATAAGACCAGATCTCTGTGCATAACTACCCTAGAGGAGGATGGTGAGGTCAGGAAATCACGCATATTGATCTCTGTCCAATAAGACACAAGAGTCTTGAACAAATAACACATTTACCCTGAAGATTATCATTCAGAAGAGAGAGGACGGTACGCAGGTTACAGGCATAGAGCACAAAGCTCACATTGTACAGAGGAAATCTTGCTAAAGTGTAAACATGTACCAACACTTCCAAGACTTGTACAATTCTAATTAAAAGTAACGTTGCCCAGCATATTGTTTCCCTAGTGGGACATAAGGTATTAAAGCCTACGCCGAGCGTGTTACCGATCTCTGAAAGGGGAACAAGTAAAACAGTTTCATTCTGAAAAACTTTTGCCAAAAAGAAAAGGCTATTACGGAGCATCAATGTTTGAGTAAAGGGAGCTTGTCAGCTTGGAAGTGCTCTGCAATCTATGAGATGCTGAATTTATAGAGGAGGAGAAGAACAAATTAGTGTATATGTTGTATATTGCCTGCTACCTCCATCCCCATAGACCATTGTTCCATTCAATAGGGATTCTGGGGATTGGTCAAGCATCCCAGCAGTAGTACTCCAGCCACCAGTATGATACATGTGATCTACAGTACAGACCAAAAGTTTGGACACACCTTCTCATTTAAAGATTTTTCTGTATTTTCATGACTATGAAAATTGTACATTCACACTGAAGGCATCAAAACTATGAATTAACACATGTGGAATTATATACTTAACAAAAAAGTGTGTAACAACTGAAATTATGTCTTATATTCTAGGTTCTTCAAAGTAGCACCTTTTGCTTTGATGACTGCTTTGCACACTCTTGGCATTCTCTTGATGAGCTTCAAGAGTTAGTCACCGGAAATGGTTTTCACTTCACAGGTGTGCCTTGTCAGGTTTAATAAGTGTGATTTCTTGCCTTATAAATGGGGTTGGGACCATCAGTTGTGTTGTGCAGAAGTCTGGTGGATACACAGCTGATAGTCCTACTGAATAGACTGTTAGAACTTGTATTATGGCAAGAAAAAAGCAGCTAAGTAAAGAAAAACGAGTGGCCATTATTACTTTAAGAAATGAAGGTCAGTCAGTCCGAAAAATTGGGAAAACTTTGAAAGTGTCCCCAAGTGCAGTTGCAAAAACCATCAAGCGCTACAAAGAAACTGGCTCACATGAGGACCGCCCCAGGAAAGGAAGACCAAGAGTCACCTCTGCTTCTGAGGATAAGTTTATCCGAGTCACCAGCCTCAGAAATCACAGGTTTACAGCAGCTCAGATTAGAGACCAGGTCAATGCCACACAGAGTTCTAGCAGCAGACACATCTCTACAACAACTGTTAAGAGGAGACTTTGTGCCGCAGGCCTTCATGGTAAAATAGCTGCTAGGAAACCACTGCTAAGGACAGGCAACAAGCAGAAGAGACTTGTTTGGGCTAAAGAACACAAGGAATGGACATTAGACCAGTGGAAATCTGTGCTTTGGTCTGATAAGTCCAAATTTGAGATCTTTAGTTCCAACCACCGTGTCTTTGTGCGACACAGAAAAGGTGAACAGATGGACTCTACATGCCTGGTTCCCACCGTGAAGCATGGAGGAGGAGGTGTGATGATGTGGTGGTGCTTTGCTGGTGACACTGTTGGGGATTTATTCAAAATTGAAGGCATACTGAACCAGCATGGCTACCATAGCATCTTGCAGCGGCATGCTATTCCATCCGGTTTGCGTTTAGTTGGACCATCATTTATTTTTCAACAGAACAATGACCCCAAACACACCTCCAGGCTGTGCAAGGGCTATTTGACCAAGAAGGAGAGTGATGGGGTGCTACGCCAGATGAACTGGCCTCCACAGTCACCAGACCTGAACCCAATCGAGATGGTTTGGGGTGAGCTGGACTGCAGAGTGAAGGCAAAAGGGCCAACAAGTGCTAAGCATCTCTGGGTACTCCTTCAAGATTGTTGGAAGACCATTTCCGGTGACCACCTCTTGAAGCTCATCAAGAGAATGCCAAGAGTGTGCAAAGCACTCATCAAAGCAAAAGGTGGCTACTTTGAAGAACCTAGAATATAAGACATAATTTCAGTTGTTTCACACTTTTTTGTTAAGAATATAATTCCACATGTGTTAATTCATAGTTTTGATGCCTTCAGTGTGAATGTACAATTTTCATAGTCATGAAAATACAGAAAAATCTTTAAATGAGAAGGTGTGTCCAAACTTTTGGTCTGTACTGTACATCGATCACTAAAACAACGTGGCGGTATTGATGGACTTTTCCTGGAGGTGGTGCGATCTATGGATGATCATGCAGCCACCAAAACAAATTAAGCAGTATCATTGCCACTATAATTCTAGCGACAAATGCTTTAAGCAACATTCTGGGGGTATATCAGATAGAGAAACCCATCTTGTATCTACTCATAGACCCAGCTTCCACAGCCATAAAACATCAAGCAGGTCACTAGAAGTATAGCTACTCCAATGACTAATATTTCCTGCAAACATTTACTGAATCAGATTTATTTTGATGCATCCAATGACCTGGGAATTTTTTCCATTTAAGATTACATAGGCCATGACGTTATTACTCATAACTAAATACGGTACATTTTTGTTTTGTGACATTCTTACATCTTTACGGAGAAAGGAGGAAACACTTTTAGTAAGCGGCAGTCTGCAGTACATGGATCCCAGATGTCAGTACAATTAGTGCTAATGTCAAACTAATAGGATAAGTATTTAATGCCTGAATTAGAATACACAAACAAATCACATCATCCAAAAACAGACACATAGTGAATTCAGTGAATATTAGCTACAGGCAAGAGAGGAACAACTGTAATTAACTAGGTTTAACTGCTGCATACCCAAAAGTTAGGAACCGTTCAACAGTAGACGGGTGTGGACAAGTACACCCCTGGGCTCAGAATCTAGCAACACCAAAACCTGAACGACAACTGATCACGTACTGAGAGGCTTCACTATACATTTATAATTATTATGGATATTTCGGGTTTTGCAGCACTACTGTATTTTTGTCTAGAAAATCACCTGGATTTATCCACCAAAAAATGGTGTTTCCAAATGTTAGACTGCAAGCTTCCTTATATACTGTACATATCACCAAATCTGCTGAAAGTTGCACAGCTTTCAGAGGCTCCATGCATACTAAAATCCATCTAGAAATGCAGCAATGAACATTACTAGAGGCTGTATCACTGTATACTTTGACATATTTGCCAGTTTGAAGAATGGGAAAGCTGTGACAACCCCACATGGTGGGCATATTATGGTCAAAAGGTGATCATATAGTTTACAGAAAAAAAAACAAAACAATAAAACATGAAAAGACACATCCTTTAGATCAACGGAGCAGATACTGTATACAGTGCGGCTGCTATGGGAACCTCGGAGCAGCCTATGCTGGTTAGACAACTCCTCCCTGATACTGAATTCCCCTTTTTAGTAAAGGTGGCAAACTTTTACACAGGTCAACAGAAGACGTTCTGTAAACCAAGGATTACTATGAGGGTCAATTTAGTCATTGGCATGGACACTATCACTAGCGATTGTGGGTGAGATGACAACTGATCGGACATTGTTGTCACTACCATTACGGCATGAATGTGTTACAGAAACAACTCCTTTAAAAGGATTGACTAGGTAAAAAGTACCACCCCTAAATGTTTTCATGAAGAATTAATGACCTTAACTAATTAAAAAGAAGTTGAAAATAAAGAAATGCTACTTGAATGTTATGGTTTCTTTAAGGTCTTTCTGTAACTACATGGCGCCCTGCATGCAATTTGCCATGATTTCACAGATTGACAAGAGATCTGATGAGATGAACTTCACAATTTTCTGGCTCATCTGGCCGGTGGCAGGAAGCAGACCTAAAGCTTGTAATATCTAGCGAGTGTGCAGGCCATGTTACAAGTGTGGCCGTCCTTCTGCCAGATGGTTGTTAGGAGGCCAAAATGAAAAGAAATAAAACTGTCACATCCAATCAGTCACAGAGGCCGTGTCATCAATACAGGTCCAAGAAGCGCAGGCAGAATTTATCCACAGCCGCCCAGGTTATAAATATCACCCACACACCATATATTGTCTTCTGAGCTCACAGTAATGTGCGGCTCAATAACAGCATTACATGGCATATGATTACTTACTGCTGGAAATGTTGTTCTAGCTGCACTTACATGAATGCAATTTTCACACAAAAGAGGTTCTCAATGTACTGGTCGGATCAAAGAAAAGTGCACGTCACCGCTACCATATGATATGTCATTATATGGGACTAATTGACAAATCACACAACAGCACCAAGAGCTTCTGGGCCCCTCATTTACTACAGGGAGCCCTTCATTCAGAAACATCAGAGAATACCTACAAAGTGTCAGCGCCTCTCTCTCTTCAGGACCCAGCACTTCCATGCACTATACTGACAGACCAAGGGTTTCTCGGAGCTTTGTGTAATGCTTTATTTTACCCTGTGGTGAAGGACACGAGCACTTGCTGCTACGTTTTTCCTAGCCTAGTGATACACTTTGATCATGCAAATTTGAAGGGTTGTACAGCACTTGATTTAACAAAAGTAAAAAATAAATAATGCAGAAAATAAAATGTAGAATAGCTGAATTCTTAATCACCACTTGTCTTCTAACATTTTCTGATTTTCCTGTCAGTCTCTGTACATATTGTTATGGTTATACGGACATGTAACCTGCTGCAGCAGTGATGTGTTGGTCATTGGTGCAGCAACTGATTGGCTGCAGCGGTCAAATCACCATCCCAATTAGAAAAGGAGGCATGAAGACCAGCAGTTGGCCGAAGAAGGATAAGGCCGGAATCACACATGCGAGAAACACGGCCGAGTCTCGCATGTGAATTCCCAGCACTGGAGCCGGCACTCGGGAGTGGAGCGAGCAGCTGCATAGAAAAACATGGAGCAGAAAGCTCCTCTCCCGAGTGCCGGCTCCAGTGCTGGGAATTCACATGCGAGACTCGGCCGTGTTTCTCGCATGTGTGATCCCGGCCTTAGAAGAGGAGCAGCGATAATTGGTAAGGCGAACATGCTTTATTATTTTTTTAGTTTGGAGCCTTCTGCATATTTTCTGCTGTATATTTTAACATGCTGTAACTCTGAAACTGGGGCTAATATGTATAACCCAGTTACAGAGGTATTAGCACCAGAAAATAATGTTAAAATGTCTCCCAAAAGTATTTTATAATCTTATGGAAAAATTGTTGTTACCCCACGTTTAAAGACATAAAAACCCACAATGGTCACAGAAATAACTTGAATCTGACAAAAGTAATAATAAATCAAAATTCTATGAAAAAGAACACATGAAAGTCAGACATTGCTTTTCAACTATGCTTCCACAGAATTTTTAAAAAAAATAAAACTCATGCGGTTGTGGTTTAATCCATTTGTAGCTGTGAGTTAATGATATGTTCGTGCTTTGGGGAGGCCTTCATGTGGTGCTCTGATTAGGTATTCATAATGAAGACTGCTGATAGGTCACTGATCCCCCACTGACCTGCCCCCTATTTTACATACTGTATGTCTTATTGTTTGGAGAAAAAAATTACATTCATCATGCATGCAGCGCCTGCGTTGTAGCATGACCTGATCTATAATATTTTCATTTTATTTAGTAATATAAATTTGAGAAAAAAAAGGTCTACCTCAAAATGGCGCCGGCCGTGCCTGCACAATAGCATAATTCAGAACACAATAGATGCTACTGCGCAGGCGCCACTGCCTGAGCCATTTTGATACAAGAAAAAAAAATTGTCTCCACCAAGATGGCACCTGCACAGAAGCAATTATCGGATCAGCGCCTGCATGATTAATGTAATTTTTTCCCCAAACAATAAGATATACAATATTTAAACTAGGAGGTGGGTCAGTGATGGATCAGTGACCTGTCAGAAGCCATACTGGTGAATACCTAATCAGAGCGCCACATGAAGATGCCGACCTGACGGTGTCTGTAGGTTACTGTGCACAATCCTGCTGACAAGTTTACTTTAAAGATATATACGAGTATAATAAATACATCCTTAAGCAAGGCTCAGTCCATTTAGGACAGAACATTGAGCTATTAAATTATCAATTATTTTAATTGTAGGATGTTTTCCCTGCTGTGTTTTTAATTGAAAGTACTGCGTACATTTTGGTTTTCTGTGGGTCTTGCAGACATCTGCTAATTACACCATCTGCATATGGTTTCACGGGCCTCTATGTTTCATGCAGCATTTCACTTTCTCTGAAACCTTCCCTGAACCTTCATCCATAATGATGAGATATCAAGGTTGTGCATGTTCCAGGTACTGAAATGATCCAGTTCCAGCAGCACTGTTATCATGAGCAGAATTTGTTTACTTAGGGCAGGGAAATGTTTCTATCAAATGATTTTCGCTACGTCATTTGGTTATACAAAAATAACACTTAAATGAGCGCCGGACGGAACATTGCTCATTTTTAAGTTCTGTGGGAGACAAGTCTGGTGCATCACACAATGGTCAAAAGAGCAGACATATCTTACGGAAACACTATGTTAGTGCCTTATATTGCCTATCGATAATCACAATCCTTTTCTTGCAGACATTAGGGGTAGGTACACACTGTCAGTAATTGGCAGCGCTTTGGACACAGCACGTGAATCCGCATGTGTTCATGGAGAGAGGTGAATATGCATTCCCTTAATGAGCGGACACCCTTGATCGCTAAGCTGCAGATGCTGCTGGCACAGGAACAAGATGCTGCGAGGGAACACAGGGTAAGTAAAGTAGGATGTGTTTTTTATGCTTTTCTCATGGAGGGCCATACATACAAGGATAGGGATGAGAAAAAGCATAAAAAAACACATCCTAATTTACCTACCCTGTGTGCCCTCGCAGCATCTTGTTCCTGTGCCAGCAGCATCTGCAGCTTAGCGATCAAGGGTGTCCGCTCATTAAGGGAATGAATATTCACCTTTCTCCATGCCTATGGGAGTGGAGAGAGGTGAATATTCATTACCTTAATGAGCGGGCACCCGTAATTGCCCGGCAGCTGATGAAGCCGGCAACTGCTGCTGACACTGTGCGCACTATAACAGAAATGAATATTCACTACCAGTGCAGTGAAAATTCATTTCTCTTTAGCAATGGGCACAGGCTTTAGCCGCAGCAGCCGGCTCCTGCCTCCAGTGACCTGCTGCTCCCCCTCCCCCGCCGTCTTCTGGGACAATGACTCGTGTATAAGCCAAGGGGGGCATTTTCAGAACAAAAAAAACGTGCTGAAAAACTCGGCTTATACACAAGTATATACAGTAACTACTCACTTCTGCCCATTCCAATGCTGATCTAGTCTATTCATATATCACAATCCGACCTGTGGGCACAAGCGACACCACTCTAGTTAGCCCGTGTGCAGACTGATGGGAGGATGCGTGACCTGATGGGACGGCGCGCGTGCAGAGGAGAGTGGCCACAGTGCTAGTGATGAGAGAGATTGCGAGGGGGCTGAGAAGAATGGTGCCGGCACTAGTCCTGAGGATATGGCACGCATGCCCACCGGGAGGGCTCTGAGTGCCCCCTCTGGCATGCGTGCCATAGGTTCGCTGACACTGGTATAGAGGTACTATTTATGTATACATTTCATTTATATAGCTTCCCATGACAGGGTGCCTGAACAGTTGGGCCTTAGTCTTACTCTGCTCCCATCTACATTGTGTCATCTGACACAAGGTGAGGCTTAAAGACTAGAGGATAGGACCGCCCCACCTGGTTACACCTTGTCGCAGTGGGATGGTTTTAACGCTTTTTTGATTAAAAAAAAGCATTTACTAAGTACCCAATGTTATTTATATGTACTACTGCTATTTACGTGAACATGGGTATATGCTCATTTAGTTTCAAGCTTTGTCTGTTAAATGGCCACAGTGTGTACATGGTTGTATTTGTTGCATGTATACTAACTTAAGCTCCGGTTCATTTCTTTGGTTTTATTTATGTACAGTCATGGACGAAAGTGTTGGCACCCTTGAAATTGTTCCAGAAAATGAAGTACTTCTCCCACAAAATTATTGCAATTACACATTTTGCAATCAATTGCTTCCTATAACCATCAAGCAGCTTCTTACAACTCTCAACTGAAATTTTGGACCACTCTTCTTTTGCAAACTGCTTCAGCTCTCTCATATTTGAAAAGTACATTCTTCCCACAGGAATTTTAAGATCTTTCAACAGGTTTTCAATGGGTTTTAGATCTGGACCCATTGCTGGCCACTTCAGAATTCTCCAGAGCTTTGTTTCCATCCATTTCTGGGTGCTTCTTGAAGTATGTTTGGGGTCATTCTGCTGGAGGACCCTTGCCCTTGGACACAAACCCAATTTTCTGATATTGTGACCCAAAATCCTTTGTTAATCTTCATATTTCATCATGCCATACACACAGTCAAGGCACCCAGTGCTAGAGACAGCAAAACAACCCTGAAACATCTTTGAACCTCCACTATATTTGACTGTAGGTACTGTGTTCTTTTCTTTGTAGGCCTCATTCTGTTTTCAACAAACAGTAGATTGTTGTGCTTTTACCAAAAAGCTTTATCTTGGTTTCATATGTCAAAAAGACGCTTTCCCAGAAGGATTTTGGCTTACTCACGTACATTTTGGCAAACTGCAGTCTAGCTTTTTATGTATTTGTGACAGCAGTGGGGTCCTCCTGGGTCTCCTGTCACGGCATTTAATTTCAATCATTGACGGATTGTTTGCCCCGACCCTGATGCACCCTGAGCCTGCAGGACAGCTTGAATTTCTTTTGAACTTGATTGGGGCTGCTTATCCACCATCCAGACTATCCTGCATTGCAACCTTTCTTCAAATTCTTCTCTGCTGTCCAGGTCCAGGGAGATTATCTACAGTGCTGTAGGTTGTAAACTCCTTGATTATGTTGTGTACCGTGGACAAAAGAACATCAAAATCTCTGGAGATGGACTTGTAACCCTGAAATTGTTGATATTTTTCAACAATTCTAGTTTTCCAGTCCTCAGTTTTCTTCTCTCTGTTCTCCATGTTTAGTGTGGCACACAAAGATTGAGTCAACTCCCCTTTCTATCTGATTTCAAGTGTGATTTTTCATATTGCTCACACCTGTTACTTGCAACAAGTAACACATGCTTGAAACAAAGTTGCTTAGCCACATTTTTAGAAAGACGCCAATAATTTTGTTTGGCTTACTTTTGAGGTTCTGTGTGAAATGATGTCCAATTTGATTTGTTTCTCCTTTTTTTGTGTTGTTCCAATACACATAATAGAAATAAACATGTGCATAAAAAAACCATGTGTAATTGCAATATTTTTCTGAAACAATTTCAAGGGTGCCAACAGTTTCGACAATAACGGTCATACAGTATAGCAACAATATAACAAATTGGTGGTTTATATGGAAGAAAGTAGACTTTTTTTTTCCATATACAACGCCTGATATTTATAAAGTGATCTCCAATTATAATAATTATATTGACTATGTAGTTTAAGAATTCAGTATATTCACAAATCTTCTACTTACATATGTCGACTGAGGGATTCACCCAGTTTACTCTAGTTATCATCAGAGTCCTAGTTTGGGGTATCCATTGGCGGTCTGATTATGATTTTCTTCAATTAAAAAAAAACAAAACACACGTTTTCTTTTTTAGCTTCTGGCGCACACACACAGCTGGCAGATAATGGGTTAAAAATAAATGTTGGAAATTTTGGCTTTTTTCTCTTCACGCTACTGATCCATGAAAAGAAATCCACAGCGATCACAAAAGTAGCAGTTGCTGTATGTGCAAATGGTCACTAATTAGCAATCTTATATTCATTTCTATTGATATTCAAATGAGCACAATGTAAATTAATTTATGAGTTATTTACTGTGCACATCATTAAAATGATATTTAAATGAGCATTGAACGCCATTTTTACATGCTTGGAAGCGTTATTTATATTCTGTCCTCTGGGTATTGGAAAAGCACTAAATACAGTGAGAAGCTCTGGAAAGAAGCTGGTACTTGTAAGATGCAGATTTGCCAGTCATAATTCAATATATATTTCCTATATCATAAACTTAAGTGGAGGTTGGAGGCGAGTGCGAGTGGTATAATCATGTGGAAGAAATGTCCGGGCTGCTTGGACCCTCCTGGCATCTAAGAGGAATGTACTGCAGTCATATCTAATGTATATTCTCCTTCAGTTTAAAAATCACATGTATTATGTGACTGCAATTTTACTCGATATCAGATTTTTTAAATTTTTTTTTTTTTACTGAAACAAGACTTTGATGAATCCAAATGACATGAAATTTTACACACTGTATTTTTCATCCCAACATTGCAATGTCATTATGAGTTTATATCTTCTATGAAATTGTATCACTTCAGATATATATCGCCATGTTGCCCAATCACAGCATGTGGACATCAATGAGGGGGATCTCAGATTGAAGAACCGCTATCTTACAGGGAGTAGGTAAACATCAAGCAGCTATCATATGGGGTAGCAATAACCTGGGGACTGAATGTGCAAAGTTGCTAGCAAGCAGAAGCTCTGGTGGACCTGGTTCTACAATGCATTTATTTCCATAGTAGCTGTAAACCTACATTTGTCCTATAGCAGAGTAATTGGGTACAAAGCAGCTTTTAAGCACACTTCGTTGTGAAATTTTGCAATGTAAAAACAGCAGTTGTATTACGTTTCCTATAATTGTGAATGTGCACACATTTCATCTATCAGCCTATAAGGTCCTTATCAAAAATATCTGCAGAGCCCAAGATGGGTTAGGTTTTGGGGTAGTACCTTAGTATTAGCTTGAATGCACTAAAAATATATAACGAATATCTATTTTATACAGATGTACCAAAGCTAAATTTGGCATTTAGTTGGATATTTGGTGCACTGTTGCAAGGTTTTACTTACAGTCCTGTGAAAATCTGTTATTCCACGATAATATGAGAATCTCAGCTCTGCTTCATCTACACATTAAATAACCTTAGATCATACCCTTACACCATACACCCCACCACACGGACATATATATAACATGTGATGAAACTGTGCAGTGCCTTTCTCTGTGATCCCATAAGCCCTGAAGTATAAACACATCAGACACAGAGTGAATCCTCACTGTTCGCTCTTCCATTGTTCTCTGTGTGCTGACGGTTATTACATTTAGCTGCAGATTTCTTTAGGAGTGGACGTTATGTAACCTCATACTAACAACGTGTGCAGCTGGAAACACAAACACAAAATATTCTGCTCCAGAACAACAAGTAACATTACTGCATGGTTTTGCTGGTTCTTGGCCCTTTTCAGTACAAAGTAGGGTACTGGTTAGCTGAGGACACTGCTCAGAGGTGGTACTCTGCTCTGCACCAATAAAGGGAAAGAACCCAAAAACAGTGCTGCCTACAGATGGGTGTCTCTGGTTGGCCGTAAATAAGGCTCCTTATATCGGCTATCTTTAATCTGCCCCCCCCCCCCCACTAAGAATAATTGGCTCCAAGATACATAACAACAGCTTGCCTTAAAGTGTTATTCTCTTCTATCTTCAGGAGAGCACCACTCCCTTATCTCATATCTTCCTATTTGCCTCCTCATGACTGACAGTATAGACCAGCGTGGGGGAGCATATACAAGGATGGGATTATCACATGCAAGGACGGGGTTATCACATGCGAGGACGAGGTTATCACATGCGAGGATGGGGTTATCACATGCAAAGATGGGGTTATCACATGCGAGGATGGGGTTATCACATGCGAGGATGGGGTTATCACATGCAAGGATGGGGTTATCACATGCAAGGATGGGATTATCACACGCAAGGATGGGGTTATCACGTGCGAGGATAGGGTTATCACACGCGAGGATGGGGTTAACACACGCGAGGATGGGGTTATCACACGCGAGGATGGGGTTATCACATGCGAGGATGGGGTTATCACATGCGAGGTTGGGGTTATCACATGCGAGGATGGGGTTATCACATGCGAGGATGGGGTTATCACATGCGAGGATGGGGTTATCACATGCAAGGATGGGATTATCACACGCAAGGATGGGGTTATCACATGCGAGGATAGGGTTATCACACGCGAGGATGGGGTTAACACATGCGAGGATGGGGTTATCACATGCAAGGATGGGGTTTACACATGCAAGGATGGGGTTATCACATGCGAGGATGGGGTTATCACACGCGAGGATGGGGTTAACACATGCGAGGATGGGGTTATCACATGCGAGGATGGGGTTATCACATGCGAGGATGGGGTTATCACATGCGAGGATGGGGTTATCACATGCGAGGATGGGGTTATCACATGCGAGGTTGGGGTTATCACATGCGAGGATGGGGTTATCACATGCGAGGATGGGGTTATCACATGCAAGGATGGGGTTATCACATGCGAGGATGGGGTTATCACATGCGAGGATGGGGTTATCACATGCGAGGTTGGGGTTATCACATGCGAGGATGGGGTTATCACATGCGAGGATGGGGTTATCACATGCGAGGATGGGGTTATCACATGCTAGGATGGGGTTATCACATGCGAGGATGGGGTTATCACATGCGAGGATGGGGTTATCACATTCATGGATGGGGAGAGCATATACCAGGATAGGAAGCATATTCCTTTATACCTGCAGACGGGTACCCCTGCGCCTGTCAGTGCCTACTCTTTGCTGCCCGCCGCCTGCTCTCTGGTGCCCCCACCTGCTCTCTGCATAAGTTGTTTAAATTAAAACCTCAATATTCAGGTTACATTGCCGTGTTGGCACTTTGCGATAAATAAGTGGCTTTTTTGTTGCAGTTTGGGCACTCGGTCTCTAAAAGGTTCACTATCACTAGTAAAGACCATCAGCATGTCTGCACCACTGGTCCAAACTGTACTGTTTCACTTGCTGCTAGCAAGGACAGATTTGCCTCTGCAGCTCCAGAGGCGAGAAGTTCTGAGCGGAAATGCTGGATCGAGTGATCCTGCCTGCTTCAGAGCAGTATTTGCAAGATCTATATTACAGAGCCTGCAAAGTGGTCACTTCTTGCCACCACTAATCATGTGCTGAGAAACCTAGGCAGGGAGATGTACACAATAGAATTAAAGTCCCTCCGTTCTTGAGAATAAAGAGGATCATTAATGAGGTGCTATACAGAAATATGTAAACACCCAGAGCCCTACCCATACACCCTTAGCCATCCATAAGCTGAGACTGCACTGTATGTATGGTTGTTATTGTGTTGATTGGCTCATATCCATATTCATGGTGCATGCATAGACTTGAATGCAGTTACTAACACAGTTCTACCTCATACGTGACAACATTTGATAGTTAGTACTGGGCAGCTGAATGGTGCATGGAGCAAGTCACTGAAAATTTTGCCTATAATCTTGCCATTTCCTTAGCCATTTCGGTCCATTGCTCACGGACTCCCTACATTTCCAAGATACAAAAAAACTCCCAGAGTTGCTGGAGTCCAGATGGTCTTCCATTTTTCCATGGGCATACTATATATTTTGGGTAAAATGGCTGGCAAGTACATGCTACCTGCTTCAGTTTGATTGAAAAGTTTATGACATCCGCTATTTTAGGCCTCTTTCACACTTCAGTTGTGCGACGTCAGTCAAAATCCGTCAAAATGTGAAAAAAACGGATCCACCATTTTTTTTTGCAGATCCGTTTTTTTCCCATTGACTTGCATTAGTGACGGATTTTGACGGATGGTCGTCCGTTAGGTCCATTTTTTGAGGGATCTGCCAAAAAATTGGCGTCTGTCATTTCAGAAAAACATCCAATGCAACGTTTTGTCTGCCAAAATGGCGGACTACGGCGGATCCGCCATTTTGTATAATGGCCGCCTATGGGCGGCGGATCCGCTGGCATCCGTTTTTGACGGAATCCGCCCGCGGATCCGTCGCCTCCATAGAAAATGCTGACAACTCTCTCTCTCTCCTCGGTCTGGACTAGCATACTTACATTTCCGGAACTGAAAACTTCTTGGCGGCTCCGTCAGAAAACTGATCCGTTTTACATCCGTTTTTACACTTTTCTAACGGATCCGCCATTTTTACACTTGGGCGGACGTCACACGACTGAAGTGTGAAAGAGGACTAACCTGCATCATTTTAGAACAGTATCTTTATATAGCCATTTACTTGTACAAGACTGAGGTTCTCTGGAATAAACTTGATTACCAAGTGATAGAAAAAGCAGCTAATGTAGCAGACAGCAGATAAAAGACTGCCCACAGCTACTGCACATGAGTGGAGCTCGTGCAAGCTTTTTATTCTTGGCTGCAGGTAGGTTTTACGTTTTTATCACAGAACTGAAGTGTCCCCTCCAAGAAAGCAGACTTCATAACGCAGCGTTACATGGGTGTGGAGGACGTGACTTGTTGATGGTGCAGATCATGTACTTCATTAGAAATCCACATTTTAAGCAGAGCAGTAATTACCCATCTGCAAACAGTGAAGCCGCTAATAATGATGTGGATGAAATAAGCCGTCGCCGAGATCTTTAAACATCTCTCGGTCACATTTTCTTGGATGTGGCTGCATGTGAACAGAAAGTTAAATAAATGAGACCTTCTCAGGGGCGGCTAGTGTAATTATTGTCTGGCGGAATCACATTAAATGAGGCTGCTGGTCAAAATGCCTTGAAATATTGCACCCTATTTCTGCTAGAAGAGGCTAATTACAAGTCTGCGTGGCTCTGTGTTAAGTCTTGCATGCTACACTCATGGCAGGGAATTAAATTATGATTGTGAAAAGATTACACGCAGAAGGTGGAATTAGTATAACATATACTACGCCAACATACACACAATCATGACTAAAGGTGCATCTACACAGCCGAGGAAAGCTTGTTTCATGACAATCGTGCAGTTTAAACAGGATGGCAATAATCCAACAAATGAACAAAAAGCTTATTCGTCAGGTGAAACTATCTTTCACCCAAAAAATCATTGTTCTCAGTAGCAAGACCTGTGCAATGGTAGGCTATGTTCACTGAATTATAAATTACCGATTGTTCAGTGCACATTCAGGCTAAGTTCACACGTTGCGGAATTGCCGCGGAAATTTCCGCGGCAATCCCGCACTTCTCCCGCAGGAAATACGCACGTTTTTTTATGCTGATTCCCGCCAGAATAATAGCGTTTTGCAAGCGTAATTAGCTTGCAGAATGCTAGCGTTTTCCTAGCGATCTGTAGCATCGCTTGGAAAACTGATTGACAGGTTGGTCACACGAGTCAAACATAGTGTTTGACAAGTGTGACCAACTTTTTACTATTGATGCCGCCTATGTCGCATCAATAGTAAAAAGATCTAATGTAAAAATAATAAAAAAAATAATAAATAATGATATTCTCACCTTCCGGCGGCCCCCGCAGCCTTCCCGCCTCTCAGCGACGCTCCCGGCAACTCTGGTCCCAGGAGTGCTTTGCAACAAATCACACCGATGACGTAGCATCTCGCGAGACCGCTACGCCATCTGGGTGATTCTCGCAAAGGACTCTTGGGACCGGAAGTTGCCGGGAGCGTCGCTGAAGGCGGGAAGGCTGCGGGGCCGCGGGAAGCTGCGGGGCCGCCGGAAGGTGAGAATATCATTATTTTTTATTTTAATTATTGTTTTACCAGGGATATGGTACCCAGGGCCTGGAGGAGAGTCTCCTCTGCTCCAGACCCTGGGTACCATCCGCACATGAACCGCTTACATTGCGCATAGTGGGCATAGCCACATGCGGAAAGTAAGCGGTTCAATGCATTCCTATGGCGGCGGAATCACCGCGATTACGCTAAATTAATGAACATGTTGCTATTTTTTCCGCAAAGCGTTTTTTTCGCGGAAAAAAACGCAACATGTGGCCAAAACATGCGGAATCAATTAACATGTATAGGATGCTTAATGCTTGCGTTTTTATCGCGTTTTTACCGCGGAAAACCGCGGAAAAACCGCGAAAAAAACGCAATTATTCCTGATCGTGTGCACTTAGCCTCAAAGCGGGGTTGGCCTGAATGACCACCGATCAGCAAACATGTAGCTGATCCGCCACCAGTCGGCCAATGTAAATGGATCTTCAGTAACCCACATGCTTACCTGCCATGTTATGTGCCCAGTGTTCAGACCGTACCCACCCTACCCAATAAATCTGCTTAGATAATTTACAAATCCTGGTAGATTTATGGGACTGTCAGTTATTGAGCCAGGTATCTGGATCAGAAGGGCAATAATTATCTGATGCCATCTCACACTTCCGACATCTAGAGATAAGATGTGCCAAAGGTTAAAATCTGCTGCTCCGACATACATATTATGCAATTTGAGGTCTAGTAGGCATATTCTTATATTTCATGATCCATATAGTTAAGTCGTTCCACCAGTTGAATACACACAGCAAAACTGATCGACTATTTTATGCATTGGGGAGTAGAGATGAGTGAATATTTCAATGTTCGGTTCGGATTACGATAGCCAAATTTGCAATATTCGCAGATTTATTCGCTAAATAGTCACCGAACGTAACCGAAAGCCATTCAAGGCAATGGGAGGCAAAAACAAATGCATGTGCAACACCTTAAAATGGCCCCAAAGGCTTCTAAAACATATCAAATTATGGGGAGACACCAGGAAAGTGGCCTCGATTCACCTACAGTACAAATTGTAGCATGGCACTGCAGCAATCAGCCAGGCATGAAGTATCGGGGTCTGGGACAGCATTTACAGCTTTTAATTGAAAGTCACAGTAAGACAAGGTGGGTGAGGGATCGGTGTAGCCCCCTTTACTGGGAGCCCTGATACCACATGCAACAGCTCAACCTGCTTTCATGCAGAGCCACACTCAGGTGGCACAAATATCATATACATTTCGTAGACTACTATTGTCAGAAAAATCTAAGGATAGTAACATGGGTAGTTGACTCCAAGGAAGTGGAGGCCTGATGGTCTCGGAGGCCTACTACTACAGGCAACACGCATGAAGGAGACCCAACCAGGAGTCTACACATTTCCAAAAATTAGTGGCAGACACCACCAAAGTGGCATCAATTTCACCACAGTAGAAATAGTATAATAGGGACCGACAGGTCTTCCACTACGCCAATCCAGCAGATGGACATCCAACCAGGAGTGTTCATATTTAGAGAAATGAGAACCTTACACCACAGAAGTGGGATCAATTTCACCACAGTAGAAATAATATAATAGGGACCAACAGGTCTTTCACTCCATCCAATCCAGCAGATGGACACCCAACCAGGAATGTTCACATTTCCAAAAATTATTGGCAGACACCACCAAAGTGGCATCAATTTCACCACAGTAGAAATAGTATAATATGGACCTACAGGTCTTCCACTACACCCAACCCAGCAGATGGACACTCAACCAAGAGTGCTCACATTTCCAAAAATTATTGGCAGACACCACCAAAATGGCACCAATTTCACCACAGTAGAAACAGTGTAATAGGGACTGACAGGTCTTCCACTACGCCGAATCCAGCAGACATTTAAACAAATGAGGGCTTGAGACCACCGAAGTGGCATAAATTTCACGAGAGTAGAAATAGTATAATTGGGACCGACCTGCCTTCCACTACAGCCAACCCAGCAGATGTAGAATAACAATGATTGTTCACATTTCCAGAAATTTGTGTTAACATCTGCAGCAGCATAAGTAGCAGCCACAGCAGGCACAGAAGCCACACTAAAGATATCACAGAGTGCAGTTAGGCAACATTAATGAAGCATACTAAAAAATGCAATATAGCCTAGTCTGTACAGTCTGCGATTGGAGTGCAAAAGTCCTTGGAGATCCATGACTTGTTCATCTTGATGAAAGTTAGGCGGTCTACACTTTCAGGGAACAGCCGGCTGCGCTTATCTGTCAGGATACCACCAGCAGTGCTGAAGACATATTTGGAGAGAACGCTGGATGCCAGGCACGATAAAACCTCCAAGGTGTGTAAGGTAAGCTCAGACCACACATCCATTTTGGAAGACCAAAATGTGAAAGGGTCAAAACCCTCCCTGATGGTATTGATATTCAGTTCTAGATACTCCTGCACCATCCTCTCCATTCGTTCACCACGTGTAAGACTTGGATTCTGCTGTGCTGGTGCACAAGCTGGTCTAAAAATAGGGTCAAATGACTCACAGAAATTGCTTCTTCAACTTACACTACGGCTGCTAATGTTTTGGCGTTGACGAATTGACATGCCGGAGGTTGGAAGTCTAGAGCTGCAATGCGAACTGTGTGCTTCACTGCTGTCTTGGGGAAAAGCTCTCTTAAGGTTGTCTAAAAGCTTGTTCTGATACTCCAGCATTCGCTGGTCTCTTTCCAAGGTGGGAAGCATCTGGTAAAATTTGGTTTTATAACGTGGATCTAACAGAGTGGCAACCCAGTAGTCAGCAATATTTGTAATCATAATTCATAACTATATGGGGATCATGTTGCAGATAGTGCAGCAGGAAAGCACTCATATGTCGGGCTCTACCATGAGGTCCAAGCCCATACTGTCTGTGCTGGTGGCTGGGTAACGCTGATGGTTTCCTCCATCCTCTCCCGCCAACCACGAGCAACACAGAGGGGAGGATTATCCTCTTCATCTTCTGACAGTTGATCGCCCATCACCTCTTCCTCCTCCATTTGTTTCTCGGATCTTGCACCTTCACTAACAGTTTGTCTGTCATCACCAGCCCCACTCGATCACAGTAATCCACACTCCCTTGGCACCCGCCTGTGTGACGACAGTCTGGAACTTAGAGACAATGTTGTCCCTTCCGCATCCTTCTCTTCTTCTGGGGACCACCATCTCCTCTCCAGGCCATTCAAAGTCTGCTCCAGCATATAGATGACCAGAATAGTGATGCTGATGACGGTTTCGTCAGCACTAATTATATCAGTAGCCATTTCGAAACTGTGCAGAAGGGTGCAGAGGTCCTTAACCTGTGTCCACTCTGTAAACGTGATATACGCCACATCCGTACTGCGTTGGCCCAGGCTATACGACATGACATACTGCTTCAGGGCTCCTTGCTGCAGCCACAGTCACTGCAACATGTGCAGAGTGGAATTCCACTGTGTCAGCACATCACATATCAACCTGTTAACTGGCATGGAGAAAGACCTCTGTATCATGCAAGTCGATGACCTGAGGAGTGCGACAGGCAGAAATGAGCACACAGCTTCTGTGCTTTCTGTAGCAGCTCACCCAGGCCAGGATAGTGGCGGAGAAAACGCTGTACCTCCAGGTTGAGGATGTGAGCCATGCAAGGCATGTGTGTGAGTTTGCCTCACCATAGGGCTACCACCAGGTTCGCACCATTATCGGACATGGCCTTCCCTGGATGCAAGTTCTGCGAAGATAGCCATTGATCAAACTCAGCCTGGAGAGCTGTATGACTGCAATCTCCAAGGCATATCAATTTTAACACTGTCTGATTGCAGTGAGCCCTGGCTGCGCAGTACGGAGGTGGTGGGGATTCGCTTTGCACTATTGGAACGCGTGTCTCATTAAGGCAGAGGTTGGGGGCACAGGTGGAGACCCTAGAGGAGGAGGCAGAAGCAGCGGAGGAAGTGTTAAATTTAGAGGTTTGTCCTGCAAGCCTTCGGGATTACAAGACTTGTGGAACAGCGCCTGCCCCCACAGCCACCCAGTGCCCAGTCAGGGAGATGTAACGCCCTTGGCCATGCTTACTCATCCAAGTGTCTGGTGAAATGCACCCTGACAGACATTGATTTAGTCAAGGAATGGGTGATGTTGTCTGCGTGATGCTGGTGTAGCGCAGGCACAGCTTTCTTAGAAAAGTAATGGCGACTGGGCAATTGATGCTGGGGGACTGTGACAGCCATCAACTTTCAGAAACCGTCTGTATCTACCAGGTGGAAAAGCATTTCCATGGCCAACAGATTGGAGATGGTGGAGTTCAACCTCTTAGCTTTGTCATGCATAGGAGGAAACAATCTTTTATGTGACCAGAATGGCAGTACCGTGGGATGGCTGCAGTGCTGAGAGAGGGCGGAGTGTGGTGAGCAGGACAAACTGCTGGACAGTGAGAGAGGTACAAGCGGAGATGTTACGGTGGATTGAGAAAGTTGTGGTGTGCTCATTCTCTGAGATCGGTCAAAAACAACAGGCATGTCCGCTTCCGCTACAGCTGACGGCGGACTCAGGTTCTGTGGTCGAAGACCTGTATCTCAATAGTTGGCACAGTAACAGAGGAGGAGGAAGCAGCAGATGAGATTAATGGGGCGGCTGATGGTTGTTGAGGTCCAATGGTTCGCATTTAGCGCAGTGGGATTCCCAGAGTAACGCATGTTGATTGTGCTTGTGAAGGTTTATACATGTAGTAGTAAAATTATTGCACTTTTTACCTCTAGTCAGTTTTTTTTTTTTGCAAAGTTGGCAGATTACGTGAGTTGGCTCACCCTTTGCAGTGTCAAAAAAGGCCCAGGGTAGGCAATCCTTGCCACCCCTTGGCACAAAAAAATGACTGTTTACAAGAACGCCGCGCCTCTGAGCTCTGCAAACCCCCTCCCCTCATCAAACACGTGCCAAATGCTCATGATACACAACCATTATCGTTGCTAAAGTGCTGAAAATTATTTTGTGGCAACGCAAATATTTTCCGGCACTTTTTATCAAATGTTACCGATTTTTCCCATTTTATAAAATTTTGCTTGTGTTTCCGATCACGAATCAGAATGTGCCTAATTCGTGCCGAATTTATGTTTGGTGATCGAATTCTGAACAAATTCACTCATCGCTAGTGGGGAGTAAAGAATGACACAGGGATTCTGTCTAGTGTTTTTTTGACTTTTTTGTCATGCATCGCCCCTCCACAATCTGCAATGTACATAACCTTTAAAAGGGGTTGTCCAGAGGCACAAAAATATGTTCTATTGCGTGTGAAATGTTATATAATTGTACTTTTCAGCACCACTCTTTTGTCCCTGTAGTTCCACTTCCAAGTTTGACATGGGAGAAAGATTCCTCCCCTTGTGTGTGGGGACGTGATCAGTGCATATTAATTGGGGCTGTCAGTCCGGATCAGTCCAATAGCTAACCCAGCCCCATTCAATTCAGTGGTCAGGTCCTGATACAAGAAGGGGAAAGGACGATCTGTGCTGTGCTGAGACCAAAGCGAAAAGGGCAACCAGCAAAAGGAGAACTAGAATCAGGACGTCAGGGTACGTTAGATAAAGTATATTAGTAAGTGCAATTATATGTAATTTTCTACAAAACGGAGCACATTTTTGTGCATAGCGCCTTTTTAATAGATGCACCCATTAAAGCAGAGTCTGTTCTAGGTGAAACGTCGGTGTTAATGCCTCATAACATGACATTTGACTTTTGTTACTAAGGATCACATCATGATATTACAAGCCCTTAAAGCTGACAGCTAACACTGCAGTACAAGATGAGGGTCTATGCAAGTGGACAGATGTCACCTTGAGCATTACTCAGATACAATAGAGAGCAGAGTATATAAGAAGACTGGCAGTGCCTGTGCTCTCCATCTCCACAGCAAACTGGAAGAGAAAAACATTCACTCGGTTAAAAGGTTTGATCTTTCACCTTCATGACCCCCATATGTTCTACTTTCCTTTATAGAAGTGGATAGTTATCCTCACATACATAACACAATGTCTTTTGTTTACAGTAGTGACATAAAAAAATGTCTAATGCAGGTCACAGAACGATGTGGGCAGTTTCTCACAGTTTCTCAAGGCATTATGCCAACTCTGCAGATGGTGTAAGAAAATGCAATGGCAGGGTGTCATAGCCCAATGTTCTCTATGCCACCACAATGCATCTGGTTAACAGAGAACATCACCTGAATGTATTGCTCCATAGTCTCTGAAACCTTTCACAGATGAAATTTCCTTTTTATACCCAATGGGTGTATTGCAATAGACTACATAAGGCTCTGTAACCACAGAAGAACTACAAATCTCAGCAAACCATGCCTGCACTTTACACCTGTGGTAACTGCATCTGCGCTCTATATTGGGTGTACTCATTAAAGGTATCAATAGGGCTGACACAGGGCAACATATTCTTTTGGCTTCTAACTGGGTAATTTTTTTTTTTTTTTACTTCAAAGAATTTCCAGCAGAATACTCCTTTTTACACATCAAAAGGAGCAAAAAATATGCACTAAGTGTTTTTTATACAAAAAAAGTGACTTTATGAGCAACATTCACCACAATGTACCTATATATTGGCATACATAGAAGGTACACAGCAGGAAATATGGATTTATACCACTTAAGGAAGGCTCAGACACAGTCTGCAAAGAGCCTTAAATGCCCCATACACATTAGATAAAGGTTGTCCGAATTTGGTGGGATCCGCCGACCAAGTAATGTACACAAGGGCCCCCTGACGGCCGACAGGCGATGATAAGGAATATATGGCTCAAGATGTTGGATTTCCAACGGCTAATCCTTTTGTTCCTTGGGAGAATCATCTAACAGCTATAGAATATGTATGGGGGGCTTCTGATAGACGGATTTTGGTAAGAACTTACCTGTAAAATCCTTTTCAGCGAAGGAAGGAAATGAGACACACTAGTCATAACTAGTGGGTAGGCGGAGCCCAGATGGGATAGACACCTCAGATTAAAAAAGCGTGTTGACCGGCCCCTCCAGCTCGGGCTCCTCCTACTCAGCTCTCCAGTTGTACACAAGCTTAAAGAAGAGCAATATCACCAGGGGAGCAACATAACCCCTTCTGAAGGACTTCAGAGACAAAAAATACAAGAATACAGGTTATGCATGCATTCAGGCAAAAAACCACACAGTTCCAGGTACTACTCACTGGACCTGACCACTGCGATGAGCTGGCAATGCTGGAACAGAGCCTTAGCGCGTCGACCTCAGCCCAGATAATCGCTATCAGAGAAAAGGTCACGCCGCATCTGTAAATACAACAACACACTTCTGCCATGGGAGGGAGCTGTGTCTCCTTTCCTTCCTTCGCTGAAAAGGATTTTACAGGTAAGTTCTTACCAAAATCCGTCTTTCAGCAGCAGAACGGAAGGAAAGGAGACACACTAGTCATAACTAGTGGGACGTCCCAAAGCAGTCCAAAAATACAGGGTGGGAAAAAACCAGAAAAGGCAGAACCCAACAACCTAAGAAACTGCGCAACTAGCGCTAAAACACAAGTTAACGAGAACTTTAAACTACCGCCGCCTGTAGGACCCTAAGTCCCAAGGCTGCATCAGCGGAAGCACTAACGTCCACCTTATAAAATTTTGTAAAAGTGTGGACGGAGCGCCAGGTCGCCGCCCGGCAGAGCTGAGCTGCCGAGGCCCCTTGATGAAAAGCCCACGATGAGCCTACAGCCCTCGTGGAGTGAGCTCGAACCTTATCGGCCAAGGTTCGCCCTTAAGTCGGTAAGCCTCCAAAATGGCCGACCGAATCCAACGAGCTATAGAATCCTTGGAAGCTCGCTGACCACGTCGACGACCTGCTGGAATCACAAACAGAGAGTCTGACTTCCGAAAACCTTGGGTAACAGACAAGTAGAACTTCAAAGCCCGCACCAAATCCAATGTGTACAAGGCCCGTTCCTTCGCATTCCTTGGCTTTGGACAAAGAGAGGGCAACACAATATCCTGGTTGACATGAAATTGCGACACCACCTTAGGTAGGAACTCGCCCCGTGTGCGAAGCACTACACGATCCGGGTGAAACTCCAGGAAAGGAGGCGAGCAAGAAAGAGCCGCCAATTCAGAAACCCTTCTCAAAGAGGTGACCGCCACTAGGAAGGCAACCTTCCAAGAGAGCAAAGAAAGACTAACAGAGTCCATAGGTTCAAAAGGCTCATGCTGAAGAGCTTCCAAAACAAAGTTGAGACGCCAAGGAGACACAGGTGCCCTCCGCGGTGGAAACTGGCGGATTACTCCGCGGAAAAAGGAACGCACATCCCTACGCGAGGCGATAGCCTTTCGGAACAGCAAGGACAGAGCAGAAACCTGACCCCTCAGGGTGCTTACTGCCAAACCCTTGTCCAGCCCAAATTGCAGGAAGGCCAACAAATTGGGAATGAAAAAAATCCTCGGGTTCCTTGAAGAACCCGAACACCACGAAAAGAAGGCTTCCCAAGTCTTGTGGTAAATTCTAGTAATAGCCGGACCTCTGGCAGCCCGCAAAGTGGCAATGACTTCGGCTGAAAAACCTTGACGGTTCAATATTTCGGTCTCAAGAGCCACGCCGTCAAACGCAGAGACTTCAGGTCCGGATGACGAACAGGCCCTTGGGTTATCAGGTCCGGGTGAAGAGGAAGTGGAAATGGCGGTGCCGCCAGGAGTGACACCAGTGTCGAGAACCACGTTCTCCTTGGCCAATCTGGGGCTATCAATATAGCCGAGATCCTCTCCAGTCTGATCCGACGGAGTACCAGAGGAAGCAAAGAAATCGGCGGGAACACATAGATTAGTTTGAATTGGTCCAACGGAGCCACTAGAGCATCCACCGCTACAGCCTTCGGATCCTTGTACCTGGACATGAAAGTCGGTAACTTGGCATTGAATCTGGATGCCATCAGATCCACTTGGGGAGTTCCCCAACGGGAGCACAGCAGTGCAAAAATTTCCGGATGAAGACTCCATTCTCCGGGATCCATCTTCTCGCGACTTAGAAAGTCCGCCGTGATATTCTGAACTCCTGGAATGTGGATAGCAGAAATGGCTGGAACTCTGGATTCTGCCCATATCAGGATCCGAGATACCTCCACCATGAGTCTGGAACTCCTCGTCCCGCCTTGGTGATTGATATATGCGACCGCCGTCGCATTGTCTGTCTGCACCCGGACAGGCAGACCGCTTAAAAGGACCGTCCAGTGTTGGAGGCAAAGGAAAATCGCCCTCAATTCGAGGATGTTGATCGGCAAGACAGACTCCTCCGCCGACCACACTCCCTGAGTCCAGAGATTGTTCCAGACACCCCCCCAGCCTGTCAGGCTGGCATTGGTGGTTATGACCGACCACTTCGGAGGGAGGAAGGACTTCCCCAGTGATAACTCTTTCGGACGTATCCACCATCCTAGAGACTCTCGTACCCTGTGGGAGATGGTAACACTGCAATCCAGTGAGGCCTGCGACCGATCCCAACGGCTCAGAATGAACCTTTGGAGAGCCCTGGAGTGAAATTGGGCAAACGGAAGTGCCTCCATCGAAGCCACCATCAACCCCAGAAGGCGCATACATCTTCGAAGGGACATTGCTGTTGAAGACTTCACAACCCGTGCATGTCGAAGGAGACATGCTTGCTTGTCTGGAGGTAGGGACACCACTGCTCGTACCGTGTCGAAATGCATCCCCAAAAACAGAATTGATTGTGACGGTTCCAGGGACGACTTCTCCCAATTGACCAGCCACCCGAAGTCCTCCAGGAGCTGAAGGGATAGATTGCGAGCCGTCACCGCCTCCTCCTTTGAGGATGCCACAATCAAAAGGTCGTCCAGGTAGGGAAGAATCGTGACCCCTGTCTTCGTAGTATCGCCATGAGAGGCGCCAGAATTTTTGTAAAAACTCTGGGCGCTGAGGCCAACCCGAATGGCAGGGCCACAAACTGGTAATGGTCCTGACCTATGGCAAAACGAAGGTAACGTTGGTGAGCCCTTCTGATTGGAACGTGCAAATAAGCGTCGCGAATGTCGATTGACACCAAAAAGTCATTCTGCGACAAGGCTGCCACAACGGAGCGAAGCGATTCCATGCGAAACTTTCGGGGTGTGGACATGCCGATTCAATCTTTTGAGATCCAGGATGGGGCGAAATTTGTCCTCCTTTTTGGGGACCACAAAGAGGTTGGAATAAAACCCTCTTCCCCTGTCCTCTGGTGGAACCGGTACCACCACACCCTTCTGCAGAAGAAAGTCGACTTCTCGCAGTAGAGCGGAACATAGCTCGGGCTCTGACGGAATGCGAGATTGGCAAAAACTGTTCGGGGGTCGAGAAGAAAATTCTATGAAGTGGCCTGCCGACACAACCCGCGTCACCCAGGTGTCTGGGACGCGGGAAACCCAAGTCAATTTGAATTGAAGCAGGCGACCCCCCACTCGAGAGCCCTCGAGCGGGACCCTGGCGTCAATCTGTCTTAGCGGGCTTTTTGTCAGATTCCCTCTTGTCTTGACGGAAACTTTGTTTCCAGGAAGTGCGGGATTTCTGAGCGGTCTTTTTTCCCGAAAAAGAGGGACGACCCGACCCCCAAGAGGGCTGACCGAACCGTCCCCTGGACCGAAAGGACCGTCGACCACTACTGGTACCAGGCCTGCTCGACGTAGAAGCCACAGTTCTTCGCTGTGGTAAAGCTGCTTCTTTTGCCTTTGCCTTGGCAATCAGCTCCGTGAGGTCAGACCCAAATAGCTGACCACCCTTGTAGGCTAAAGATAGCAAACCTTGCTTGGAAACCGCATCACCGGTCCACTGTCTAAGCCACAGTGCTCTCCTGACTGTGACCGCCGAGGATTGTGTCCTGGACAGCAGTGACGCAGCATCCAGGCCTGCATCATGGCCATATTGAATTGCACTCTCCAACAATTCGAACAGTCCGTCCACCTCGGGTACCTGAGGTTCACATTTCCTCCGCAAACGGTCCAACCAGACCAGGAAAGCTTTATAAGCACACATGGAGCCTAGCACTGCTCTGAAACCATGACCCGCGGCCTCGTAGATAGATTTTGCCGCCGTTTTTCTGTCCAGCGAGTCCTGCAGACTCGCCTTCCCTTTAACAGGAAGTAAAGAAGACTTGCTAAGCTGAGATAAAGGGACATCCACTTCAGGAGAAGGAATCCAATTATCAATCAATTCCGTAGCACACGGATACAGTGACTCAAAAAGACGTGTCCCCTGAAAACGTTTGTCTGGACAGAGACGCTCCTTCTCCACTGCTTGATTAAGCTCAATCAGAGATGGTAAAGTCGAAAGTGACCTATGCGACTCCTGAAACATCCGGGCCGACTTACCAGGGCGAGTAGTTACTTCCTCCTGTAACGCCTCCCTCATAGCTTCAATAAAAGCTTCTATACGGCCCGAAAAAGAGGCAGAGTGCCTTTGCCGATCCTCTTTATCCGAATCGGATATCCCCCCTGAACTTAAAGGGGAACCCTCCATATCAGAGCTCTCTGAGTCGCTATATGGGAAAGAAGTCACCGGCCTGTGTCGCTTCCTGCCATGAGAAGGTTTGGCTGACACCCAATAACCTATAAGGTTAGACAGGCTATCAATCGAACGAGTGAGAGCCTCCATCTTTACATCACTGGGGCCTCCGACCGCTGCACTTGACGCGGTCGAGGTCTGTGTGTCAGATACGCGAGACCGAACTTGTAACGGAGCCGGGAGATGGTCCGCACCTGGGTCCTGATCTGACATGTCTTACCCAGAACAATGGCAGGTTAAACCTGACAGTAACTAGAAACAGTGTGGTTTCCAAAAGAAAAACAAAACGAACGCTGAAGGGTTAAGCTCTTAAAGAGAGAGCTACCCCAGCTGTCCCACCGTTAAGGGTTAACCGCCTAATAAGGGGTTAATGTTACAAGCTCTCCACAACCTGTATTAATGTAACGGATGTGCGAGCCCCAGGTGCCTCTTATGAGGTGGCAGGTGCAGACAGAACAGTCCTCAAGGAATGCCACACTAAACGGAAAAATCGCTAAAATATAACGCTATTTTGTGCATCTCATGAAAGTTTATGCGACTTAACATCCGTCGCTATCCTTCTGAGCGGTCTGATCTTAGCGGCGTTCAGCGTGCCAGACCAGGAAAAGTGCCCTGCGCTGCGGGGTGAGAAGTTTTTAAGCTTCTGCCCTGATAGGCAGAAGCTACTCACAGAGCTTCGCGGTGCTGTTCTTCTTATTCTTGTGTGGGAGGAGCGGAGAGTGAGGAGCCCGAAGCGCTGTAATGGCCGCCGCGCTGAGGAGGCAGCCGGAAGAGAAAGGCAGAGGAATCTCGCGCTCAGTGAGCGCTTCCTGCCCGGGAAGCGTGAAGCCACGCCCCCCGACTTAAAAAAAAAGCGCGGGACTCCTCCATTCTCCGGTCCCGCGTTCCCCGTCCTGCAGGCATCCACCTGCGGACAAAAACACACAACAGTCACCAAAATGCACTGTAACAGCGGCTGCCGCAGCAGTCGCTGGATCACTCACACACATTAATAAAAATGTGGAGTACTCACCCCGCCGAGCGCCACAGGGACCCCCAGGGATTTGTGGCGCCGTGCCCATCGCTTCCCCCCAGGGCGGGGAACGCAGTGTCCCGTACAGCGCGGTTTGCGTCCCCGCCAGGGAAGCCATCCTCATCCCCCGGGCCGGCAGGGTTCTGCAGGGACCACCATATAGGGTAATACAGATCCGCCAAGGGAGAGGTTGGGGTCCAGCAGCGCTGGGACCCCTGAGACCTCTAGACCACATTTGGTGATCCAAGTCTCTTGTCCGATAAAAAATAATAAAATCTTCTGAGGAGCTGCTTCCAGCAGCGACTATCCTCTCTGACCTCAAATTAAAAACTGGAGAGCTGAGTAGGAGGAGCCCGAGCTGGAGGGGCCGGTCAACACGCTTTTTTAATCTGAGGTGTCTATCCCATCTGGGCTCCGCCTACCCACTAGTAATGACTAGTGTGTCTCCTTTCCTTCCGTTCTGCTGCTGAAAGTTTAGGTTTCCCCTCTCTGGTGTATATCAAAATGTTGGAGATAATCATAAACCTATAATAACTTGAATCTGAAGAAAGGGGGAAAGAAATATTCATAACGGCTATCACTGAAAAAGAAAAAAAAAGAACGTGCCACAAGATGAAGGACACACCTGGAAAAGCCGGGACAGATTAATTCTTGGAAATCCCCTTAAAATATCAACCCTTATGTTCTAATCTGTCACCTCACGCAAACCCACCATACACTTATATAACATCAACCTCCAAACAAAACATATCAGACTTGGAAAGGAAACACGTACATGAAACTTAATACTCAGATTTCTCTCCTCTCAATGCTCCTCCTTACATTTGTCCCTGGGGCATAACTTCCAAAAGAAAAGGAAAATGTCTGTCTGGATCTTCTGTCAGATCGTCTTACCTTTAATTGCAGTCTATCAAGAAGACTTGTGTTATATACAAGAACTGCCCTGGAGCGGCCATCTTTACTGCAGCAACATTTTGGCAGCGAGCGATTAAGGAAGAAGGGGTTATCATACAACTTCTGCTACAATGGTAAAGTTACTGTGAGCATAAAATATCCCAGAAATTATCATCTTTAATAGTCCTGATGGAAGTTTTATATTAATTGGTAGCACTGTAATATACAGGTAAAGTTAGTACAAAACAATGAGCCCTTCCATATACAGGATTTCATGGGGAAAAATCTCTTGTTGGTACATGTTCATTGTTCACATTTTTTCTTTTCCCAACGTAGATCTTTTAACAGGAACTGGAGTTAACTGGACCTCTCTGTCCTTCCCCATGTTCATTTTTTTTGCCTCAAACTACTCAGTTTTAAAGAAGCCCTATTAAAGCATTTGGACATCATAGAGAAAGGTCTACCACAATGGCCCACAACGATCTTCAGGATGTGTAAGGAGGCAGAATATATTTATGCAAAAAAAAATCTAAATAATAAAAGGAAAAGATAGTTACACTTTAGGTGAGAACACTAATTCTACCACCTGATCTCTCCCATTTGTTAGTTTTGTTTTACAGGTGACTCCATGGTGTTTCTTGCCACCTGCCACACACAAAAACAGGCTCTGCTCACATCATGTTTTGTGAACACATTTAGCATGTGTATCAAAGAAACTCCTGTGCACTCTCCAAATGGTACAGGGAATCCTCATGGTAAATCACCAACAGAGCAATGCCTGTACCAAATAATGGTGTAGACTAGAGAAACACTAGTCATCACTCCACGTTTGTACTATGACAAGTCTACATTGGAGGCAAATGTCTGACAGATTGTGTGGCATATATACCTAATACAGAAGGCTTCAGAGGGCACGGGAGTCCCAGTCCCAGCACTCAGTGGGGCCCACCCAGAGCGTCGCTACAATCACAGTACATCCTAGCAGTAGAGCAAGGAAAAATGGTCTCCCTGTACTACCGCTCTGTTCTGTAGGCAGAAGGTCACTTTAAGACTGCGTTCTACAGAGTGGTCGAGACTCCAATGCATTCGCGGGATGGGATGTCAGAGTCCCAGCATGGTAATGTCTTTGCACCATACCATGACTCCGACGTTGTGTGCATGCGCTAGCGCTATGACGGGAAATTAAAGAGTTTGGGAGCTAATGAAGTGGACATTATATTGTTTGAGAAAAATGGAGGAAAGAGTGTGATCCAGCTCAAGACGGAGGCGGCTAAAACTTAACAAAGCAACTTTAAAAATATATTTGTTCCAAATAGTATAAGCATAGCAAACACCAAGCACACCAGTAAGGAGGATCAACGCGTTTCAACTAAAAAGCCTTACTCATGATCTCATGAGTAAGGCTTTTTAGTTGAAACGCGTTGATCCTCTTTACTGGTGTGCTCGGTGTTTGCCATGCTTATACTATTTGGAACAAATATATTTTTAAAGTTGTCCAATAATGCTTTGTTAAAGGGAATCTGTCACCCCATTTTGCCCTATGAGATAGGGCCACCGCCATCAGGGGCTTATCTACAGCATTCTGTAATGCTGTAGATAAGCCCCCGATGTCACCTGAAAGTGAAGAAAAACGAGTTATATTATACTCACCCAGGGGCGTTCAGCCGTCCGGTCGGGTCCGATGGGCGTTGCGGTCCCATCTTGTAGCGAAAGCCGGCCTCTTCTTTCCGTCCCGTCGCGTCTCCTGCGCAGGTGTACTGCTCTGCCTGGTGTGGGCAGAGCAGAGTACTGCAGTGCGCAGGCGCTGGAAAAGGTCAGAGAGGTCCGGCGCCTGCGCACTGTAGTACTCTGCTCTGCTCTCACCAGGGCAGAGCAATGCTCCTGCGCATGAGCCACGATGGGACGGAAAAAAGAAGCCGGCTTCGCTACAACATGGGAGGCCCGGACCGGACCGCGACGCCCATCGGACCCGACCGGACGGCGGAACGCCCCTGGGTGAGTATAATATAACTCGTTTTTCTTCACTCTCAGGTGACATCGGGGGCTTATCTACAGCATTCCAGAATGCTGTAGATAAGTCCCTGATGGCGGTGGCCCTATCTCATAGGGCAAAAATGGGGTGACAGATTCCCTTTAAGTTTTAGCCGCCTCCGTCTTGAGCTGGATCACACTCTTTCCTCCATTTTTCTCATTTGATGTGGATGCTCACCACTATCCGTGCTGGGCATTGGTAGGCTCGGGGATTTCACTGAAGACCGGTAAGCTGACTACACCTTTTTTCTCTATTATATTTTTTGGGCGGCTAATGCAATGGCAATTATACAGCATGGAAGTGAATGTGAGGGGCATTATACAGCTTAGTGGCTAATGTGGGGGCAATTATACAGTTTGGGGGCTAAAGTGGGTCATTAGACAGCGTGAAAGTTAATGCAGGGGTCATCATACAGCTTGGGGCCTACTGTGGGGGGCGCATTCAAAGTGTGGAGACCACTGTGAAGGGCCCTCATACAATGTGGGGGGTGGTCCTTAAAGTTTGGTAGCCATTATACAGAATGGGAGCAAATGTGGGGGCCACTATACAGTGTGGGAGATAATGCAAGGGTCAATACACTGTGTTTTAAGGATCAGCGGGGACATCATATAGTGTGTATAGCAGAGCTGTGGGCCCAGCATACTGTGTATGGCGGAGCTGTGGGCTCAGCATACTGTGTATGGCGGAGCTGTGGGCCCAGCATACTGTGTATGGCGCAGCTGTGGGCCCAGCATACATGTATAGGGGAGCTGTGGAGACATCATACTCTGTATAAGGAAGCTGTTGGCCAACCATTAAGTGTATAGAGGAGCTTTACATTGGAGGAATCAGTGGACATTATTAAATGTTAAGTGGGCACTTAAGAAGCATTGGTGTTATAGGGGCACTCAGAATATTGTGACCGTCAAAAGGAAAAAATGTGAATACTTTTCTAGGGCATTTGCACAAGGAATTATTATTTTCTAGGGGGGCAATTTTACCATCTAGAGGGCACAAAGGAGGCATTATTACTATATAAGGGGTACAGTGGTGGACATTATTATGTGGGGCAGTAAGAGGAGCTGTTATTGTGCCAAACAGTAGGTGCAGTAATGGGGACACATATGGCAGCAGCGGCTCAGCATTGGGATATAAGTAGGATGAGGAGTTTGTGCAGTTTGGGTACGGTGCTGGAAATGTGAGAAGTCATATGTGTCTTTGTTGTAATCTCTGCAAATGAGTTGTGGCTGGAGAAGTTGTCATGTTGGTCTGGGCCAGATGGAAAAGAAGTGAAAAGTGAACGATTCCACCAGACAGAACGTCAACTGTAAGGTATTTTCCATAAACTGTACTGTAATCACTTGTATGTTCTGCAGGACTGGTATCTACCACTGTGTCACCATATGGCAGTAATATCAGTGTGCCACCATATTTGTAATCAGGGTTATTGGTCAGGGGCCCACTCAAATGTTTCGCTCGCTGAGCTGAAACCCTAGCTACGCCTCTGCTGCTGCCACCTATTATATTGTATAGGCATATAAAATAGTAGAGTGTATCATGATTTTCCATAACACAAAAAAATGTATACTAAGATATACCAGCATGAGGGAGGTCATAAGGACACTCATTTGTCCTGTGTTGAGTAAACAAAGCATTTTGGATACATTTGAAGCCTATGCCAGGTGCTGTATCAGATGTACACGCCAAACATTAGTCTATTAACGAAATAAGAACAAAGCCTTAAAGTTTCTCTTTTTTTATATGAGGAACAACAATAACATCCACAAAACCCAAAATGTAAAGATCTAAAACATGTAAAAAAGAAGTGCCCTCAATGTTGGACAATAGAAACTTTCTGTGATGCGGAGATAGGAGTTTTTTGAAGAAGTGGCTGTTGGACAAATCCAGGAAAATAATGCTGACAATACACAGAAATGTGAGAAAAATGTTGGATCAGATCTGCAGTAAGTAAACCATAACGGGCAATGTAGGATTTAAGCCATTTCATTTCCTCCTGTTGTGGAAACCAGTGCTGGGCCAAAATCACAGGCATCACCAACGTGGTCTTCTCACATGTATCGATGACATATCAGAGGACCATTTTGCCTTTAAGCTCTAGGTGCTTTCTGTGTACGTGTGGAAGAAAAGGTTGCAGAATCAGTTTTCATTGCTTCCTCCTTCCTTGAAGAAACTCAGGATGAACATCAAAGAGAAAATAATCAGATTTTACCAATATGCCTGACAATAAAGGCTGCTCCTAATGTATTTACATCCCTCAGCATACAACCTCCAGCACTGCGATCCTTCCTCGCAGTACTTTTCCATTCTTCTCCAGACAAGGTGTTCACAGGATTAACCAGACAAGATTATTACTCTAATAATACATCCTGTCCTCTCAGATATCATTAGTGAACTCAGATGTGCGCTGGAAACATCTCGTGGCTGGACCCCCTCCTTCCTAAAGATTGAGCTTCCTGGGTAATTTAAGAAGATATTTCTTCTAGTTAATGTAAGGTAAATCATAAAAGCTGCAATCAGACCTCAATGTGATCTCTTTGTTCCTCTGGAAAAGTGCAGTCAATGGACTGGAAAGGAGAAACACATCATCAATAAATCTTCCAGGAGAGCGCCAGTTTAATTTGAAGGTACCATCAAATCACGACTAGGACGCTTCCATTCTGACTAAGGAGCTATTATATTCATTACAACACTGAGTTGAACTGGCAACTCTGCACCGGCCTGACCAAGCCGCAGACGATAGATTAGAATTCATAATAAATAATGCTTTTTGCTGCAAAGGAACATCAAAAAGGTATATTCCCCCGGAACAACATGTCTAAAGCAAACATGAAACCAAAGAAGTATTCTAGGCAAAGAAAAGACCAAGCATGAAGAAGTGTCCTCAAGAGTCACCTACTCCCCTCTATGATAAACTAGTGGCCTACAAAGCTACAGTATTGTGTGCCATTGGCCACGACTAGATTGCCCTACAGTAGCCAGGCTGGTATAAGTTAGGTCCTTTTACATGGACTGATAACTGTTCAATCCCAATGTAAAACATGCCATCAATTAGCTGGCAAACTATAAAATGTTCCATGCAGCAGCACATCCCCTCGTGTAAATGCGCTGCCGAGAACTTGCAAAGCAAATAGGGACGACAGAGTGTAGTAATGACAGTATATCCCAATATAGTGTGAACATACAGATGATTGGTGCAAATCAACTTGCTATGCTTCGATCCACACTCAATATGGGCAGATTAATTGCTAGTGTTACGGAATAATTGTTTTTTACTTCCCCTTTATGCACAGTCTTGTTCCTGCCTTCTGCCTTGTCAATCATTTAACACTGCCATTCGTTATTTATCAGGAGTGAAGGTCCCGTTGCAGCTGCCCACAGGCAGTGCTGCAATCATTTATTAACTACATAATAAATCAGCTTTCTACTCAGACCATGTAGTCGAAAAAGCAAATGCAGTGACAGTCTGTAAGTGAAGAGACCCGATCCATGTTACATAACAGCTTGTGCAGAGGAACTAGACACAGACAAGCCTGCTCATCTCCCCACAGGAAAAGAAAAGCAGCTGCAGCTTCCAGCAGGAAAAGAACTAAAAAGCCAAAGAAAAGTGCTAACATGAATAACTATGCACGGTCATTTCTATATTCCTGGCAATTATGTGCCTAATAGTGCTTAATATTTGGAAACTTACACGGTTCTCTGCTTTATCTGATAAGTCAGCTTGTGGACTTGCAGGTTCAGAGCTCATTGTCTTTTTATATTGTTTTCTCTCATCTCTTCCCTAAAACCGGAACCCCGTGTGTCTTTATCTCCTCTGTCCCTCAGACATATTGTTAGTGATGTACATATTACTGCCAATTACATGCACAACAGAGTGTATAGAAAAACATACAATGAGCTCTGCTTCGTCTAAGGTCCTGGCTTGTGGACCTGCTGGTTCAGAGCTCAGTACAGGTCCTTCTCAAAAAATTAGCATATAGTGCTAAATTTCATTATTTTACATAATGTAATGATTACAATTAAACTTTCATATATTTTAGATTCATTACACACCAACTGAAATTTGTCAGGTCTTTTATTGTTTTAATACTGATGATTTTGGCATACAACTCCTGATAACCCAAAAAACCTGTTTCAAAAAATTAGCATATCAAGAAAAGGTTCTCTAAACGACCTATTACCCTAATTTTCTGAATCAACTAATTAACTCTAAACACATGCAAAAGATTCCTGAGGCTTTTAAAAACTCCCTGCCTGGTTCATTACTCAAAAACCCCATCATGGGTAAGACTAGCGACCTGACTGATGTCAAGAAGGCCATCATTGACACCCTCAAGCAAGAGGGTAAGACCCAGAAAGAAATTTCTCAACAAATAGGCTGTTCCCAGAGTGCTGTATCAAGGCACCTCAATGGGAAGTCTGTTGGAAGGAAACAATGTGGCAGAAAACGCTGTACAACGAGAAGAGGTGACCGGACCCTGAGGAAGATTGTGGAGAAGGACCGATTCCAGACCTTGGGGGACCTGAGGAAGCAGTGGACTGAGTCTGGTGTAGAAACATCCATAGCCACCGTGCACAGGCGTGTGCAGGAAATGGGCTACAGGTGCCGCATTCCCCAGGTAAAGCCACTTTTGAACCATAAACAGCGGCAGAAGCGCCTGACCTGGGCTACAGAGAAGCAGCACTGGACTGTTGCTAAGTGGTCCCAAGTACTTTTTTCTGATGAAAGCAAATTTTGCATGTCATTCGGAAATCAAGGTGCCAGAGTCTGGAGGAAGACTGGGGGGAAGGAAATGCCAAAATCCCTGAAGTCCAGTGTCAAGTACCCACAGTCAGTGATGGTGTGGGGTGCCATGTCAGCTGCTGGTGTTGGTCCACTGTGTTTCATCAAGGGCAGGGTCAATGCAGCTAGATATCAGGAGATTTTGGAGCACTTCATGCTTCCATCGGCTGAAATGCTTTATGGAGATGAAGATTTCATTTTTCAGCACGACCTGGCACCTGCTCACAGTGCCAAAACCACTGGTAAATGGTTTACTGACCATGGTATTACTGTGCTCAATTGGCCTGCCAACTCTCCTGACCTGAACCCCATAGAGAATCTGTGGGATATTGTGAAGAGAAAGTTGAGAGACGCAAGACCCAACACTCTGGATGAGCTTAAGGCCGCTATCGAAGCATCCTGGGCCTCCATAACACCTCAGCAGTGTCACAGGCTGATTGCCTCCATGCCACGCCGCATTGAAGCAGTCATTTCTGCAAAAGGATCCCCGACCAAGTATTGAGTGCATAACTGAACTTTATTATTTGATGGTTTTTTTTTTGTTTTTAAAAAACACTTTTATTTTATTGGATGGTTGAAATATGTTAATTTTTTGAGACAGGTTTTTTGGGTTATCAGGAGTTGTATGCCAAAATCATCAGTATTAAAACAATAAAAGACCTGACAAATTTCAGTTGGTGTGTAATGAATCTAAAATATATGAAAGTTTAATTGTAATCATTACATTATGTAAAATAATGAAATTTAGCACTATATGCTAATTTTTTGAGAAGGACCTGTATTTCCTTTTATATTGTGTTCTCGCCTCCCTGTACCCTGTGTTTTGTCTTATTTGCAATTTCTCTGAAGTGTCTGTTTACTTGTGTACATCACAAATGCTATATTATACTAACCTGCAGTGACCACAGATCCTAGTAGTAAGCATGGCAGTAATGTATAACTGTGGGATCACACCACACACACACTGAATTGTTTGTTGTCTGTAAACATGGTGGCACAAAATGACTACAAAAGTTCACAGCACAAGGCCTAGAACATGTTAGCTGTGGCTGCAGATCCTGTTACTGGTTGGCAGCATGTATTTGCAGGCTACAAACAAGAACCTATACATGCTGGCATCACTAAAAATGAAGACCATTAAGGATTGTGATTTCTGCAGCAGAAATTTACACTATATGATATATAGGTAAATTGGTGTATAAGCAGCCCCATTAGCTGAACATGGTTTACTCAAGTGGCCCTTTAGTTCTGCTGATATAACCCCAGTGCACCTTTAGTCAGAACTCTACACTGTTGTGCCCTTTTATTCTTCCTCCTGGAAATGTATGAATAAATTGAATATACAGGGAATAAATTCTAGGTTTCCTACGTAGGCGACATCATACTAAGGGCTCATACTCACTGGCTGGAAAAAAATCGGTCCGTTTTCTGCAGGGAAAAAACGGTACAATTGTTGTAAAAAGGCATGCGATTTGCATGCGATTTTAAATCGCACCATGCGTTTTCCATCAGTTTTCCATCTGTATGCAATGCGATTTTAACATGAAGTTTTACATAGAGCAGTTATCTCTATGTAAAAAGTCATGTAAAAATCACATTGTAAAAAAAATGTACACAAAAAGCAAATTATATATATATATATATATATATATATATATATATATATATATATATAAATAATATATATAGGTCATACACTTCTACATAGTATAATAGCCGCTAATTCATCCCCGGCTATACTGTAAAATCACACTGACAGCTTTAATAAAGAATAGAAACAATACATATACACACATAGAATACATATATATATATATATATATATATATATATATATATATATACACATATATATATATGTAATTGTGACATATATATATATATATATATATATATACACATACATACATATACATATATTTATAGTTCATACACTTTTACATACTGTAAAAGCCGCTAATTCAATTGCCGGCTTTTGTGAAATCACAGAAGCCGACATGAAATGATACATTGTTTACACGCAGTTAACCATGTCATTTCATGTATTTTGATATGTGGTTTTAACTTACAATTACATAAGTGTATGTGTGCAAAATTTCAGACATATAGGGCTCCCGCTGTATTTTCTCCACCAGACAGACAAAGCAAGCGAGTGGGGGCAGATAATAATAGCCTAGGGAGGGTACATTTTTTTTGTTGTGCCCCCCCCTGGCTACTAACATCTGCCCCCAGACACCCCAGAAAGGGCAAATCTCTAATTAGATTAGCCCTTTCTGGCACTTTGCCTGTCTATTCCCATTGCCCTGTAGCGGTGGCGAATGGGTTAATAAGGGGTTAAAGCCACCTTGCAATTGAAAGGTCACTTTAAGCCAGGTTAATAATTGAGAGCTGTCAATTAGACAACTATCAATTATTAATCCTATTGAAGTAAATAAAAAAAACACACACACTTTAAGAATAAATAATTTTAATGAAATAAAAACGCATTTTTTTGACCATCTTTTATTTAACTCTTAATCCCTCGAAGCCCTTGATCTCCTATAATAAAGAAAAAATAATAAAACAACATTATTCTTACCTATCTGGCGATCTGTCACGTCCCACGCTGTAATCCTTCACAAAGGGTTAACTAGCTTTGAGCCAAGCAGCGCAAGTAATACTGCGTGCTCAGCTGAAAGCTCCTGAATGAATAAGTTCCTCTCACGGCGACAGGAGAGGATGTGATTAATGAATGAAGCTTAATTGATTGCGTCCCACTTTCACTTTAGGTCAGGTCAGGGTGACCTGACCTGAAGTGAAAGTGGCAATAAATCAATTAAGCTCCACTCATTAATCACTTCCTCTCCTTTTGCCGAGAGAGGAAGTTATTCATTCGGGGGGTAACAGCTCAGCAGGCAACATTAGCTCCCTGCTAAATGTAACCTGTTAACCCTTTCTGATGGATTACAGCGTGGGACCTGACTGTGCATCGGATTGGTAAGAATAATTTTACTTTTTTATTTTATTTTTATTACAGGAAATGGTTTTAGCAGGAAAATAAAATATGGTCAAAAACTGTTTGATTATTTCATTAAACTTCTTTTTTATTAAAGTGTGTGTGTTTGATTTTTCTTTCATACAATAGGATTAATAATTCATAGTTGTCTAATTGACAGCTCTCAATTATTAACCTGGCTTAAAGTGACCTTTCAATTGCAAGGTGGCTTTAACCCCTTATTAACCCATTCGCCACCGCTACAGGGCAATGGGAATAGACGGGTAAAGTGCCAGAAAGGGCTAATCTAATTAGAGATTTGCCCTTTCTGGGGTGTCTGGGGGCAGATGTTAGTAGCCAGGGGGGCACAAAAAAAATGTACCCTCCCTAGGCTATTATTATCTGCCCCCACTCGCTTGCTTTGTCTGTCTGGTGGAGAAAATACAGCGGGAGCCCACGCATTTTTTTTCAACGAATTTACACCTTTAATTAACCCCTACATGTCTGAAATTTTGCACACATACACTTATGTAATTGTAAGTTAAAACCATATATCAAAATACATGAAATGACATGGTTAACTGTGTGTAAACAATGTATCATTTCATGTTGGCTTCTGTGATTTCACAAAAGCCGGCAATTGAATTAGCGGCTATTACAGTATGTAGAAGTGTATGAACTATAAATATATATATATATGTATGTGTCACAATGACATGTATATATATATATATATATATATATATATATATGTATTCTATGTGTATGTATCTAGTGTTTTGTGAGCTGTCAGTGTGATTTTACAGTAGCCGGGGATGAACTGCCGGCTTTTCAAAGGAGACTGGTGCGTATACATCGGACAGCACTTGCATGGTGCGAGTGCTGTGCGATGATTTCTCGCACCCATTGACTTGCATTGGCGATTATCATGCCAAAATCGCATCAAATCGCAGCATGCTGCGATTTTTTTCTCACACCAATTTCTGATGAGAAAAAAATCGCAAATGAGAACTCACCTATTGAATAACATTGGTCAGATTTGAATCCGATTTTTTTTCGCCTGAATATCATCCGTTTTCGGCGCCAGTGAGTATGAGCCCTAACAGTGCTGATAATGTCAGAGTAGGTGCTCACTCTACTGACAAAGACAATGGCTACATCAAGTTGTTTATATATTGAGGTAGTTCAACTCGCGTGGCGGTACACCGATGTATGAAAAATAGGAACACCGTCTCTTTAAATCCTGGGTTGGTTTATTAGTAAGCGGCATAAACTAACATGAGGGAAAATAAACTCAGCCTTTCCAGCTAAAACAGAAAAAACAACAAAAACACTGCAACACAGTCCATAAGTTGCGGGTGGCACCCCGCTCTTAGAGCACCACAGGTTCAGTCTGTCCTCTACAAGACACAAAGCCACGGGAGATTTCTCTCTCCAGTCTTGCTGAACCCAGAGCCCATTTACTTAAACTCCACATATATATATGCACACACACACAAACACACTGGTATAACGCTACCCAGAGGAAATAACAGAGGTGCAGCAGACTGCAAAATTCTGAGAAATGGCATTCCAACAAAAGTATTTTATGGGAAACAAAAGAATATGCTAAAATAGACAAATCAGGAGAGCTGAAGGACCTCTTAAACCCCCAAACCATTAGATCAGCACCCACTTTATAGGAAAAAAAATATTGATGGCAAGAATAAACATCCAATTAATCCACTGTTAATAGTCAGTACAGGCAGACACATGCCTAATATAAATCAAATTGAAGAACGGGCTTTACTGACCACAGAAGGCTGAGAAGTGAAATGATGTTTATCATCAGATCTGAAGACGCTTAGAAGCAGAGGTGCCATGTCCCAGTGTCAATTGAAAAGGATAGTGCTTACCGACCACCTGGAAATCAGGATTTTCATTCAGTTTCATTGGCACAGGTGTATAAAATCCAACCCCTCACCATGCTGCCCGCGTTTACCAACATTTGTGATAGAATACAGCTGACTGATACCAGCACGGTCCTTTAATAGGGGCCACCATTGCAACAAATCAGTTCATAACATTTCTTCCCTCCTAAATACTCCCACTACCTGAAAGCGGAAGGAACTGCAGAAACTTAGCCAAAAAGTGGAGACCACGTAAAGTTGCAGAGCAGCGTCACCGAGTGCTGAGGGCAGAAAAGTCACCAACGCTCTGCTGACTCCATAACTGCAGAGTCCTAACCTCATCTGGTATTACCCTTGCTGCGAGCTTCATGGCTGAGCAGTAACAGGCCAACTTGTTTGATGGAGTGGTGTAAAGCTGCCACCACTGGACTCTGGAGCAGAGGAAACGTGTTCTGGGAGTTACCATTCACAATTCTCTGTGGCGTCTGATGGATGGGTCTGGGTTTGATGAATGCCAGGATAACGTTACATTGTGCCTGCTGTACAGTCTGGTGAATGACGGATAATGCCATGGAGTTGTTTTTCAGGGGCTGGTCTAAGCCACTTAGCTGTAGTGAGGGAAAGTCTTAAAGGGGTTGTCCAGTTAAAAAGTCATCACCTATTCACAGCATAGGTGAAAACTTAACTATCAGTGAGGTTCCGACCATTGGGACCTGCACTAATCAGCATAATGGTGAACTTTTATCCCTGTTGGCACGGAGCAGCAGTGTGCATGCTTGATAGCAGCTACATTCATTCCCTATGGAACTACCAAGTGCTACACTTGGCATTTCCAGGCAGCCCCCATATAGAATAAATGGATAAGTGATAACTTTCACCAAAAAACTCCTTAGGCCCGGATACAGAAAGTAAAGAATTTTAACACCCAACGTTTTGGTTATTTATAAGCTATGCCAAAGCTGTCTGGAAGTGCCTGTCTCTGCTCTTTCCTTTAAACACATAAATCCGAACCAACTGTTCATGAGTATGAGCAAGTCAGGACTGAGAGCAAATGGCTGAATGGGTGGCTTTAATACCTGCAGCATACCAAAACACTTTGGGCAATTACAGCATCCAACTTTGGGAAAGGCCCCTTTTTTGGTCCCCAAAGCTGTGCCCTGTGCACAAAGCAGCCTCCATAAAGGCATGTTTGTGCAAGTTTGGTGTGGACAAATGAGACTGACCGCACAAAGCCCTGACCTCAACCCCACTGTACACATTTCCGATGAACTAGAATGGAGATTAGAAAAGTCAGCTCTCTCATCTAACATCAATGGTGGACTGCACAAATGCTTTCCTGGATAACTGAAAGACAGTACATATGAGGGTAGATAGACAGAAGTCTTTGGGTTTCATCAGTCACAATGGCCTAGGGACGACTTATCTGTGCACTCCATACAGCTACACAACTACAGAGAGATACAGTGCAGGAAACACAAATATACCAGACAAGTATGTGCAACTATACAGTAAGTCATGAAGATGGAAACGAATATGACATCCTCATCACTTCAGAACGGAATGGGTTATGTGACACGTGTGGCAACACACATGACATGACATGAATATGTGTCATGGTTCTCCTCCTGGGATGGCCATGGCGGCGACATTACTGGCAGTAAAGGTGACAATGCAGATACAATGGCTCCCTAACAATCACACTGCTATCTCGCTGATAATTAAAGAGCTTAATGGTAATTGATACAAGTATTGCTGTTATTTGCTCCTGGTGAATGTAAGCATGTTAAACAGAGCTGAAAAGCGTAGCTCCGTTCAATGTGTAGCAGCTGCAGCCGGGTACTGCAAAACAGCTCAGATTCTTAAGGGTATGCCACACTAAACGAGATCGCTAACGAGATCGCTAAAACGTCACTATTTAGCGATCTCATTAGCGACCTCGTTGTGTGTGACATGTAGCAACGATGTGGCCCCTGCTGTGATGTCGCTGATTGTTCACTAGAGTTCTGGACCGTTTTTTGATCGTTGGCGTCCCGCTGGTGAGCCTATATCGCTGTGTTTGGCACCTTTTGCGAACGACGAGCGACCTCGTTTGTGACGCATATGACAGCGGCGCAGGCGGGACTAGGGTTTTTAGTGTCACGGAGTGGATCGCAGTATCTGTAAGTTCTCTTTTGCGTCACAGAGAGGATCGCAGAAGTTGCAAAGCAGGCTAGCAGGACGCAGAGAGCAGGAGCGATGCTGGAAATTCCTATGAATCAGAAGCGCTCAGTACATGCTAATGACAGATCCTAACGACCGCTAAAGTCGTTAAAGAGATCGCTGACCGCTGATGAGTCGTTTATGAGATCTCCTGTTTGGCAGCTACTAGCGACCTAAAAGAGATCACACCAACGATCTCGTTAGCTTGCGTCGTTATTGTGATCGCTAACGAGATCGCTAAGTGTGGCAGTACCTTTAGATTTGCCTCTCCATTCAAAGAATCTCCATCCAGCAATAGCAGAATAACTAACAGTAACATAAAAAGTAGTCCTAGCTGCACATCCGGTGCTTCCTAAATATTCAAAGAGCCAGCGCAGCCATGAACCATGACCAAAAATGGCAATTAAGCAGGTTAAAGGGTTAAACTGTCTGCCTACATAAAACGGCTAGAGTAGTTCATGTGTAGAGTAGTTGTATAGGATCTGAGCTGGTTTGACACTAATCTTATCCTCAAGGAGTATAAAAAAAAATTGTTATTAACTTTATAAAACTTGACAATGGCTAAGCAGGCAGAATAAAGAGAAGGGATCTTCTTTTCAGGATGTGAGAATTGTCAGTGAATCATTCGGTAACGCACAGCCGCCGCCGCCTGACTGCATCGCCAGCCCCCCAGTGTTGTGCAGCCTGCAATCCAGCTTTATGATAAATCACATTAACTTTCTATGACCCCCACTGCCTCTAAGAAAACACGGCGGAGTCTCAGGCAGTTTGCTACACTCGAGAGGGATTTCATTTCCCTTAGCGCTGTGATAGATCTGAAACGGACAAGACAAGTCTGACAGCTAGATAAAAGGAAATATCAAGTAGGCCTACTCTCATGTGGGACTCCATTCTTAAGGCATATGATGAAATTAGCGATGCCCGGAATTTGTTAACCCTTTCCCATCTGGTTGGTACGATTACACTGAAAACATGTACATTTTGTAAGATCTTTCCATCTCCCTTCAAACCTATGTTTGATTCTACCGACTAAGAAACCGCTCGTGTGAATATTCAGATTATGCTGTTCGTCCTTCATAGAAGAAGATGACCATGACCGCACGATTTAGAAAAGGATCATTGGCTCTGAGTCCGGAGGTGACTGATCAGGTGAATCTGGGCCCTGAAGGCTCGTCCACATCTGAAACTTAGATTAAAGGGGAGTTTCACCTACCAAATGTAACCCGGGCTGATCATTCATAGCTATGCTCCTTCCCAATTATTGCAACAGAAACCACTTGTCAGTGGAACTTCTTTTTGTGCACGCCTAAAAATTATTATTAGTCTTTCTTATATAAACTAAACTGAGGGGGAAAAGAATGATCTCACCAAACACCTAATAATATATATATATATATATATATATATATATATATATATATATATATATATATATAAAATTTAATGTGTGTGTGTGTCACCAACCAATCACGAAGCATCTTTCATTTCACCTGAGCTGTTTAAAAGAAGCTTAGTTGTGATTGGTTGCTATGAGCAATACTTTTCTCACTCCACGACACCTCAGCAGACAGTGACCAGGTGGGAGAAATCGCATCCCCGGGAACATAAGCTCCCAGCCATTGTCTGCCCCCCAGAAAGGAGCAGAGAGCACATGACAGAAATGAATCCCCCCTCCCATGCCTAGATAACCATCACACATCCTCCATCCCATAGGCACATCTTCCCTCTTAAAGGGATCCCCGATATAGAAGTTAGGACCGTTCCACTCAGGTCTGTGGTTCTTAAAGGGATCATCAATATGGAAGCTAGGGCAATTCCACTCAGCTATCTGGTACTGACCCCAGGCCTCTCTTAAAGGGATCCCCGGTACGGAAGTGAGGGCAAATCCACTCTGCGCTTTGGTACTGATCCCAGGCCTCTCTTAGGCTACTTTCACACATCAGTTTTTTTTGTGTCAGGCATAATCTGTCGAATACCTGAAGGGACGGATCCGGCACTGAAATGAAAAAACTGATGCAACGTATCATTTTTTTTTTGCTGGATCCGATCTGAACTTTTGCAGCCAGAAAATGCAGGTTCGCATGTCCGGAGACAGTGGAAAATGTAGTCCTTGATTTCCAGAATCCGGATCAGTCTTTTGACGGATTGCACAAAAGACTGGTCCGGTTCCAAAGACTTCTATTATTTCCGGCCGCCTGATGCGCCGATTCAGGCACTATCAGGCGAGTCCGGAAAAAGGAAAAAACGTTGCAGTGACCGTTTTGTCCGGCCGCCGGAATGTACAAAACGGATGCAACGCAATGACATCAGGCCCGATCCGCCGCTAATGAAAGTCAATCACAAAAAAACGCAACCGGTACCGGATCCGATTTTTTAAAAACACGCCGGATCGCGCCTGATGTCAAAAAACTGATGTGTGAAAGCAGCCTTAAAGAGATCTCCGGTATGAAAGTTAGGGAAAATCCCTCAGAGCTCTGATTCTCACCCCACGCCTCTCTTAAAGGGATCATTGTTATGGAAGTCAAGGGAAATCCATCAAGCACTATGGTTCTGATGCCAGGCCGCTCTTAAAGGGATCCCTGGTATGGAAGTTAGGGCAATTCCACTCAGCGTTCTGGTTCTGACTCCAGGCTCTCTTAAAGGGATCCCCGGTATGGAAGTCAGGGCAATTACCTTCAAATGCTCTGGTACTGACCCCAGGCCTCTTTTAAAGGGATCATTGGTATGGAAGTCAGGGAAAATCCATCCTGCGCTTTGGTTTGACCCCAGGCCTCTCTTAAAGGGATCCCCAGTATGGAAGTTAGGACCGTTCCACTCAGCGCTGTGGTTCTGACCCCAGGCTGACGGGATGATGTGGGATATTAGAGGTAGTAGTCTGGCGGCTGTGACGGGATGATGTGGGATATTAGGGGTAGTAGTCCAGTGGCTTTGACGGGATGATGTGGGATATTAGTAGTCGGTGATTCTGACGGGATGATGTGGAATACTAGGGGTAGTAGTCTGGTGGCTCACGCTGACGGGATGATGTGGGATATTAGGGGTAGTAGTCCGGTAGCTCTGACTGACGGGATTGTGTGGGATATTATAGTGAATGTGGCTATGCGGAGTGGGCGGGGCTATATACTCAGCTTTATATATATATATATATATATATATATATATATATATATATATATATATATATATATACAGTGCCTACAAGTAGTATTCAACTCCCTGCAGATTTAGCTGGTTTGATAAGATGCAAATAAGTTAGAGCCTTCAAACTGCAAACGAGAGTAGGATTTATTAACAGAAGCATAAATCTTACAAAACAAAAAGTTATGTTGCTCAGTTGAATTTTAATAAATTTTAAACATAAAAGTGTGGGTCAATTATTATACAACCCCTATGTTTAATATTTCGTGGAATAACCCTTGTTTGCAATTACAGCTAATAATCGTCTTTTATAAGACCTGATCAGGCCGGCACAGGTCTGTGGAGTTATCTTGGCCCACTCCTCCATGCAAATCTTCTCCAAGTTATCTATGTTCTTTGGGTGTCTCATGTGGACTTTAATCTTGAGCTCCTTCCACAAGTTTTCAATTGGGTTAAGGGAAGGAGACTGACTAGGCCACTCCAACACCTTGACTTTTTCCCTCTTGAACCAGGCCTTGGTTTTCTTGGCTGTGTGCTTTGGGTCGTTGTCTTGTTGGAAGATGAAATTACGACCCATCTTAAGATCCTTAATGGAGGAGCGGAGGTTCTTGGCCAAAATCTCCAGGTAGGCCGTGCTATCCATCCTCCCATGGATGCGAACCAGATGGCCAGGCCCCTTGGCTGAGAAACAGCCCCACAGCATGATGCTGCCACCACCATGCTTGACTGTAGGGATGGTATTCTTGGGTTGTATGCAGTGCCATCCAGTCTCCAAACGTCACGTGTGTGGTTGGCACCAAAGATCTCGATCTTGGTCTCATCAGACCATAGAACCTTGAACCAGTCTGTCTCAGAGTCCTCCAAGTGATCATGAGCAAACTGTAGACGAGCCTTGACATGACGCTTTGAAAGTAAAGGTACCTTACGGGCTCGTCTGGAACGGAGACCATTGCGGTGGAGTACGTTACTTATGGTATTGACTGAAACCAATGTCCCCACTGCCATGAGATCTTCCCGGAGCTCCTTCCTTGTTGTCCTTGGGTTAGCCTTGACTCTTTGGACAAACCTGGCCTCGGCACGGGAGGAAACTTTCAAAGGCTGCCCAGGTCGTGGAAGGCTAACAGTAGTTCCATAAGCCTTCCACTTACGGATGATGCTCCCAACAGTGGAGACAGGTAGGGCCAACTCCTTGGAAAGGGTTTTGTACCCCTTGCCAGCCTTGTGACCCTCCACGATCTTGTCTCTGATGGCCTTGGAATGCTCCTTTGTCTTTCCCATGTTGACCATGTATGAGTGCTGTTCACAAGTTTGGGGAGGGTCAAATAGTCAGAAAAGGCTGGCAAAAGAGATCATTAATCCACACATGTGAAGCTCATTATTCTTGGTGCCTGAACTACTTCTTAATACTTTAGGGGGACCAAACAGAATTCTTGTGGTTTGAGGGGTTGAATAATAAATGACACTCTGAATTAACTTTTAACGTTTTTTTAAAAAAAAATAAAAACAAAAATTTTTGCTGCAGTGCATTTCCCTCTTCCAGGCTGATCTACAGTACAAATGTCACAATGCCAAGTTAATTCCGCATGTGTCAACCAGCTAAATCTGCATGGGGTTGAATACTACTTGTAGGCACTGTATGTATGTATATATATAGATATAATCATTATAATTTGTTATAACTAACCGTAGTTAGTTACTATGCCCGGGCAGCGCCGGGCTCTTCAGCTAGTCTTTTATAAATGGAACCCAACAAGCACTGATCAGCTTGCTATAACGTCGATTGACGCTCAATATGGACAGAATATCTTCCTGTGTAAAAAGACTTTTGGTTAAGAAAAACTAGGAGTAGATAAAAGGGAATAGACTAACCCTGCAGTCCTTTTGGCATCCATCTGCTACCTAAAGCCCCCCATACACACTAGATGGCTGTTGGCCAAACAATGGTTTGACCGATCATACAGGCGGTAGCCATCTTGGCCGTCTATCCCATACACAGGACAGCTGACGACTTATCTCAGGGAGAAGAAAAGGATCGGCAGTCTGAAATCAGGACATGTCGGTTCCTTAAGTACCCCGATAATCATCTATCTGGGACCACTATACACATTAGGCTGCCAGCCAAACTCGTTGATACTAGTGGATTCGGACAATGTTAGTCTTATGTGTATTAGGGGGGGCTTTACTCTTGCTAGCCTATTAAATGTTAGTGGTACTGCAGGATCAGACTACACTCGGTCTGTTACCATGGAAACACATGGCTCTGCATCAGCGCTATATAGACACTAATGGCATATAAAAGCTGCAAAATTCATTGTCATGGCAAACATTACATAGGGTGGTGCGTGCAATGCCTATGTTAGCCAATGCTCCTAGGATGAGTATTTCCTGAGTGATTGATGTTGCAGGTTTTCTGAATTATTTTTGCACCTATTACCTACATTAAGTTATTATGTTTTTTTTTCCGTTCATTTATATTGCACTTTTTGTCTCTTTTTAGTATCTCACATTTTACATAAAACTGCTTTGTTTTTTATACTTCCTGGTGTTTGGCTTTGACAAAACTTTATTGATAAAGTCATGTGCAGATTACCTACATTTTTTTTTTACTTGTGGATTTTTGCGCATTTATTGCAATCCTATTGGGAAATCTGCAAATAAATATCACAATAGTAATGGACATGTTGTGGACTTCAAGCATGCACCTGTAGGTCAGTAAAAAATGCAACAAAAAAACAAACCATGGGCATGAGATTTCTTTAAATCCAATCCACTTTGCCCTGAGAGGCCAGCATTTTCCTGACGCGTCTTCCTATAGCAAAAACTATGTGGGTACTCCACTGTCTGAAACATGCCTTGTGCACATACCCTTAGGGAGTTTTTACCCAACCCTGTCAATAGATGACATTCCTGGAAATGGGATAGAATTAAATCTGCTCCACTTTAAGAGACTAACCAAGTGGATATATAGATGGTTGCAGATCTCTTTATTGCTGCCCAATCTACATGGGTGAATACAACAAAGGGTCAATAAAAAGGACACAGAGTACAAGACAAAAAAAATCTTGCAGAGCAATGGGTACACTATAGGTGTAGTAGTTTCCTGCACTAGACTGATGCACAAGAGGAAACGTTCCCCACGCTATCATTATGAAGGCTATCAGAGATGTGATTACATTTCAGCAGGTTTCAGCAATCTTCTACGTCCCTGCACAATGCGGTATCCGGTCACCACAATATCACTCCATGATCAATGAAATGAACGTACTTTGAACAGCTCAGCGTCTCCAGTGCGGGGAATTTCTACATCACTAGACATCTCTGCCTGTCATTGCCAGTAGGAAGGATCGCTCTTTCATGCGGTTCAGCATGATAACGCTGCAGCATGTTATGTGTCATGTCAATGAAGTGGAAGGCAAGCAGATCAGAAGAGAAAGAGAACGCAGACACAGAGGGGATAAGGTGCTTCCACGTGACACAGGACACGTGTGCAGAGTTTGGCAGCGTATTTTACACACAACTCTCCTGCTAATACAAAAATCATATGACCAAGAGAAAATAAAAGGTTCTTCATGTACACTGCAAAGATTGGCCATACACTGCCCATCAATCACTGGGAAGAGGCTGACCTACCTTTTGTTTGTGCTGTTGATGGTACTGATCACGCTCCTGTTGGCAGAGCTTTTCCTTCGGGCCACTTTGCTCTCGGCGACAGTTTCCTCAGTTTTCTCGTGTTTGGGGGTGCTGCCACCTTTGCTGTTAAGGTCCCTCAGAACATCGTAGTTAATTTTACTAGAGATTTTCTTCTGTTCTAGCATCTTCTCTATGGCTTCTCCAGCTGTGCTGGCCTGAATGGGGGCTCGCCGTTTGGTAGACTTTTTTGGCTATAAACAAAAGTAAAAAATGTTAGCGGGTGACTCCTATCTCGAACATTAATGACCTATCCAAGCCAATGGGATTTGCATCTATCATCTATCTACAGAGCGGCGACTCGTTATGGCGTCTGTCAATGGAGAGGGGTCAGAAATCCCATACAAATTAATGGGATTTCCAAACACCTCTCCAATGACAGCAGAGTATATCAAGGCCCCATTCTCAAAGTAGATGCTTGTTCCATTGCTGGGATCTGCATCTACAATATATTTATGGAATATTCTATAGATATGGCATAAATGTGCAAGATGGCAATAATCCTATATATACATATATTATGGTCCATGATTATATATATATATATATATATATATATATATATATATCCACACACACATATATATATTTCAGGTTTATCGTTCTCTTAGTAAGGGAACTGAGTGTTTGCAAAAAAATATGTACATCCTTTGGGGAATTTGGAATTTTTGGCAACAAGAAGGCACAAGCTTCATCACTATTTACAACATTTAATGTAATGTATTGATCCTAGTATAAGTCTGTGGGATCCAGTAGGGTTGTTCAGGAAGTGCTCAATACTTTCTACGACTGTACAGACATCACTGGTCATAGCAGATTCCCACACACAAAACACTAATACAAAGATACCAGACCACAGATGTTTCATCACTTGGCATGGGTCTGGACCAACAGATCAATCACATTTGCCCTGTGACTGAAGTAATTTATGCTACAGATGGCTTTAATGTATTAGCCAATTTAACATGTTCTGCATATGCCAGCTCTGATAAATTGTGATAAATCCGCAGCAGACAGCCCAGCCATAGGAGGAGGGTACAGATCAGGACAGGAGAAAATTGAGTCCTTGTATAAATGTGACGGTAAAATGCTGAAAGTGCCAGCTCTAAATATAGAGGGGGGAAACATGGACCTAAAAAATAGGGATGGTCCTGACAATAGTTTTGAGACCTCCTGATGGAAAATATAAACATTTTTAGCCTATCGAAATAGCTGATGAGAAGAAACAAAAGAACGGAAAAGGAAAAAAGAAAGAAAATTATTATTGGGTCACAAAATTGACCGACTGACAAATCGCTTCTAATCACAATGACACTTAACAACTCAGATCTTAAAACATTTACGGTAGCTACTGGCAACAATGATGCTAACATGGACCAGTAGGATCAAAGGAATCATGTATGTGGTAAATTGGGCGATGCTAAATATTCCAAAGTTGTTGAGGTGGACGTAAAACTCACACAAGACATGTTTATATAGGAAAGATGTGTATCTTCGTACCGTGTTAGCCAGTAGATAGAAAAATATTTAGACTTGAGAGTCCTCGGTGGTTGATACCTTTTAATGGCTAACTGAAAAGATGGTAACAAATTGCAAGCTTTCGAGACTACTCCGGTCTCTTCATCAGGCAAAGACTAAAACAAAAACTGAAGAATCACATATATATATACACAAGAGGACACAGGAATAATGCAATAGGTAAGACAAGTGACGTGAAGCAGAACTGTCATTATGGCAGAGGAATGAACATAAATATTGGAATGCGTCTCTGACCTTCTAGGGGCATCAAAACACAACACCAGACCCCAATCAGAGGGTAATAAAACTCTCTCCTTATCTATGATCTGTTCCAATATTTATGTTCATTCCTCTGCCATAATGACAGTTCTGCTTCACGTCACTTGTCTTACCTATTGCACTATTCCTGTGTCCTCTTGTGTATATATATATATATGTGATTCTTCAGTTTTTGTTTTAGTCTTTGCCTGATGAAGAGACCGGAGTAGTCTCGAAAGCTTGCAATTTGTTACCATCTTTTCAGTTAGCCATTAAAAGGTATCAACCACCGAGGACTCTCAAGTCTAAATATTTTTCTACAAGACATGTTGAAAATTTGGGACTTGTAACAATAGATGAATCGCTGACAACTAAAAGATCTCAGAACAGCGTATACACCTTTTGGGTTGTCAACAAGAAAACAACACTGCAAATGCTCCATGATGCCAAGCTATAAAACAAGAATGCTATATACGTTCCTACTCGTGTGCATATTACACACCTCCCATTACTTACATCAGGACTGGTTCTTCAGACATGGAATGTCAATGGATCAATATGATGTTGTAAAAAAAAATATCACCTTCGATAGGGCAAGGGGGACAGAAAAAAAAGTGCTGTATTGATCTGACGCTGGTTCTTTGCTCACACTATGTCAATTGGAGAAATGTCATATTTCATAACCATCGCAAACACCTTCGGAACAGCTACAAATGTCACGAGCAGACCCCCGGTATTGCAGAGATTAAAAATGTCACTGCATTAAAATCTGAGCATGGCTTCATACAATACTCGAATGTAATAGAAATGAATTGGTACATCATAAGAAGTTTATAAGACCACCCAAAGTGTGCTGCAATAAATACTAGAAATCATTTTTCTAGGAAGCTCTTAAAGTCATAAATATGACATTTTTGTTTTACCTTGTGCAAATTCCACTGTTCTCCTGAATTGTGTTTTTCTTTTGTTCCTGAGATATGGCCCTCTCTGTCCTGTATATAAATCTAACAAGACTTCTTTTTTGGATCTAGGGATTTCATTGGACAGCTTCATACCACTATCCACTGCAAGGAGACTAGTGTGAATGCTCTCCTACATGCTAAATCGGCACACCCATCTCATGTCATCCAGGCTATACCCACTGGACAATTTCTGAGAGGATTTTGAGGAACAAGCACAAGATCTAACTTCAAGGTTTTTACAAAGTGGCTACAAAATGAGCAACATTCGTCATGCCTATACTCAAGAGAAGCAAGCTGAACGATGCACTCTACTAAGGCTACTTTCACACTTGCGTTTTTTTGCGCAGCGCATCGTGCGCTATCGGACGCATGCGCAATGTTCCCCTATCTTTAACATGGCGGGCGCAGGGTCTAGCGCTTGCACGCGTTCATGTGCGTTTGTCGTGCGCTGCGCATTTTCCCGGTGTACGCCCATAAGTGCTAGACGCTACATGTTGCATTTTTTTTTCTCACCCAACCACTTTAAAAAACGCATGCGCACGTGTGCGCGCGCTATGCGCAAAAAATAACATCACAGTCTATGGGGGCGCTGGCGTGCACATGGCTTTGCGCTCGTCAGCGCTTTTGCACGCACGCGATTTTTCAGCAACTAATGTGTAAACACTTGTTTAAACCATGATAGAGCCAGAGATGATAGAGCCAGAGATGATAGAGCCAAAGATGATAGAGCCAGAGATGATAGAGCCAGAGATGATAGAGCCAGAGATGATAGAGCCAGAGATGATAGAGCCAAAGATGATAGAGCCAGAGATGATAGAGCCAGAGATGATAGAGCCAGAGATGATAGAGACAGAGATAGAGCCAAAGATGATAGAGCCAAAGATGATAGAGCCAAAGATGATAGAGCCAGAGATCATAGAGCCAGAGATGATAGAGACAGATGATAGAGACAGATGATAGAGCCAAAGATGATAGAGCCAAAGATGATAGAGCCAAAGATGATAGAGCCAAAGATGATAGAGACAGAGATGATAGAGACAGAGATGATAGAGCCAAAGATGATAGAGCCAAAGATGATAGACAGAGATGATAGATACAGATGATAGAGACAGAGATGAGAGAGACAGATGATAGAGACAGATGATAGAGACAGAGATGATAGAGCCAAAGATGATAGAGACAGATGATAGAAATGTGACACATAGACAACCCATGCGCCAAAAAAACGCAAACGCATGCAAAAAACGCATGAAATCGCAGACAAACGCTGCGTTTTTTTGTTGTAATGCGCATGCTGATGCGATCAAATATCGCAGCATTTACAAGCGTTTGCATGCGTTTTTTTAATGCGCTTCATGTGCGCTCGAAACGCAGCGCAAAAAAACGCAAGTGTGAAAGTAGCCTAACTCCAAAGAAACGCATTCAAGAAACAAATGGACAGGTTTGTTTCATTACAAACTATCATTCGAGATGGCGTGAAATGACCTCTGTTATTTATTATTGAGATTCTGCTTTTGGCTTTTATCCTAAGTCATATTGCAAGACTTGTTAAAGGGTGGACATTGACTTTTAGGATTTTTACTTCCAATAGGTGGCCCTAGAGTTCTATTCCTCTTCCTCTCTGAAGAGACAATTTGTATATTTCCCAGAGGAGCATTGCGGGTTTAAGTCTCCGCATCTCGGCATGCTTAACATGTCACTCTCCGCAAGGAGAAACGATACTTCTTGGATCTCTATTATTTCTAAATTTTGACCCATCTTACAGCAGGACCCTAAATTTTTACCGAATCGACATTTGATCACCGCCAAACGTAATAGAACATTACGAGACCTTCTTGTTTACAGCCATTATGTTTCGCCTACCTCTAATAATATCTTTGGGTCCAGGGGTCCCAAATGGGGTTCCTGGAGTTGCGGCTCTTGCAAACACATTGAAAAATGAATGTCTTCTACGATTCCGCACATGAACGAGAGTACAAAATCCTACATTTTATTGTCGTACATCCATGGTGATTTACCAAGCTACTTGCCCTTGCAATTTATCATATGTGGGCATGACCACTCGGGAGTTACGTGTTCGCACTCTTGAACATGTTAAAGATATCAAAGCAGCGGAAAAAAACATTTCCGATGATTTTGGGGCTATTTTCAAACTCAAATCTATAGCTAGACATTTTTGGGATCATCAGAGGAATCCGTGAAATTTGTTGAAAGTAATTGACCACATTTACCCAGGCAAGAGAAGGGGGGGTGTATCTGTCCACTAGGCTGGCACAGAAAGAGTGTAAATGGATTACCCTATTAAATGTATAATCCCTTGTGGTCTTAAAAAGCTGTGGGGCTTTTCTAGCTTTTTGTGATATGAACCACCTTTACGCTTATATCAGGCTTTTTTTATTTATAAACATAATGACTACTTATTATCTTCTTATGGTAGGTTACACCTAAATAATAATAAAGAATCTTGGGCAAATAAAAAAAAGGAATTTTTTATATAACCACAAACAGGGAAACATACTGGTTTTGTAACTTGGGGAGGGCATAACACCTAATTTAGGTATATCTCAAACTTTTTAATTTCTTATTTCATTTTTTTCAATTTGTATTTTTCATTATTATTTTTTATTCATTAATCAATATCTTCATATTTTAGTTGCATGTCTTTTTGGTATATGCTATGCTATAATTAACTGACATGGCTATATATTTATTATTTCATCATATTCCACAGTATGGCACTAATCACACTTTATTTACGCACTTTTTCTCACATTTATTCACATCACTTTATCATTGCGTCCCAATATTTATTTGTTCCACATCTATATTTATTCATGCACTCAATATTATAATTCCCTCACTTTTTTCTTTATATTTTGCCAACATGCACTTCAGTCATTCACTTTAATCATTCTCATTACACATTTTCCTTGATTATGTATTCTAATTTAATGTGGTGTCCTTTTGCATATAATTGGTGTATTTCTTATTTATTTTATTAAGTGTGTACACATGTCATCTATTGCATGTGCATGCAGTTATCATTTGCTTGCTGCCACCTCTTCCTCATTAAGTATGGTGCGACTTTATGCACCTCCAGGCTACTTATACTGTGGGGTCTTCTTTTCTCTTAACACCAATGGCTGCAGGGACGCCGTGCGTCGCACCACCCGTGCAACACTCTGCCCTTGGATCGATTTCCGGGGTGGAGCGTCATCGACTGTGACCTACGTCGGATTCTTTGACTCTCCCCCTGCCTCCTGGCGTGTGGACGGATCCGGCGTGCATGCGAGTAGCGGCGCCATGTAATATGGTGTCTCTAATTGTAACTTCTGCCAGCTGGCTTTGCCCTATATATACGTACACACTTCCCCCTCCACTTCACTCCCTGACGAAATGACAGTGAAATGTGCGCCGGAGTGGTGTGAGGGGAACTGTGGTGAGCCTTTTTGGGGTTGGTATCTTCTACTAACGCAACATAACATTTATCTGATCAGCATCTGGCATGGTTGTTCTTATATTTAATTGGATCACTGAGCTTGCTACACATGGCCTTATACTAATTGCATTCTTCTCATTAGTTTATGCCATCATATATTTGCATTTGATATTATTGGTTATATGAATTATACTTTATCACACTGCATTGCACTTTATTTACTTATTATTGTACTTCTATATTTACCATACTCTTATATGCAGCGGTCCATTTGGATTAATTCCCTTATTGAATAGTGACTCATGCCAGATGTTTATATTATATATCTGTCTGATCTTTATATTATGTTTATGAATGAAATGCATTCCCCCAGCAAGCGATATTCCATCCTGCACACCCTGCTCCGCCTTTAACATATATATGTTGCAAGATAGCTGCCGGACAAGTCCTTGGGGCGTGGTTTGGCAGATAAAATGGAGGCCAAGTCTCTCATTCAGTGTCTGTGGCTGGAGGTGTGGAGACCACCAGTGTGTGTTGTTAAAGACACTGACCTTTGCGGGCGGACCCGCAGGGCTATATGGACTTTTTACCTGCAGTGAGTGTTTACCTTGCATGTGGGTTGCTAAAGGCGCTGACCTGAGCGGGCAGCCCCGCAATACTGTATCAACTATTTCTTTTCACTTTGTGCCAGAAAAGGTTCTGTTTTGTTTTGCCATCCGGAGCGGTTTACGGAGTTAAATAAACTTTCCTGGACTATTGTATGAAAACCGCCTCCTGTGCCTACCTCAAGAGCTGAGTGTGTACAGATCCCTAAAATGTATTCATATATATTTCTAGATTTCGTTTTTTAATCATGTGTTGTGCATTTAAATTCTGTTTTCTTGTGTGATTAATTATTCAATAACATTTGTAATATGTATTTTTCTTTGAATACAACTTCTTTTGGGCATGAAATCTATATATATTTAGTATTCTCAGGGTTTTGTTACATTATTCCATATTTTTGGTATTTCCTTTCTATATAGGTTTTTCTGCATATAAATCTAGTCTTTTTGGCAAACTGGATGTGATCCTTTAGATGACGCTTGTAGAATCACCCCCACTTGCCCAAAGACTAGATATACCGGTATATGCAGGGAAGAGGAGTCCAGATCTTGGGAGCAAGAACGAAAGAAAAACAACACCAGATTCAGAAGCACAGCGGCATTTACACCACATAAATAATGACATTTATAGCAGGTCTCAGGTTCTCTTTAACAGACTTTGGTCTTCATATGTTATTGAGAAGATCTGCTTAAGAAAGTTTATTTAATGTGATTATGTCACATCCAGATGGAACTTTGTAATTTACCCATATATTTTGTGGATTGCACAGTAGTGTGTGGGGGAAAGTGGAAGGCTCTTCTGGCAAAGACTACCTAATTCTGGAGTTTTAGTAGCCATGCTCCATGGGGAAACAATGGCTCTCTCTCAGAATGAAAGAAATAAAACCCTTTCTATAGTGCCACCTATTGAAGGTGGCTCCAATCTCTGACCAATTAACAAGTCCTGTAACATTATTCTACCCTATTCAGGGGCAAGGACCCTGCAGAGGTGTCTGGTGTCTTAATATGACTAGTCACGTTGCAAGGCTCGTTAATGGGTCAGACATATGGAACAAAGTCCCCCATACACATTAGACTAATGTCAGGCGAACCTGTCAATATCGACGTGTTTGGCCGATATTAGTCTAATATGTATGAGGGCTCTAGACAATTATTTTCCTGAGCGTTACGGATCTGGCATGTTTTATTTCCGATCCTTTCATTCTCTCAGACATAATTCACCGCCCGATAAGTCTGGTGATGGCTCTCTTACAGAGAACACAGGAGTGTCGGCCGAGCGAACGCTCCAGTGTATGAAAAAACAGGAGGAGATTGCTGCCGGCCGAACGACAGCCACCTATTAGGTATGGGGGGCTTAAATGGGTAGCGACCTCCAAAAGGTAGTACTAGCAAAATGGATTTCTTTCTTACCAGGATAGCGCACATTTGCATGGATATCACACTATAACACAGCAGAGCTGAGATTGTCACACGGCTCCTTGTGATATCTGTATTTGGCAATTACACTAGCCATGAAGGATAAAGCACTAAGGAGGCTGAGCAGGCTGGTAGCAGATCTAGTAATGGTAGCATTACCTAGTGATCTCAATGCGTCTAGACTACTCAGGAGCTGGCACAGGACTGAATAATAAACATTTTGTTTCTCCGGCCGCCCATCTTGCAGTTCGAGATTTACAATCATAAGTGTTATTTATCTTCTACGTTGGTTTACTGCAATTATTTCTGCTCGGCAAAATTAATTTAGGGCCAAAGAATTTATCGTCTAGAATAAAGTGCTTTAATTGAGCTGAATGCAAAGCGAGCTGGAGCTGAAAGGATATACAAACGGCTGGTGGATGAAAATAACACCTCTCTGTTTACAGCAGCTTATAGGAATGTATGGGGGAAATGTACCCATGCATGTGGATATTCCCAACACATTAACTCACCCAGTGCAGACTGTGTTTGTCCCCATCATACAGAGTGTGATAAAAGATTTGGGGTACAGAGATTAATGGGTGCTGCCAAGTCCTTCTGAATGTAGATGATGATGCACCTGTACTCCTATATGGCATCCTTTATAGCACCCACAAGGTTGTCAGACATATCTCCCGGCTCTTGAATGGCAATTGTACTCGTGACTTTTACGTTTATTTGTTTTTTTTTAATCTTGAGGTTGTACACTTCCTCATTAGCCCTGAACGAAGCATAGAATAACGTTTTTTTTTTTTTATTTCTGGGGTATTCTTTTAATTAATATCTCCTGCTTAGTGTATACAGCGCATATGCTATGCAATGGTGCTATAGAAATAAATATTAATAATAATAATAATAATATGCACACCTAAGTGTCTCCATGGTAACAGAACACAAATCCTGTGTAGTCTAATCCCACACTCACATTCCAATCAGTCCCTTACTTGTTACTGTACGAACAAGTGGTATATGACAAACGTTGGCCATGCAAGTGAGATAGTCGTCTACCAAACATGACATTCCCTGCAACTATCTTCCCTGACTCCTACATACACACAAATATTTGGCCTAGCTGAGAATTCTTGTATTTTCAATGGGCAGTGGGGAGAAAGTTTGATGCCAGAAAACTCTGTCGGTGGCTATGGTAGCCTGAAAAGAAAAAAAAAATCCAAGCATTGAAATTTTCAACTGCGCAATCGTTAACTGATGAGTCCAAGAGAATCGGGAGGATTCCATACAAACCAGACGGTCGTCTGATCCCACTGAAAGTTTAGGGGTCTGGACAACTTTTATCTAATGTGTAGGGAAGCCGTAAAAAGTAGGAGACAAATATAAGAATAAGACTGCACAGACTCTTTATATACACCTTTTCCAGGGTAAGGAATCCCCAGAAAAATAATGAGATCCTTAAGAATTATCAACCTTTATTCAATATAATTTTAAAAAAATAATAACAAAAAATAACTAAAAAACAGAGATGCCTCTAAAGGACACTTTTGGCTGACTTTATCACATAAATATTCAAAAAACTTCCGAGATATAACTTCAAACACAGCTACATGTATGCAATCAATTGTGCCAAGAGGCTTAAATACAGTATTCTAGATACATATAGTAGCATCATTGCATTGTAAGAGTAGGTATGGTGGAAGACTACAATATAATGGCTTTTAGTTTATACCAATAGTAAATTATATTCGCTATAAGGATAATATAATGATTTTTCACACCTGCGGAAGAAGAGGCGTGAATCGTTTGTCTGGGTGAGTGGGCACTGAGGCTGACAGAGTGGTATTGCATGACATTGTCACAGGTAATTCATGGTTTTCCTTTCTTTTCCTGTATTTTACCATTATATTTCATTTTGGACTATACCATCCATACTGATTGTAATTTAGTATTGATATAAACAAAAAACCATTCTATTATCCTTATAGTGAATATAAATTACAGCACTACTGTTATAAACTAAAACCATTATATTGTAGTCATCCGGCATATCTTCTCCTACAATGCAATGATGCTACTATATGTATATAGAATACTGTATTAAGCCACTTGACTCAATTGACGGCATACCTGTAGTTTTGATTGAATTGATATCCCGGAAGTTTTTTTACATGTTGATGGGATAGTCAGCCAAAATGTCCTATAGAGGCATCTCTTTTTCAGTAGTTTTGTATTTGTATTGATTTAATTATATTGAATAAAGATTGATAATTCTTATGAATCTCTTCATTTTTTCGAGGGATTCCTTACCCTGAAAAAATTATATATATTGTGCTGGGAAGTGCCATATCCGGACATTGATTTGGACACATTTGTTGATAAACAGCACAGACTCTTTGTAGTCTGTTACCTTGAAAACACATAGGTCTCTATAGAATCTGTAGACACAAAATAAATTATTTTCAAAGCTTACTCATTTCTTATTTTAGAAATATCTGATTAGTAAAAGAAATTATCTATAAAGTGAACATTCCATTTAAGTAACATTTCCATTACATTATTGTTATGAGGACTCTTCAGTTAAGGATGAGAATAAAACCCTAAATACACAGTGATAAGAAAAAAGTAACGGATACAACAATACATGATATCATCTAAAGAAGTAAACAGACTGCAAGAAGAGTAGTAATAAAAACTAAGGAACAGTGTCATGTCCAAGGGCCTGAAGTCCAGCGACCTCGCATCACTTCATTATATTCCATGATTGCTCCCACTCCCCCTCTATGTGTCCTGACCTCTTCTTTCTTTGAAGTCTCTTTGTCCTTTAGTTCGTTCATTCCAATTCATGATCTTCAAAGTCAAGCGGAGAAACTAAGCTGTTTGCCAGAAAGGGAACTTCTAGGGGGCATATGACTTTGAAGAGGATGAATCTGATACAACACTCAGCATTTATTTTCCTTTCTGAAAATGGTGTTAGATTAAAGTCTCTAGAGGCCACGGGGAAAGTGCCCATTAGGTCATTACAAAATGTGAAGTGCACCTCAATATTGAATATACTGTATATAAAATGTAAGGAACCTGCATTAATTACTACTTAGTAACACTTCTTTTAGCTACTGACAAAATTAATGGATTCTGATCCTCTTAAACAGTTACATTTATGGCATATTTCTCAAATGCAATCCTTCCCTTTTAATCGGCGTTGTCAGCCTGATATAGTAAATATTCTTGTATTCTTCATGCAATAACTTTTTTAAGCTTTTTTTTCTCATTCTGTTATTACTCCTATATATTTATGATAATATTGACAACTGTGTTTTGCTTTTCCCCTTGTTTATTTATTATGCTTATTTATATAGCACCATTTGCCGCATCGTGGTACAGTCATCCTCACTGTCCCCATCCAAATTCCCTATCACTATGTCTTTGGAGTGTGGGAGGAAACCCACACAATCACAAGGAGAACATACAAACTCCCTGCAGATGTTGTCCTTGGGGGGATTTGAAACCACGACCCCAGCACTGCAAGGCAGCAGTGCTAACCACTGAGCCACCGTGCATTTTCCCAAATGTTCAGATACCAACAACCCTGATTGGATAGTGTCAGTCAGTGTCCCCCAGACTAATAACACCCAGATTTAGGATTATTACTTTATTTCTAGATAGGATAACAGAGGAACGCTACAATGTAAAGTTACGAGAAAAAATGCTCAATATTGTAATTTCATGAAGACAAGTGTTTATTTTAGTAAACAGGTCAGGAGAGCTGACCTTATCAGGTTAGCACCCTGACATCAGCTCCAATAGAAAGAGAAAGTTGTGGCCAGTCACATATTTTTTCTATATCGGCCACTACAGGAGAAGCGTGGTATTGCACGATGTCTATTTAACCAACGATGAAGCCATAGGAAAAATTAGCGCAAAAAGGGTCTTATCCGATGGATATTTACAGTATGTGCTCAGATTATACTAACCTGATTAGTCCTTTGATAAAGTGGGAAAATATTGTAGGAGGTATCAGCTGCAGCAGATCCACGGGTCAGCAGGTGACTGCATCAGAACCAAAGTAAAATAAATCTTTTATTAACCGCGCTGCTGAATAATACATCAATCCAGACGTAATAAATGAAGGATAGTGGTTTATTCTACGCGTATAGGTATATATGTGGTAATTTCCAGATGAAGAAGTAACTATATACTTTGAAATGCGTAGAATAAACCACCATCCCTTATTTATTACATCTGGATTGATGTCTTATTCAGCAGCGCGGTTAATATCCACAAGATTTATTTTACTTTGGTTATGATGTCTATTTAAACAAAGGCAATTCAATAATACATGGTGGTGAGGAATCTTCCCAATTTGCAGCAGCTCTTTGCAAAACTTCTCTTTACATTGTCATTGTGCCTTAATACATCAAATGGTTAAAGAATGCACAATTGCTTTGGAGAGAGCATTAACTTAGATCAGGAGGAGCTGAGCAGATAAAAATACAATTCTATGGGAACAGATTTAGTACATCTTGAATTTTATTCATTTAAATTTCTGTTCATTTTGTGCCTAGGAGTCCAGTGGGCGGTCCTTCAGAGTAACTCATAAAGGAATGGCTGTCCAGTGGGCGGTCCTATAGAGTGACTGATATAGGGATGGCTGTCCAGTGGGAGGTCCTTCAGAGTGACTGATACAGGGATGGCTGTCCAGTGGGAGGTCCTTCAGAGTGACTGATACAGGGATGGCTGTCCAGTGGGAGGTCCTTCAGAGTGACTGATACAGGGATGGCTGTCCAGGGGGCGGTCCTTCACAGCAACTGATAGAGGGATGGCTGTCCAGTAGGAAGTCCTTCAGAGCAACTAACACAGGGATGGCTGTCCAGTGAGCGGTCCTTCAGAGAGACTGATACAGGGATGGCTGTCCAGTGGGCCATCCTTCAGAGTGACTGATCCAGGGATGGCTGTCCAGTGTGTGGCCCTTCAGAGTGACTGATACAGAAATGGCTGTCCAGTGGGCCGTGCTTCAGTGACTGACACAGGGATAGCTGTAAAGTGGGAGGTTATTTAGAGTGACTGAAACAGTTATGGCTGTACAGTGGGAGGTCCTTTAGAGTGACAGATACAGGGATGAGTTTCCAGTGTGTGGTCCTTCAGAGTGACTGATACAGAGACAGCTGTATAGTGGGAGGTCCTTTAGAGTGACTGATAAAGTGATAGATGTCCAATAGGAGGTCCTTCACAGTGACTGATAAAGGGATGGCTGTCCAGTGGGCCATCCTTCAGAGTGACTGATTCAGGGATGGCTGTCCAGTGGGCCATCCTTCATAGTGACTGATAAAGGGATGGCTGTCCAGTGAGCGGTCCTTTTGAGTGACTGATACAGGGATGGCTGTCCAGTGGGCCATCCTTCAGAGTGACTGATACAGGGATGGCTGTCCAGTGAGAAGCCCTTTAGAGTGATACAGGGATGGCTGTCAATCATGTTGTCACCCCATCCACTAGACTTCTAAGCCCAGCATGAAGATTGGTTTCAATCTGTAACTTACTCTGACTCCATTTACACAAACCTATGTATAATAAATTTGTTCAGTTCCTCCTGCTCTTCAGCATTTTCACTATGATAGGATTCCTTTAAAGGGAACTTGTGACCCCCCCCCCCGGCCGTTTTTAAGTAAAAGAGCCACCTTCAGCAGCACTAAGGCAGCAGTCTGTGAAGGTGGCTCTTTTTTTTCTGTGCCCCTGCAATGCTGAAATATTCAGTTTTAAAAATAGGTCCCCATACCTTAGATATGTCACTGAGGCGTGGCCTCTTCCCGTGACTTATCCTCACCCCATCCGTCCATCAAGCCCCTTCAGCGTCGCCGCGCTTCCACAGCATTGCTTTACTTTCATTTCTGTTCTGTGGGCGCTTGCGCTGTTGTAACAGTCCTCGGGCATGCGCAGTGCACGCTGCCCGAGAACTGTCAGAAGACTATTGCGCCCCGCAGTGTGTTATCATGTATTCACACTGCGGGGCTGGCAATCTGGCGCCTGCGCAGTCTACATGTTTAGCTGCGCAGTCTACATGCTAATCATGTAGACTGCGCAGGCGCCAGATTGCCAGCCCTGCAGTATGAATACATGATAACACACTGCGGGGCGCAATAGTCTTCTGACAGTTCTCGGGCAGCGCGCACTGCACATGCCCGAGGATTGTTACAACAGCACAAGCGCCCACAGAACAGAAATTAAAGAAAAGCAACGCTGTAGAGGCGCGGCGACACTTAAGGGGCTTGATGGACGGCTGGGGGGAGGGTAAGTCACAGGAACAGGCCATGCCTCAGTGACACATCTAAGGTATGGGGACCTATTTTTAAAACTGAATATTTCAGTGTTGCAGGGGCACAGAAAAAAAGAGCCACCTTCACAGACTGCTGCCTTAGTGCTGCTGAAGGTGGCTCTTTTACTTAAAAACGGCCGGGGGGGGGGGGGGGGAGGTGACAAGTTCCCTTTAATGAGGGGAGAACACGACATGACGACTCACGCGTTCTGAATGTGCCTCTTCCTCACTGACCTGTGTTGTATGCGTACGTACGCTACGTGTGTTATGTCTCTGTTTGGACTTTGCTTTATAGTCCAATTATCTTGTTGCAGTCTGAACAATTGAAATCATTATAAATAAGCAAAGTGCAGATAACAGAGAGAATGAGAAGTCTATCCCATGTAGGGCTGTATGCACATCAGAGGTTACCTTCTGTTCCTTATATATACCCAGTTCCTTTTCTTTTGCGATTCTCTCTTCCTTTTCTGAAAGATGGAGATGTGAGATGTTAACAAAACATGAATGAGGTTTGCTGCATCCTGTCACTTTCACTGACACATCGAGACATCAAAGAGTGAATGCAAAATCAATGTGCTTACCCTTTTGTTCCCGCAGGTAGTCCGCGTTCTCTCTCATCCACAGCTCCTTCTTGATTTCAGCTTCTTTTTCATTCAGAATATACTAGTGGTAGAAGAGGGAAAAAACAGAGTAATCTCAGGTGTAGAGGGGCAGAATTCAGGGCTGCATCTTGCATTTGCGGTGTAGGAACATCCAGTACAGATGTGATTCAACAATGGCCAGTACAAGTGCTCTTCCGTATGCCCAACTGGGACATGTCTTTTTAGATAAGATCTGAGCGCCCTGTGCCTATGGAGTATGCCCTCACACAGGCGCCGATATTGTACAGCCAGGTCTGAGAGTGTCAGAACGCTTGGGAAGACATTTTCGACAAGGGAACTGGTAACATCCAGTCTTCAATGTATTCATGCATCTCAAGGAGGTAAAACTGAGGAACAATGCGATGCCAGGTTAAAAATAATGTTCCAGTATTGCTATTTCCCAAAGAATATGAGTATTTACTAACAGCAATATGCCAGGGGAACAGAGAGGTCTTCTTTATTGTGAGGCACCTTACAATGCTTATTTATACAAGTCAGTTACCATGCCCACCACAACTTTTGACAATGAAGAACTACAAGGACCAGACTTGAATGCAATGAGGTCCATTCATTTTAAACAGTCAGCCTTGTTACTTTTAGCTTTTTTGTAGAACACGTGCTGGAAAAAAACGAGCCTTCACATTGTGGACCCCCCACTACCCCAAATCAAGCGTGTGATACGTTCCTGTGATCAGTGGTATTCCCAGCAGTCTGACCCTCGAGATATCATACATACTTATCCTGTGTAGAGGTGACTTACACTACTCATAAAAAGATAGGGATATTTGGCTTTCGGATGAAATTTCAGGATGATCCTAAAATGCCCTCTAATCTTTTCAGGTGAACTTAATGTGACCTTCTCTGAAACTTTCGAATACACACGTCCAACTGTTCAATCTTTCAGGACTTTTTGCACAACTTGCTGTTCTCTAACAAGGAGCTTAATGGCAAAATTCACAACAGGTGTTTGATCCATGATTCGGCCAATAAATTTCATGATTCTTTTAGAATTGTAGGGAAGCAGAAAAAAGAATGACCAAATAGTCCAAAATATACGATGAAAAAATAAAAATATTTATTGTTACAGATACGAACAGGTAAAACAGTGAGAAAACCAAAGTGCATATGTGCAGTAAAAAACACGGGACGCAGGGGTGCTGCTGGATAATACAGAGATATAAAATCAAATCATATCACAGGATAATATACATGAACTCATAAAAGAGTTGGCTCAAATGTATTCCCTCATTCTTCTTCTTTTACATTTGGTATTAAACAGTCCTCCTCATCATGATGTTCATATTTTGACATCGTGAAACCAAGACAACACCTAGCAATTGATTAACAGTACCTCGCCATTGCAAGGCTTCAAGCAGGACGTCCTCAGACAGTAATGGCCATGAGCTTAAAGAGTCATCAGTAGCATGAAACAGATACAGAGAGACTGGAAGAGTCACAGAAAGGCAGAGAAGTAGACGTCCCATTGGCCACATCCCAAACTGATGACCGCTTTATTGTGACCAATGCCCTTTGGAACTGGATGATGAATGTCACAACTCCAGGCACATTTAATGGAGGTCAGAGGAATCCAAGTGTCACGTCAGACCAGTGGAAACCAATTAAACACGGATTTTGGTAAGAACTTACCTGTAAAATCCTTTTCAGCGAAGAAGGAAGGGAGACACACTAGTCATTACTAGTGGGTAGGCGGAGCCCACATAGGATAGAAACACTTCAGATTAAAAAAGTGTTGACCGGCCCCTCCAGCTTATAGGGCTCCTCCTACTCCAGCTCTCCAGTCGTACCCAAGCTTAAGGAAGAGCAAATATCACCAGCGTAGCAACATAACCCCTTCTGAAGGACTTCAGAGAAAAAACAAGAAGACAGGTTATGCATATAGCCGAAACAACCACACAGTCCAGGTACTACTCACTGAACCTGACCACTGCGATGAGCTGGCAATGCTGGAACAGAGCCTTAGCGCGCCGAACTCAGCCCAGATAATCGCTATCAGAGAAGGGTCACGCCGCATCTGAAAACACAACAACACTTCTGCCATGGGAGGGATGTGTGTCTCCCTTCCTTCTTCGCTGAAAGGGATTTTACAGGTAAGTTCTTACCAAAATCCGTGTTTCAGCAGCAGATGAAGGAAGGGAGACACACTAGTCATTACTAGTGGGACGTCCCAAAGCAGTCCAAAAATAAGGGTGGACAAAAAAACCAAAAGAGGCAGATACCCAACAACCTAAATAAATGCGCAACTAGCGCTAACTACAAGTTCACAAGAACTTTAAACTACAGCCGCCTGCAGGACCCTACGTCCTAAGGCCGCATCAGCGGAAGCACTGACGTCCACCTTATAAAATTTTGTAAATGTGTGGACGGAGCGCCAGGTCGCCGCCCGGCAGAGCTGAGCTGCCGAGGTTCCTTGATGAAAAGCCCACGATGAACCCACATGCCTTGTGGAGTGAGCTCGAATCTTAATCGGGCAAGGTTCGCCCTTAAGTCGGTAAGCCTCTAAAATGGCCGACCGAATCCAACGAGCTATAGAATCCTTGGAAGCTCGTTGCCCACGTCGACGACCTGCTGGAATCACAAACAGAGAATCCGATTTCCGAAAACTTTGAGTAATAGACAAATAGAACTTCAAAGCCCGCACCAAATCCAATGTGTGCAAGGCCCGTTCCTTCGCATTCCTTGGCTCCGGACAAAGCGAGGGCAACACAATATCCTGGTTAACATGAAACTGTGACACCACTTTAGGTAGAAAGTCGCCCCGTGTGCGAAGCACTACGCGATCTGGGTGAAACTCCAGAAAAGGAGGCGAGCAAGAAAAAAGTCGCCAACTCAGAAACCCTTCTCAAAGAAGTGACCGCCACTAGGAAGGCAACCTTCCAAGAGAGAAAGGAAAGATTAACAGAGTCCATAGGCTCAAAAGGCCCATGCTGAAGAGCCTCCAAGACAAGATTGAGCCGCCAAGGAGACACAAGCGCCTTCCGCGGCGGAAATTGACGGGTTACCCCGCGAAAAAAGGAACGTACGTCCCTACGCGAGGCGATAGCCTTCCGAAACAGCAAGGACAGAGCAGAAACCTGTCCTTTTAGAGTGCTAACTGCCAAACCCTTGTCCAGCCCGTACTGCAAAAAGGCCAACAAATTGGGAATGGAAAAAATCCTCGGGTTCCTAGAAGAACCCGAACACCACGAAAAGAAGGCTTCCCAAGTCTTGTGATAAATCCTAGTAGTAGCCGGACCTCTGGCAGCTCGCAGAGTGGCAATGACTTCGGCTAAAAAACCTTGACGGGTCAAGATTTCGGTCTCAAGCGCCACGCCGTCAAACGCAGAGACTTCAGGTCCGGGTGACGAACGAGCCCTAGGGTTAACAGGTCCGGGCGAAGAGGGAGTGGAAGTGGAGGCACTGCCAAAAGCGACACCAGTGTCGAGAACCACGTCCTCCTTGGCCAATCTGGGGCTATCAATATAGCCGGGACTCTCTCCAGTCTGATCCGACGCAACACCAGAGGAAGTAAGGATATCGGCGGGAACACATAAATTAGCTCGAATTGGTCCCAAGGAGCCACCAGAGCATCCACTGCCACAGCCTTCGGGTCCTTGTATCTGGACATGAACGTCGGTAACTTGGCATCGAACCTGGATGCCATCAAATCCACTTGGGGAGTTCCCCAACGGGAGCAAAGCAGTGCAAAAATTTTCGGATGAAGACTCCATTCTCCGGAATCCATCTTTTCACGACTGAGGAAGTCCGCTGTGATATTCTGAACTCCTGGAAAGTGAATCGCAGAGATGGCTGGCACTCTGGCCTCGGCCCATACCAGAATTCGAGACACTTCCATCATGAGCCTGAAGCTCCTCGTCCCACCTTGATGATTGATATACGTGACCGCCGTCGCGTTGTCTGTCTGCACTCGGACTGGTAGACCGCTTAAAGGGACCGTCCAGTGTTGGAGGCAAAGGAAAATTGCCCTCAATTCCAGGATGTTGATCGACAGGACAGACTCTTCCAACGACCATACTCCCTGAATCCAGAGATCGTTCCAGACACCCCCCCAGCCCGTCAGGCTGGCATCGGTGGTTACGATCGACCACCTCGGAGGGAGGAAGGACTTCCCCAGGGATAACACTTCCGGACGTAACCACCATCCTAGAGATTCTCGCACCCTGTGGGAGATGATGACACTGCAATCCAGTGAAAACTGCGATCGATCCCAACGGTTCAAAATGAGCATTTGGAGAGCCCTGGAATGAAATTGGGCAAACGGAATTGCCTCCATCGACGCCACCATCAAGCCCAGAAGGTGCATACACCTTCGAAGGGACATTGCTGTCGAAGACTTCATTACATGTCAAAGAAGACTCGCTTGCTTGACTGGAGGCAGAGACACCACTGCTCGTACCGTGTCGAATGCATTCCCAAAAACAGGATTGACTGTGACGGTTCCAGAGACGACTTCTCCCAATTGACCAGCCACCCGAAGTCCTCCAGGAGCTGAAGGGATAGATTGCGAGCCGTCACCGCCTCCTCCTTTGAGGACGCCACAATCAAAAGGTCGTCCAGATAGGGAAGAATCGTAACTCCCTGTCTTCGCAGGATCGTCATGAGAGGTGCCAGAATTTTCGTAAAAACTCTGGGTGCTGAGGCCAACCCGAATGGCAGTGCCACAAACTGGTAATGGTCCTGGCCTATGGCAAAACGAAGGAAGCGTTGGTGGGCCCTTCCGACGGGAACATGCAAAAAAGCGTCCCGGATGTCGATTCGTTATGCGACAGGGCCGCCACAACGGAGCGAAGTGACTCCATGCGGAATTTCCGGGTACGGACATGCCAATTCAATCTTTTGAGATCCAGAATGGGGCGAAATTTGTCCTCCTTTTTGGGGACCACAAAGAGGTTGGAATAAAACCCTCTTCCCCGGCCCTCCGCGGAACCGGTACTACCACACCCTTCTGCAGAAGGGAATCGACCTCCCGCAGTAGAGCGGCAAATAGCTCGGGCTCTGACGGAATGCGAGAGTGGCAAAAACTGTCTGGGAGTCGAGAAAGAAACTCTACGAAGTAGCCTGCCGACACAACCCGCGTCACCCAGGCGTCCGACACGCGGGAAGCCCAAGTCGGTTTGAATTGGAGCAGGTGACCTCCCACTCGAGAGCCCTCGAGCGAGACCCTGGCATCAGTCCGCCTTAGCGGGCTTTTTGTCAGCTTCCCACTTGTGTTGGCGGAAGCTCTGTTTCCAGGGAGTGCGGGATTTCTGAGCGTTCTTTTTTCCCCGAAAAAAGAGGGACGACCCGATCCCCAAGAGGGCTGACCGAACCGTCCCCTGGACCGAAAGGACCGCCGACTACTACCGGCACTATGCCTGCCAGACGCAGAAGTCACAGCTCTTCGCTGTGGTAAAGCCGTTTCTTTTGCCTTTGCCTTGGCAATCAGCTCCGTGAGGTCAGATCCAAATAGCTGACCACCCTTGTAAGCTAAGGATAGCAAACCTTGCTTGGAAACCGCGTCTCCGGTCCACTGTCTAAGCCACAGTGCTCTCCTGACTGTGATTGCCTAGGATTGCGCCCTGGAAATGCCACGCCGTCCGTAGACGGTCTAACCAGCTTAGAGAAGCTTTATAAGCACACATGCTCTGAATCCATGACCCACGGCCTCGTAGATGGATTTCGCCGCCATCTCCGTTTTTCTGTCCAGCGGATTCTGCAAACTCGCCTTCCCTTTTAACAGGAAGTAATGAGGACTTGCTAAGCTGGGATAAAGGGACATCCACTTCAGGAGAAGGAATCCAATTATCAATCAATTCCGTCGTACACGGATACAGCTGGAAACACTTATCTGGAACAGGCGTTCCTTTAAGCTTACAGCACCTGGATTCCCAGGCGGACTCCCATCCAAGTACTAACCAGGCCCAACCCTGCTTAGCTTCCGAGATCAGATGAGATCGGGCGTGTTCAGGGTGGTAATGCTGATCGCGACCTATGCGACTCCTGAAAACATCCGGGCCGAATTACTAGGACGTCTAGTTACCTCCTCCGGTAACTGTAACGCCTCCCTCATGGCTCCAATAAAAGCCTCTGTACGACCCAAAAGAGAAGCAGAGAGTCCCTGCCGATCCTCCTTATCCGAATCGGACACCTCCCCATCTGAGCTTGAAAGGGAAACCCTCCATGCCCGAGATCTCCGAGTCGCTGCGCGGGAATGAAGGCACTGGCCTGTGTCGCTTCCTCTGAGAGGATCTAGCTGACACCCAATAACCTAGAAGGTCAGACAGGCCATCAATAGAACGAGCGAGGGCCTCCATTTTGACATCACTGAAACCTCTGACCGCTGCGCCTGACGCCGTCGAGGTCTGCGTGTCAGATACGCGAGACTGATCCTGTAGCGGATCTGGGAGACGGTCCGCACCTCCTGGACCCTGATCTGACATGTCCTCACACAGTATATGGCAGGTTAAACCTGTCAGTAACTAGGACAGTGTGGTTTCTTAAAGAAGAAACGAACGCTTAAGGGTTAAAGCTCTTAAAGAGAGAGCTACCCCAGCTGTCCCCCAATAAAGGGTTAACCGCCAAAGAAGGGGTTAATGTCGCAGACTCCCCACAACCCTTGTTTAATGAAAAGGGTGTGCGAGCCCCAGGTGCCTCTTATGAGGTAACAGCTGCAGGACAGTGCTCTCAAAGGTATGCTCCTTTTGCCTTTGTACACTAAACAAGAACGCTAAAATATTGCGCTGATTTGTACATCGCAATGACCGCCAAAGTCGCTAAGGGGATCGCTAACCACTTATACGTCGTCAATGAGATCGCCCACTGTGGCAGCTACTAGCGACATTAAAACGATCACAAAAAACGATCGCATTAGTATGCGTCGTTATAATGATCGTTAGCGGTAGCGTCCTGCGCTGTGGGGGTGAGGGGTTAAGCTTTTGCCCTGACAGGCAGAAGCGACTCACTCAGCTGGCCGCGGTGTAGCGTCTTCGATTGTCGGGAGGAGAGGAGAGTGAGGAAGGAAGCCTTCCGTTCCAGTAATGGCCGCCGCGCTGTGCTTCTGAGAGAGAAGCCGGAAGAAGACAGTAGTAAAGCGAGCGCTCAGAGCGCCGCAAAAATTCAAAAAAAGGGTGCGCGACTCCTCCGCTCTCCATGTCCTGCAGGCATCCACCTGCGGACAAAAGACACTAGTCACCAACATGTTACATGTAACAGCGGCTGCCAAAGCAGTCGCTGAAGCACTCAAACACATTAAAATGTGGAGTACTCACCCCGCTGAGCGCCACAGGGACCCCTCAGAGATTTGTGGCGCTGTGCCCGTAGCTTCCCCCCAGGGCGGGGAACGCAGTGACCCCAGAAGCGCGGTTTGCGTCCCCGCCAGGGAAGCAATCCTCATCCCCCAGGGCCGGCAGGGTTCTGCAGGGACCACCTTACAGGGTAATACAGATCCGCCAAGGGAGAGGTGGGGGTCCAGCAGCGCTGAGACCCCTGAGACCTCTAGACCACTGGCGGTCCAAGTCTCTGTCCGACTAAAATAAAAAAATTTTCTGAGGAGCTCCTTCCAGCAGCGACTATCCTCTGTGACCTCAAATTTTAGACTGGAGAGCTGGAGTAGGAGGAGCCCTATAAGCTGGAGGGGCCGGTCAACACTTTTTTAATCTGAGGTGTTTCTATCCTATGTGGGCTCCGTCTACCCACTAGTAATGACTAGTGTGTCTCCCTTCCTTCATCTGCTGCTGAAATCATTGTGGTCTGCGTGTTAAGACGACCTGCAAGGTTACCTGACCACACCACCATAGTCATAGTCTTGCATAGGCTAGGAAGCATCTTAGTTGGACGAGGGACCAGTGGGCCTCAGTGCGGTTTATTGATGAAAGTCGATTCACACTGAGCAGAAATGATGGCCGTCAATGATGTTGGAGACATCAAGGTGAGCGCTATGCATCAGACACTGTTCTCACTAGACAAGTCTTTGGTGGTGTTACAGGGTGAGCAGATGTGTCTTGATCAATACAGAACTGCCCTACACTTTGTCAATGGTACAGTGACAAGCTACTGCTGCATAACATCATTAATCCAGTCATTGTGTCTCTGCATGAACAACGGAGGCCTAATTTCATCTTCACGGACGAAAATGCTCCAGCTCACTGAGGTCGCATCATTAGGGAACGACTAGTGGAGACTGAGGCACCTCAAATGGGGTCGCCTGCACTTTCTCCAGACCTGAATCCCATAGAAACCTTTGAGATCAGCTGAGTCGCCATGTAGAGGCTCGTGTAACTCTGTACCCCAGAACCTCAATGACCCGATGGTCGCCTTTCAAGAAGAGTGGGATGTCAAGCCTCAGCAGACAAAAAAACGCAACTGATGAACAGAATGAGATGTTGTTGTCAGCTGTAATTGATGCTCAAGGCCACATGACAAGTCATGGCTGTTGTTGGCTTTTGTTCCAATAAATTATTTGAGATGAGGAACTCACCATTGCATGCTTCTATACCCTACTTTCACGATACAATATTGTGGTGTGAACTTTTTACATTTTGCATAAATTTCACCCGATTGCCAAATATCCCTAACTTTTTGTGACTACTGTATATTGTTTATGGGACAACCCTTCTAAGTTGCCCAAGAACATAACAAAATGGCAAACTAGTCTAGTTCGGGAATGTTATCTCTCTAATACCTATATTGCTGCTGGCTAAGGCTTTCCCAATATCACTAATTCTCCTGGACGGATGTGCATGGTGCCCGGTCAGGACCTTGTATATATTTCATGTTGTCAGATTTGCCTGCAGTATATGCATAACACTTTCTGGGGCCATCTCCTTATTTACTGCTCACTAACAATGCGATAGTTGTCACATAGATCACCAGCAGCGCTCCCAGCAGTGCTCTCGCTAATAAGTCCATTTATTTCTCCACACAACAAACTGAGCAATAATAGACACTGGAAAACAGACTTGATTAAACACATTTATATCGCTTGACATAAAAGGAGAAATCGGGTCTCACCCTGTCTATTTCATTGTCGTCAATCCCATTAAGGTCCAGCTCTCCATCTTCCACATTGTCACCGGCTGAAATGTAAGAAGCATCTCAGGATTACAGAGAAAGCATACGCTTCAAGTTTCTTTGTCAACTAACAGCACAGAAGATGAAAAAAAAAATAAATCCCCCCCAAAAATAAGTCCCTGGTTGTCAGGTACCATTAAACATTTTGTATTGGGTACTAGGAGCTTCAGGTTAGCGACTCCATTTTGGGTCTCTGGAATCCACAATGAGACCAGTCTGACCTCATCTCAGAAATCTAAGGGTCCAGTGCGCACCAATGCTATCATCAGTATGACAAACCTAGCCAAGCCACATCACCAGCACTAACAGAGCCTTAGGGAGGAGATACAAGACCAACTTCACAAGCTTTGTAACTGTCTAATGTCCATGGTGGCACCTACATGACGAGAGTATAAACCGATGTGGGATTTTGTCATGCACGCTCATTTTCTTCTCAAAAGGTGATAAGCTGCTGCAAGCAACTTAATTTCCTCTCCCCAAAGAGAACACATGGATGCACATCCAAACTGAGCGTACATGAGTAAGGGGAGGTCGGTAGAAATGGAAGCTATGCTAATCGTACACTAAATGTATCTGATTTTAGGTCACGCATCGAATAACATCTGAATGCAGACAGCTTACAGACTGTGGCTAGAGCATCAGATGCTGAAGAAGTCTTCACAATTAAAGAATTATGGAGTTGCTATATATGCAACTTGAAACATTTCTACATTTTCCTGTTATGTACATGAGGAATAAGCAGAAATATTGAGATGTCGATTTTTGTATAACGTTACAAAATAATTTTAGTTTTAAAAGTGCCAAATTTCCAAAATGCAAGAGTGAATGTCTTTGTGTTCAATACTGTGAGTCGTGCAGAACCAGTGGATGAAACACGCGCAACTTCTTCCAAAGCACAGTAATTAAGAGTGTACCATGAAGCATTCAGTCTGGCCAGCAATTACTAGAAGTACTTCCGACTAATTAATTTGTTGCTACTTCCAGCTCTCTGGCCGGAGAATAGAGAGCGGATGAATTATTGAAAGACCTCAGACGTTTCTAGCAGAGGCAAAGAGAAAAAAAAAAACACAGATGTTCTCTACGATGATGACGATGAGATCACAGCACACGAGATGATATCACTTGTGTCTCACCACAGACTGTTCTCATCTGGGAAAAAGATCAAATTAATTTATTGCTACTTATAAAAACGCATCAGATCTCTGTATGTCAAAGAAAACAGCTCTGAGCTGACGGAAGGATCAGTAGCCATTATAGGGAACATGCCGCTTGATTCCTGCTGCCCAAACCATGATTGCTGCTGGAGCGTTTCAGAAAATATGGTTACAACAGCCAGGGGATCATAGGCAGAGAAGAGACTAGTCAGGTGCCACCGCCAGCAGCCCTTTCCCAGCAGGGATTCAGATAATTGACAAGTCTTTTACTATGGGAGAGACCTGTCTATCACCTGGAGAGGCGCTGGCAACGGACTAGTCTCGTCTCTGTCTCCCCGAATGTTGTAACTGTATTTTCCTGCCAGGCTTTGATCTCTGTCTCCCCGAACATTGTAACTATATTTTCCTGCCAGGCTTTGGTCCATGATGAGGATCTTTTAATGGATTCATGCAGTCCTTGGTAGAGCGGCTGTCCAGCGGTACATGTACGCTAAACCGCATATTAAACAGCAGAAGATATCGTTTTTATACAGGCTCATTCTTTGCACGTTGCTGGCTAGAGAATGATTTAATTGAGAATCAGTGAGCTTGATGTGGCGATGGAGCTCATAAAAAAAAAACACAGATAAAAGCTATAATCTTTATCCGTCTTTCACTGAGCAATTCTAAACGGTTTTATGACCACAGACCACATCAAACGTAAAGCTAAACTTTGATGTGGTAAGAAATCAGCTGAGGAGCGCAGAAAAATACAAATGAAAGAGGTTACAGAACTCAATGTCAGAAAGAGCTTACTGACAAAAACTCAGTTTACTCATTCGGCAGCTAGCACAGACCTGGAAAATAGAGAGCATGTAAAAGATAAATGGTGTAATTTTTTAATTAAGACTCAAATGCAATTTAAAAAAAAAATACATGCATCTAAGTAAACATAATTGACCCAAAAGGTGTCCATATCTTAATTTCAGATTCTATCCTTAGTCGCCTACAGCTAACTATGTTGTTTAATCTCAAGTTAAAAAAGTGCATAATGCCATAAACATAACTCAGAAGCTTCTCCCCACCCTCTGTCCTGGAGTGACAGGTCTCTCCCTATACACACACAGTGAGACCTGTCACTCGAGGGGAAGGGGTGAGGAGAGGCCACCAAGAACTCGCCAATCCGACTAGTCTCCTGTGAGACTCTGTCCCTGGCAGTTTTTAAAATACATTTTTCTCTGAAACACTACAGCATCTCAGAACCAAACATCATGGCTGGAATCTTGTATCCAGTGTCTGACATGTGCTGCCCGTGGACTGGGGTGCATGTATCAGCAGTCTGGTTCTCTTTCATGAACAGAAAAGGACAACTACATTAAATTGTTCACCTTTATACAATATTCTATAAGCTTTTAGTTCACACTTTATTTCAGGCCGCACTATTGTCTAGACTTGCCCATAATACAGAGAATATTTTTTATTGTCTGCATTTATCCTCCCCAAATAAAATATATCACACAGTAATACGGTAGTTATTTATGTATTCTATTTTTTTTTTAAGATCCATCAAAATTGTCACCTTTGAATGATGCTCTACTATTAATTCCGGTCATAAACTATAATTAAAGACAGGTTGGGGCACAAAAGAGATGGAACCATAAAGAGCTGAAACTGCACTTTCAAAGATAACAAACCGAGATCTAATAACCGAGAGAAAGCAAGAGAAAAGTCTGTAATAGAACATATAACCTGTACGACCCTGCAGAATAGGGTAATGCTACTCTATCTTCTGCTGAAATATCGAAATACTGTCTATAGAACGTGAATGTCAGTCCGAGTGAAAAGATATGTGACCTCAAATCCAATTTATACAAGATACATAGGTTGAAAAAAAGACCTCAGCCCAACAAGTTCAACCTTTCTCCAATTGTTCATTCTGTCACTAAATTAACTATAACCCACAATGTTATAATGTATCAAAGAAGTCATCCAGCCCTTGTATAAAAGCTGTTATAGTGTCTGCCATTACTACCTCTAGTGGTCGGAATTACACAGTCTGACTGCTCTAACTGCAAAGAACCCTTTCCCATTTAGCTGTTGAAATCGCCTTTCTTCCCCAGGTCCTTAACCCCTTAACGACCAAGCCATTTTGTAGGTTAAGGACCAGACCTATTTTTACAATTCTGACCACTGTCACTTTATGTGCTTATAACTCGGGAACACTTTAACGGATCTTCGCGATTCTGAGATTGTTTTCTCGTGACATATTGTACTTCATGTTAGTGGTAAAATTTCTTCAATATAACTTGTGTTTTTTAATGAAAAAAATGGAAATATGGCGAAAATTTTGACATTTTCAAACTTTTAATTTTTATTCCCCTAAATCAGAGAGACATGTCACACAAAATAGTTAATAAATAACATTTCCCACATGTCTACTTTACATCAGCACAATTTTCAAACCAAAATTTTGTTTTGTTAGGAAGTTATAAGTGTTAAAAGTTGACCAGCAATTTCTCATTTTTACAACAAAATTTACAAAACCATTTTTTTTAGGGACCACCTCACATTGAAGTGAATTTGAGGGGTCAATATGACAGAAAATACCCAAAAGTGACACCATTCTAAAAACTGCACCCATCAAGGTGTTCAAAACCACATTCAAGAAGTTTATTAACCCTTTAGGTACTTCACAAGAATTGAAGCAATTTGGAAGGAAAAAAATTAACATTTAACTTTTTTTCCCCAAAATTTTTCTTTCTACACAATTTTTTTAATTTTGTCAAGGGTATCAGGAGAAAATGAACCACAATATTTGTTGTACAATTTCTCCTGGGTACACCGATACCCCATGTGTGGAGGAAAACCAATCTTTAGGCGCACGGCAGAGCTCAGAAGGGAAGGAGCATCATTTGAGATTTTGAATGTCAAATTGGCTGGAATCGAGAGCGGACACCATGGCGCGTTTGGAGAGCCCCTGATGCGCCTAAACAGTGGAAACCCCCCATAAGTGACCCCATTTTGGAAACTAGACCCCCAAGGAACTTATCTAAATGTGTGGTGAGCACTTTGAACCCCAAGGGCTTCACAGAAGGTTATAACGTAGAGCTGTAAAATTAAAAAAACATATTTTTTCCACAAAAATGATCTTTTCACCCCCAATTTTTATTTTCCAAAGGATAACAGGACCCCAAAAGTTATTGTGCAATTTGTCCTGAGTACGCTGATACCCCATATGTGGGGGTAAACCACTATTTGTGTGCATGGCAGAGCTCGGAAGGGAAGCAGCGCCATTTGACTTTTTTGGCTGGAATTGAGATTGGACGCCATGTCGCATTTGGAGAGTCCCTGATGTGCCAAAACAGTGGAAACACCAACAAGTGACCTCATTTTGGAGACTAGACCCCCCAAGGAACTTATCTAGATGTGTGGTGAGCACTTTGAACCCCCAAGGGCTTCACAGAAGGTTGTAACGTAGAGCCGTAAAATTAAAAAATCATATTTTTTCCACAAAAAATGATCTTTTCACCCCCAATTTTTATTTTCCAAAGGATAACAGGACCCCAAAAGTTATTGTGCAATTTGTCCTGAGTACGCGGATACCCCATATGTTGGGGTAAACCACTATTTGGGCGCATGGCAGAGCTTGGAAGGGAAGCAGCGCCATTTGACTTTTTTGGCTGGAATTTAGATTGGACGCCATGTCGAATTTGGAGAGTCCCTGATGTGCCTAAACAGTGGAAAACCCCCACAAGTGACCCCATTTTGGAGACTAGACCCCCAAGGAACTAATCTAGATGTGTGGTGAGCACTTTGAACCCCCAAGTGCTTCACAGAAGTTTATAACGTAGAGCCGTGAAAATAAAAAAAATCATATTTTTTTCCACAAAAATGATCTTTTTGCCCCCGAATTTTTATTTTTATAAGGGTAACAGGAGAAATAGGACCCCAACCACTATTTTGACGCATGGCAGAGGTCGGAAGGGAAGGAGCGCCGTTTTCTAATGCAGACTTTGATGAGAATCGTGCGAGTTTTTCTTCTCGCACGTGTGATCCCGGCCAGAGAGAGAGAGAGGTTGGTAAAAAATAAAAAAATGTCCCCACTACGTTGTTGAGATATGAGCTTTTGAGGTGTCCAATATACAGGAGGTGTTAAATATTTTTCTACTATTTGTCTCCTATTGAGCACATCTGTGACATCAATGATCAGCAAATATAAGGCAGTTGCCAGCAGCAGATCTTGATGATTTGTCCAAGTGCATTCAGAGCGGCTGAACAATCCTCAGACGAAAATTAATAACCTCGGTGATAGCAGCCAAGACTGCAGGTGTGGAGATTTCTGCACGTGGCACTCATACTCCATACTGAATAAATTGAGATGTTCTGAAAATGTGGTTTCCATTCTTTTATACTTTACATATCATTAACATGTCTATCTATCCTGTGAATTTCACAATTCCATGACTTTTCCTTCTTGGTGTTGTAGTTTCAATGTTTAGGAAGGTACTTCAACAGGTTTCAGTTCTATGCCATGTTTCTGTTGTGAGTAAAAAGTTCAGGATAAGACACAGCTAGAATAGTTTGAAGTCAGGGTTATTTCTGGGCCAATCAATAACTTACGGAGCAGATTAAAGAAACTAGCTATTTAGAAGAAACCAATGAATAAAACGCAATTAACACAATCTTCGTTTCACATTATTAGACTTGAAAAACTTAAAAACTGTTAGAAGGCCGTAATTAAGGATAAAGGTTTGACAGGTTGAAAAGTTTTATAGTTTTTTAGTTTTTTTTCCCATGCCTTTTAATATTCTTGCCTGTAGCTGTCGTCCTACTACACTTTATTCTATAAAAATTTGTTGGATTACATTCTACATTAAATTTTCTTTCCAATGATATGATTTTATAGAATTATTACAAAATAATCTGGTGTTATGAGCAGTGTTGGACTGAGGTGGCAAGGGACCACCGGTAACAATGACTCTGGGGGGGCCATTGTTCAACCACATGCAAATATTACATTACCTCATTCACAAATTTGTTATGTTTCTATATATTTTATTTAACCCATTCACGGCTCTTGGCTAGATATTTCTAAATCCCTAGAAACTCCAGAAAATAATAAAAGAACTCTTTAGCATTAGGGTTCCTTCCAAGGAAGCAAGTTCGTAACTTACTTCCTCTATAATAATTGGATGACGAGGATCAAATACAGTAAATTAATCATCCTAACTTTTCCTGGTTCCTTGCAACAAAAAACTGGAAACAAGCAGAAATCATCTATTACACTCGCACACAGATGTAACGCTGCGTCTCATCTGCCACTTATGAAAGATATTTAGGAAGAAAGCTTCCATCTGCATGGTTTGATGTGGTTCAGAAGTGATGAGCTGTTTTCTACACCTGCAGGCTATAGGTAACAGCAGAACTCCGCTTTCAAAAGAGGAATTACTATAGAGCCCCGTGCAGGTGCTGTGTAAACAGAGACAAGTCGCCGGCTTTTATCTTCACCATCGATCAACAAAAGAAAGAAAACATATCAAACTTCTTCGAAACCCGTGACCCAGGAGGTCATAGCCAACGGCAGCGCTGGTTGTGCCCCCATACACCTGTATACATGGGATAAACATTGTGATGGATTCCAGTGGAGCATTTTACAGGAATTTGTTGTTTTTGTAGCGTTCTTAACTGGTTTTTTTTTTTAGCACTGTGTTTGAGGTGAACATGTGGCATGGCCCACTGATAGGATGCCACTGTAAAGAAATCCCCATTTACTAGATGACTACAGTATTCTATACAGAGGAAAAGAAGAAAAACTATAGGGCCATACTGTATCTCCGGGCACATAGGAAAATGCAGCACTCTCTATTTCTATTGCTTACATAGCATCATATTCCACATCAAAATATAAAGGTCACAGCTTACCCCTTGAACCCCCACATGTCTAACTTCTCCAATCTGCAGGTCTCTACTTTCGGGACCCTAAGTGATGACGTCAGTAGGACCAAGATGGCGGCTATGAGGCTTTCAGAAGGCCCCAGCTGCCATGACAGCTCATGGACAACCAGCGAAGACATTTCAGAGGCGGCACAAAGCACGATGGTGCACATTTACGCAGCGGCAACTCACCAGTTCAATGGTTGAACTGCAGCTATTAGAGCAAGCTCGAGTTATTGTTTTTTTTACGATTCCTCTGAAGACACAGTACAAGAAGAACTATGATTAGTGCTGGTACATTGCTTATGATGTCTGTCTTACCACTATAAATAAAGGAAGCGTGGCAACATTTATTCCCTGCAGTCTACTGCAGAAAGAAGCCTGACGTCTGGTTTAGAAATGTGAATATTTGGTTATAAGACCTATAATTGTAGTACAGCAAAGCGCACACAACCTCGGAAACCTGCTGACCTCAGGAAAGTCACTGGGTGTCCCCCACAGATCAGTCACTTTTACAGGAATGGGGACAGTTGGATTGAGGGCAGGAGTTCCCATGGTAAAAGGTTGGGAATTACTAGCTATTTGGCAGAGGCTGTAACATGTTTTTATACTTTTATATTATTTAAAGGTGGTTTCTGACAGGATGGTGTCTGACTCCTGCCACCTCTTATTGACGATAGGCAGAATGAAGAAGCAAGCAATCCGGCTAGAGAACAGCATCTACATCATTGTTTGCTGGGCAAAGCCCCTGTGGCTGTGCCTCGTACTGCAGCTTAATCTCCCTCACAGATGGCCTCATCCATCAGTACAACTTAAAATGGTTTTTGGTGCTCATAGCAGTCTAATATGGCCAGGGGCACCATCACTATTCTCATGTTCACTCTCTTGCTGTCCACTGTATTAGTCAGTATTCTGTCAGCACTTTGTGCGCAGGAATTTTTTTTTTACCTTGCTTCTAAGCATGCACTACTCTGCCATTGGCTTGCTTGCTCTGGACTGGAAGTCTGCTTACTTATGTCTGTATAGAGTGTGAAAGGCACACACAGAGAGACAAAGACCAACCCCACCTCACATCCTGTAGAGAGACAAAGACCACCACCCCAACAGACACACATCCTGCAGAGAGACAAAGAAACACCCTACTTACTGTAGAGGTAAAAACCCACCTCACATCCTGAAGAGACAAAGACCCCACCCCCACTCCCTGTAGCAATAAAACCCCACCCTCCCTCACTTTCTGTAGTGGTAAAAACCCACCCTCACATCCTGTAAAGACAAAGCTCCCCCCCATCCTGTAGAGGTAAGAACCCACCCTCAAATCCTGTAGAGACAAAGCTCCCCTCATCCTGTAGAGGTAAGAACCCACCCTCAAATCCTGTAGAGACAAAGCTCCCCCTCATCCTGTAGAGATAAAAACCCACCCCACATCCTGTGGAAATAAAGATCCCGAACATCCTGTAGAGGTAAAAACCCACCCTCACATCCTGTAGAGACAAAGACAAGCCTACAATTTCAGGTGAGAAGCGTCCTTCCTGTAGAGAAAAAAACTATTCCTATTTCCTGTAGACACAAAAAAGACAAGCTACCACTTCTTGTAAAGAGACATAGAACAGCCACCACTTCCTGTAAACAGAGAGATGGAACAACCATCACTTCCTGTAAACAGAGAGATGGAACAGCCACCACTTCCTGTAAACAGAGAGATGGAACAGCCACCACTTCCTGTAAACAGAGAGATGGAACAGCCACCACTTCCTGTAAACAGAGAGATGGAACAGCCACCACTTCCTGTAAACAGAGAGATGGAACAGCCACAACTTTCCGTAAACAGAGGTGGAACAGCCACCACTTTCTGTAGAGAGAGAGAGATAGTCACCACTTCCTGTAAAAAAGACCTAGAACAGCTACCACTTCTTGTAAAGGGAGACCTAGAACAACAGCCACCACTTCCTGTAGAGAGATAGGACAGCCACCACTTCCTGTACACAGAGAGATGGAACAGCCACAACTTTCTGTAAACAAAGGTGGAACAGCCACCACTTTCTGTAGAGAGATAGAACAGTCATTACTTCCTGTAAAAATAGACCTAGAACAGCTATCACTTCTTGTAAAGAGAGACCTAGAAAAACAGCCACCACTTCCTGTAGAGAGATACCTAGAACAGCCACTTCCTGTAGAGAGATACCTAGAACAGCCACCACTTCTTGTAAAAAGAGAGATAGAACAGCCACCACTTTCTGTAGAGAGAGAGAGATAGAATAGACACCACTTCATGTAAAAAGAGACATAGTAAAGCCACCAGTTCCTGTAAAAAGAGAGATAGAACAGCCACCACTTTCTGTAGAGAGAGCGAGATAGAATAGACACCACTTCATGTAAAAAGAGACATAGTAAAGCCACCAGTTCCTGTAAAAAGAGAGATAGAACAGCCACCACTTTCTGTAGAGAGAGATAGAATAGACACCATTTCATGTAAAAAGAGACATAGTAAAGCCACCAGTTCCTGTAAAAAGAGAGATAGCTAGAACAGCCACAATTTCCTGTAGAGAAAGAGAGAATATCCACCATTTCCTGTGGCGAGAGAAAGAACAGTCACCATGTCCTTTAGAGAGAACAGTCGCCACTTCCTGTAGAGAGCGAGAAACAGCCACCATTTCCTGTAGAGAGTGAGAAAACAGCCACCACGTCCTGTAGAGAGAGAGAGAAAAAAGACGGATTTTGGTAAGAACTTACCTGTAAAATCCTTTTCAGCGAAGGAAGGGAGAGAGACACAGTATTCATTACTGATGGGTAGGCGGAGCCCAGATAGGATTGACACCTCAGATTAAAAAGAGTGTTGACCGGCCCCTCCAGCTCGGGCTCCTCCTACTCAGCTTTCTCCAGTTGTACACAAGCTTAAGAAAGAGCAATATCACCAGCGGAGCAACATAACCCCTTCTGAAGGACTTCAGAGACAAAAACACAAGAATACAGGTTATGCATGCAAATAGGCAAAAAACCACACAGTTCCAGGTACTACTCACGGAACCTGACCACTGCGATGAGCTGGCAATGCTGGAACAGAGCCGTAGCGCGTCGACCTCAGCCCAGAAATCGCTATCAGAGAAGGGCCACGCTGCTTCTGTAAATCAACAACACACTTCTGCCATGGGAGGGAGCTGTGTCTCTCTTCCTTCCTTCGCTGAAAAGGATTTTACAGGTAAGTTCTTACCAAAATCCGTCTTTCAGCTGCAGATGGAAGGAAGAGAGCCACAGTATTCATTACTGATGGGACGTCCCAAAGCAGTTCAAACATTAGGGTGGGAAACAAAACCAAAATAGGCAGAAACCCAACATCCTAGATAAAAGCGCAGCAAGCACCAAAAACAAGTTAACTAGAACTGTAAACTACCGCTGCCTGCAGGACCCTATGTCCTAAGGCCGCATCAACGGAAGCACTAACGTCCACCTTACAAAACTTTGTAAATGTGTGGACAGAACGCCAGGTCGCCGCTCGGCAGAGCTGAGCTGCCGAAGCCCCTTAATGGAAGGCCCACGATGAAGCCACAGCCTTCGTGGAGTGAGCTCGAACCTTAATCGGGCAAGGTTCGTCTTTAAGTCGGTAGGCTTCCAAAAAGGCCGACCGAATCCAACGAGCTATAGATACCTAGGAAACTCGTTGACCACACCTGCGACCCGCAGGAATTACAAACAGAAAATCTAACTTCCGAAAAAAACTTGAGTAATAGACAAATAGAACTTCAAGACCCGCACCAAATCCAATGTGTGCAGGGCCCGTTCCTTTGCATTCCTCGGCCCGGGCAAAGCGAGGGCAACACAATATCCTGGTTAACATGAAATTGCGACACCACCTTAGTAGAAAGTCGCCCCGTGTGCGAAGCACTACTCGATCAGAGTAAAATTCCAGGAAAGGAGGCGAGCAGAGAAGAGCCGCCAACTCAGAAAACCTTCTCAAAGAGGTTACCGCCACTAAGAAGGCAACCTCCCAAGGAAGTAGAGAAAGGCTAGCAGAACTCATAGGCTCAAAAGGCACATGTCGAAGAGCCTCCAAGACAAGGTTGAACCGCCATGAAGACACAGGCGCCTTCCGCGGCGGAAACTGACGGGTTACTCCGCGAAAAAAAGGAACGCACGTCTCTACGGGAGGCGTTAGCCCTCCGAAACAGCAAGGACAGAGTAGAAACCTGACCTTTCAGGGTGCTCACTGCCAAAACTTTGTCCAGCCCATACTGTAGACAAATTGGGAATGGGAAAACCCTTGGATTCCTTGAAGAACCCGAACACCACAAAAAGAAGACTTCCCAAGTCTTGTGATAAATCCTAGTAGTAGCCGAACTACTGGCAGCTCGCAGAGTGGCAATGACTTTGCTGAGAAACCTCTAAGGGTCAAAATTTCGGTCTCAAGAGCCACGCCGTCAAACGCAGAGACTTCAAGTCCGGATGACGAACGGGTCCCTGGGTTAACAGGTCCGTGCGAAGAGGAAGTGGGAATGGCGGCGCCGCCAAAAGCGACACTTTTGTCGAGAACCACGTCCTCCTTGGCCAATCTGGGGCTATCAAAATAGCCGGAATTCTCTCCAGTCTGATCCGACGCAGCACCAGAGGAAGTAAGGATATCGGCGGAAACACATAGACTAGCCCGAAATGGTCCCACAGATCCACCAGAGCGTCTACCGCCCCAGCCTTCGGTCCTTGTACCTGGACATGAAGGTCGGTAGTTTGGTATTGAACCTGGACGCCATCAAGTCCACTTGGTGAGTCCCCCAACGGAAGCACAGCAGTGCAAAAATTTTCGGATGAAGACTCCATTCTCCGGGATCCATCTTCTCGCGACTGAGAAAGTCCGCCGTGGTATTCTGGACTCCTGGAATATGAATCGCAGAGATGGCTGGAACCCTGGTCTCGGCCTATATCAGGATCCGAGACACCTCCATCATGAGCCTGGAACTCCTCGTCCCGCCTTGGTGGTTGATATACGCGACCGCCGTCGCGTTGTCTGTCCGCACTCGGACTAGCAGACCGCTCAAAGAGACCATCCAGTGTTGGAGGCAAAGAAAAATTGCTCTCAATTCCAGGATGTTGATCGGTAGAACTGACTCTTTCGATGACCATACTCCCTGGACCCAAAGATCGTTCCAGACACCCCCCTCAGCCTGTCAGGCTGGCATTGGTGGTTATGACCGACCACTTCGGAGGGAGGAAAGACTTTCCCAGGGATAACGCTCCTGGACGTAACCACCATCCTAGGGATTCTCGCACCCTGCGAGAGATGGTGACGCTGCAATCCAGTGAAGCTTGCGGTCGATCCCAACGACTCAGGATGAGCTTTTGGAGAGCTCTGGAATAAAATTGGGCAAACGGAAATGCCTCCATGGACGCCACCATCAAACCCAGAAGGTGCATTCCTTCCTAAGGGACATTGCTGTCGCAGACTTCATAATCTGTACATGTCGGAGAAGACATGCCTGCTTGTCTGGAGGTAGGGACCACCGCCCGTACCGTGTCGAAATGCATCCCCAAAAAACAGGATTAACTGCGACGATTCCAGAGACGACTTCCCCCAATTGACCAGTCACCCGAAATCCTCAGGGAACTGAAGGGATAGATTGCGAGCCGTCACTGCCTCCTCCTTTGAGGCCACAATCGAAAGGTCGTCCAGATAGGGACGAATCGTAAGCCCCCGTCTTTGAAGAATTGCCATGAGATTTAGGCGCCAGAATCGTTGTAAAAGTTCTGGGCGTTAAGGCCAAGCCGAATGGCCGAGCCACAACCTGGTAATGGTTGATCTATGGCAAAAACGAAGGAAGCGCTGGTGAGCTCTTCCGACGGGAACATGCAAATAAGCGTCACAAATTCGATTGACCAAAAAGTCGTTCTGCGACAGAGTTGCCATAGCGGAGCGAAGCGACTCCATGCGGAATTATCTGGTGTGGACAAGCCGATTCAATCTTTCCAGAATAGGGCGAAATTTGTCCTCCTTTTTGGGGACTATCAAGAGGTTGAATAAAAAATCCTCTTCCCCGGTCCTCTGCGGAACCGGTATCACCACACCCTTCTGCAGAAGGGAATCGACCTCTCGCAGTAGAGAGGTAAAAAGTTCGGCTCTGACGGAAAGCGAGATTGGCAAAAAAACTGTCCGGGGTCGAGAAAGAAACTCTATGAAGTAGCCTGTCAACACAACCTGTGTCACCCAGGCGTCCGACACACGGGAAACCCAAGTCGGTTTGAATTGGAGTAAACGACCCCCCACTCGAGAGCGCTCGAGTGAGATTCAGATGTCAGTCCGCCTTAGCGGATTTTTTTTATTTTTTTGCCAGCTTCTGTCTTAACAGAAGTTCTGTTTCCAGGATATGCGGAATTTCTGAGAATTCCCCCTTTTTTTTTTTTTTTTTAAAAAAAAAAAGAGAGAGATGACCCAAACCCCCAGAGGGTTGGCCGGAGCATCCCTTGAACCGAAAAGACCGCCAATAACTATCGGCACTAGTCCTGCCAGACGCAGAAGTCACAGCTCTGCGCTGCGGTAAAGCTGTTTCTTTTGCCTTTGCCTTGACAATCAGCTCCGTGAGGTCAGCTGAACACTTTGTAAGCTAAAGATAGCAAACCTTGTTTGGAAAACCGCGTTCCACCGTCCAAGTCACAGTGTTCTTCTGACTGTGACTGCCGAGGATTGCGCCCTGGATAGCAGTGACGCATTATTCCTTAACTTGAAAAGCCCATCCACCTCGATAGAGGGGATCCATCTTGCCACGCCGTCCTTAGACGGTCCAACCGATTCAGGGAAACTTAACAAGTACACCTAGATCCTTAATACCGAATCTATGATCCACGGCCTTGCAGATCTCCGTTTTTCTGTCCAGCGTGTCCTGCAGACTCGCCTTCCCTTTACCAGGAAGATTTGCTAAGCTGGGATAACGGGACATTCACTTCAGGAGAAGGAGTCCAATTAATAAACAACTCCGTAGAAAAAACGTATACAGTTTGTAAAGCCGTCCCGACCCATGCGACTCCTGAAACATCCGGGCCGACTCACCAGGACGTCTAGTTACCTCCTCCGGTAACTGTAACGCCCTTACGGTTCCAAAGAAATTTTAGTACGGCCCATGAGAGGCAGAGTGTCCCTGCCGATCCTCCTTGTCCGAATCGGACTTCTTCGCTAAGCGAGGAGGAAGGACCGATTTTGTCGCTTCCTTGAGAGGATCTAGCTGACACTCCATAACCTAAAAGGTCAGACAGGCCATCAGTAAAAACTAGCGAGGGCCTCCATTTTGACACCACCGGAACCTCCGACCGCCGCATGAGTCGAGGTCTGCGTGTCAGATACGCGAGACTGATCCTGTAGCGGATCTGTCTCTGACATGTCCTTGAACAGTATATGGCAGGTTAAACCTGTCAGTAACTAGAACAGTGCATTTCTTAAAGAAAAAACAAACTCTGAAGGGTTAAAGCTCTTAAAGAAAGAGCTACCCCAGCTGTCTACCATTAAGGGTTAACCGCCTAAGAAGGGGTTAAAGTAGCAGACTCCCCACAACCCTGATAAAGACAAGGGTGTGCGAGCCCCAAGCGCCTCTTATAAGGCCGCAGCTGCAGGACAGCTATGCCACACTAAACAGAAAAAACGTTCCACAAGATCGCTAAAAAATTGCGCTGTTTTGTATATCGCAATGACCGCCAAAGTCATTAAGGGGATCGCTAACCGCTTATGCGATGTTAATGAGATCGCCCAGATTGGCAGCTACTAGCGACATTAAAAAACAGTCACACAAACGATCGCATAGTATGCGTCGTTATTGGGATCGTTAACTGAAACGTATAGTGGCAGTATTAATGTCGCAGACTCCCCACAACCTCTTTATTATTATTGAAAGAGTGTGCGAGCCCCATATGCGACAACAGCTGCAGGACAGCTCAATCTGTCACTCAGTAGCGCCCCAGACGGCGCCCGCGCTGTGGAGGTGAAGGGGTTAAGCTTCTGCCCGGCGGGCTAGAAGCGACTCACCAAGCTGGTTCTTGCCAGGAGGGGAGGGGAGCGATCCGGAGAGCTTTCAGTCTGCTTTCTTATCAGCAATGGCCGCCGCGCTCTGTCTCCGACGTGCTCCATGTAGAGGAGCCGGAAATGGAGACTGCTGTAAAGCGCGCTCGCTCAGAGCGGCGCGAAATTCAAAAATAAAAAAGAGCGCGTACTCCTCTTCTTTCCCCGCGTCCTGCAGGCATCCTCCTGCGGACATAAAAAAAACTAGTCATCGGCATGTACATGTACAGCGGCTGCCGCAGCAGTCGCTAAAGCACTCACACACACTTTTAATAAAATGTGAGTACTCACCAGCCGAAGGCGCCACAGGGACCCCCAGGGGTTTCTGGCGCGTGCCCATGCTTCCCCCCCAGGGCGGGGGACGCAGTGACCCCTGCAGCGCGGTGTGCGCCCCCGCCAGGGAAGCCATCCTCATCCCCCCGGGCCGGCAGGGTTCTGCAGGGACCACCCTTAGGGTAACACAGATCCGCCAAGGGAGAGGTGGGAGTCCAGCAGCGCTGAGACCCCTGAGACCTCTAGACCACATTTGGTGAGTCCAAGTCTCTTGTCCGATAAAAAATAATAAAGTCTTCTGAGGAGCTGCTTCCAGCAGCGACTATCCTCTGAGACCTCAAATTGTAAACTGGAGAAGCAGGAGTAGGAGGAGCCCGAGCTGGAGGGGCCGGTCAACACTCTTTTTAATCTGAGGTGTCAATCCTATCTGGGCTCCGCCTACCCACTAGTAATGACTGTGGCTCTCTTCCTTCCATCTGCAGCTGAAAGGCCACCACGTCCTGTAGATAGAAAGAGAAGAGAGAGCAGCCACCACTTCCTGTAGACAGACAAAGACCCTTCCCCACTTCCTGTAATCCGTCTCGGCGTCTCTGCTACTAGAGGTAGATTACACCTGACTACAGGCAGTGGATTATACAGATGGGAGGCACCTCGTGGCGGACACTCTGGAGTAATTATTTATGGTACTGAGCCAACTACAGACCACACTGCGTTGAGAAACAATTTCTAGCTACATCTTGTTGAGCGTTGTGGTACTCCAGCTGTTCAGAAGCGGATCCCCAGCCGAGCCAGGAAATGTTAGGAGTCATAGTTCTTCCAGCTGTTGAAAGACCATGAGACTCATCGATGTCAGGTGATTTTGGCATTTGCAGTTTACTAGACTACAAGGATTAGGACTATCTAGCAATCAGGACCAACTCCTCTTTCACAGCAGCAAGGAGATAAACTTTTGGTGTTAAAACCGCTCTTCAGTAACTAAAGGGTTAAGCACGTACATCTGGAGCAGATTAGGTTCTCTGGTCGATTGCCTTTTCCGTATGACCCTGGCACAGTACACAGCTGCAGATTACAAGCCTTTCTACTGGTAATCTGGCTCCATGCTGCTCACATATTGTAAATAATGGTCTTGACACAAGATGCTAAATATGGCAATGTTTCTTGTAAGCAAGTCTGCAGATTACAAGCGCAACAGAAGGATGTATACTTTCGAAATTAATTTTACCGCTTCCGCCACAGTAGACGGAGCTATTTTTTGCTACGATTGAAAGATAAATTAGGATTTCCTTAAATGGAGTGCACAGCAGGAAATTCTCAATAAATGATGGAATGGCAAATCATTGGATTGTTTACCAACGGCAGGGAGATGGCAAATGTCTTCTTGTTACTTTCCGCAGAACTGAAATTACATTCTCAGGAAAGCACAAACCTGCGCAAATAAATTGTTGCTTTATGTGGTTTTCATTTAAAGAGAAATAGCACAAAACAAAGTCTGAAAGAGTTTTCATAGCACACTTCATTTTGAATCCAGCTTACATCTACACACTCAACGTGCACACGTTACTCCGGTATCACCAGTCACAGTCCACACATTACCCCGGTATCACCACAGTCACGGTGCACACATTACCCCAGTATCACCACAGTCACAGTGCACACATTACCCTGGTATCTCCACCCTCACAGTATACACATTACCCTGGTATCTCCACCATCACAGTATACACATTACGCTGGTATCTCCACCCTCACAGTGTACACATTACCCGGTATCTCCACTCTCACACAGTGTACACATTACCCTGGTATCACCACCCTCATAGTATACACATTACGCTGGTATCTCCACCATCTCAGTGTACACATTACCCCAGTATATCCACTCTCACAGTGTACACATTACCCTGGTATTTCCACCCTCACAGTGTACACATTACCCTTCTGCCTCACACTACATATTTTTTTGTACAGTCATGGCCAAAAGTTTTGAGAATGACACAAATATTATATTTTCACATGATCTGCTGCCCTCTGGTTTTTATGTGTGTTTGACAGATGTTTTTATCACAGACAGAAATATAATTGCAAACATATGATAACAAAAGCTATATTGACAGTTAGAATGAGTTAATGCAGCAAGTCAATATTTTGCAGTGTGACCCTTCTTCTTCAGGACCTCTGAATTCTCCCTGCATGCTCTCAATCAATTCTGGACCAAACCTGACTGATAGCATCCATTCTTGCACAATCAATGCTTTCATTTTTTGTCAAATTTTTGGTTTTTGTTTGTCCACCCGTCTCTTGATGATTGGACCACAATTCTCAATGGATTAAGATCTGGGGAGTTTCCAGGCCATGGACCCAAAATCTTCTATGTTTTGTTCCCTGAGCCATTTAGTTATCACCTTTGCTTTATGGCAAGGTGCTCCATCATGCTGGGAAAAGGCAATTTGATCGCCAAACTGCTCTTGGAGGGTTGGGAGAAGTGCTCTTGGAGGACATTCTGGTACCATTCTTTATTCATGCTGTGTTTTTAGGCAAGACTGTGAGAGATCCGATTCCCTTGGCTGAAAGCAACCCACACATGAATGGTTTTCAGATGCTTAACAGTTGGCATGAGACAAGACTGGTGGTAGCGCTCACCTTGTCTTCTCCGAATGAGGCGTTTTCCTTGATTGTCCCAAACAATCGAAAAGGGGATTCATACAGAGAAAATAACTTTACCCAGCCTCAGCATCCACTGCCTGTACCTTTGGCAGAATATCAGTCTGCCATGAGTTTTTCTGGAGAGAAGTGGCTTCTTTGCTGCCCTCCTTGAGACCAGGCCTTGCTCCAAGAGTCTCCGCCTCACAGTGCGTGCAGAGGCACTCACACCTGCCTGCTGCCATCCTGAGCAAGCTCTGCACTGCTGGTAGCCCGACCCGCAGCTGAAAACACTTTTAAGAGACAGTCCTGGCGCTTGCTGGTCTTTCTTGGGCGCCCTGGAGCCTTTTTGGCAACCTTGTAACCTCTCTCCTTGAAGTTCTTGATGATGCGATAAGATTTGTTGACTGAGGTGCAATCTTTTAGCTGCGATACTCTCCCTGTTAGGCCATTTTTGTGCAATTGCAATGATGACTGCATGTTGTTTCTTTAGAGATAACCATGGTTAACAGAAGAAAAAAGATGCCAAGCACCAGCCTCTTTTTAAAGGTCCAGTGGGCATTCTTACTTAATCATGACAGATTGATCTCCAGCCATGTCCTCATCAACACCCACACCTGTGTTAATGGAGCAATCACTGAAAAGAGTTAGCTGGTCCTTTTTAGGCAGGGCTGTAAGATGTTTGAAATGTTTTTGGGGGATAAAGTTCATTTTCTAGCCAAATATTGACTTTGCAATAATTTTGTTAAGCTGATCACTCTTTTATAACATTCTGGAGTATATGCAATTGCATTAGAAAAAGTGAAGCAGTAACTTTGTAAAATTAATATTTGGTGTCATTCTCAAAACTTTTGTCCTGACTGTACCTTAATCAGATTATACATATTACTCCAAGTTACCCACTTCACAAGTAGAGATGCCAGGTCATTCAAACCAATGTTGATCTCTTCTGACCACTTGTACGTTTTTGCACACACGTAACTGAGCACTCCCTACACTGCAGGAAACAAACTTCAGGTGTACAAGGATTGTGTGCACCACTGAGATCTGCTTCACCACATTACAGCCACACATCAGGGTAATATGTGGTGTTGGCTCTGAAGAGTCGGCCTTCCTATAATCTAACAGTACCAGTACTGTGTCCATTTATACGGCAGTGGTCCCGATTCATCTGCATATGTGGTATCAAAGGCTAATCTTCTATAGGACGTGCCACGCTGTCCCTGGACAACTTTACCGTATTGGAGTCGGAAGAGACTGAAATTGGGGATGGATTTTAGTACTACTATTCCTCAGGGCCAATTATGAGATTGTAACAACTATCCCTGATAAATATAAGATTACTCTTCTACAAATCCTTCCTAACTCTCTGAAAATCAGCTGCCCACTCCCATCCACCAAAAAAAAGAAGGATTAGCCCAATTTGAAAAAATGAAAAGAAAAATTGCAACTGTTTCTCTACTCAAAACCCAGGTGGACATCTAATAAGGCTATAAGAGAAAACATATAATGTACCATCTGTAGATGGCCAGAACCTGTTCAAGATGTACTGCCCCCAAATACAATTTATTAAGGATTCATTCCACTAGGTCAATTTTATTTTATAGACATAATAAACAAACTTTAATTTTTATTTCTACATTAATGACTGAATTTCAGTTTTGAAAAAAATATCTTCCGCTTCAATTGTTTATCGAGGAGGAACAGATCAAACTGTGATATTTCAGTGGGAAAGTTTCGTAAACTTGGGTGTTATTTATGAAATCCCGGTGCTCCGTTTGATCCCAGCCTTATTAGTGATTGCAACTTCCCTGATACTTGCACATGACGCTGTTAATCACTAGATGCCCGCCCACTGGCCCTAAACAAAAACGCCAGGGATTTCAATGAAGAAAATACAAAATTATATTGAATCTTTCCAACACATAAATGTTGTCCTGCTCACATCTCCTTCTCTCACATTGTCCCCAGACAACTGCAGTACAATTTCCTTTAAATTGTAAGTTGTGCAACTTTAATATAGTTAAACTTTGGCCATTTCCTCATTGTCGGTAGTCAGTATCCATGGGCCAGGCACTTTCTAATTGAGTAAAAACGAAGGGAGGTGGCACCGAGAAAGACTAAAACCCCCCCCAAATAACACATCGCCTTACCCGAACATATTGTAAGTTACTAATCACAAAAACGGACCTTCCTTGTCCAAAAACCAAATGAAATACCTTGTAAAAATCTTTAATCTCTTTCAATTTGCGACCCTTCCTTTTTTGTGCTTGTCCACCATTATAGAGATATTCACATTTGCTCCTTTTGAGCTCATATTGAAATCCAGGCCAATTCATTTATTGTTTCCTCACCATCTCAGGTACGTGCACTTTCACCCCTCCCTCCCAAATGCTGCAATCACACTCAGAATGCTTGATGCTGAAATGCCGACGGTGTGAAGGAGGGTTGGTCTCAAGCAGAGATTTTCACATCTGCTCTCCAAATGCCACAAATGTGAATACCTAACCTGTGATGAACACAAAATTGGAAAAGAATCAGAATCGGGGACAATGATTTTATAGTTTTTTTTGTGCAAGTGACTGGTCCCTGTTTAAAGCTTTTATTTTATTTTTTTTAATGAAATACCTCTGTAAAAGGCCATGCACGTTTGTGTAGATGGAGTTGGCCAAGATACCACAACTAACCTGAACCACAATTACTCCCCAACAAAAAAAATATAACAGATACAGGTCATTTTTTGAAAGCCCGTTCAGTATTTTGCAAGTTTGAAAAAAAGGAGCGGTGAAAAATGTAACGTGGTGCATGTGTTTCTATTTATTTTTCCACTCCGATTTGGGTTACCAACACAGATTAAAATATGACCAAATACGAAAGTGGAACGGTTCTAAGACAATACTCTGAAGCTGTTAGTGTGAATAGGTCCTCATTTATTTTAGGCGCGGGCAAACACCGTGTTTATAGATGCAAATTACACCCAAACCACAGTTTCATTCATTTCACAAAAGGTTTGGTAGTTCATACCGGTAGTAAATTATTCTGAACAAGAGTTATAGGTTTCACGAATTAACCAATGAAGTAATTGCATGTTAAACAAGCAATTACTTTTACCCGCTGAAAAAAAAAAAAAAAATTTCACAAAAA